>JANAVB010043019.1:8193853-8626353 GCA_029216955.1 Iris pallida
TTATTATTTTTATTATTATTAGGTATTAAATTTGTACTAATTTTAGAATTATTATGATTATATTATTTTCATTATTTTTGTATATTACTAATACTATTGTAATATTTTAATATATTTATTATAGTATAGTATTTTATAACAGTTTAGATACATTATATATTTTGGAAAAGTATATTAGTATTTTCTAATTTGTATGGCTGTATTGTTCTATGGGTATTTTAAATTATGATTCTAGACTTAGAAAAAATATTGCTATAACATTTCTAACTATTTTTCAAACATAGATTTTTGACCTAAAATTAATCTACTAGATTTTTTAAACGTATTTTTTCTAAAATATTTGGATATTATAAATTATTTTCCAGAAATAATTATATATTTTTTGTACTTATTTACGAATCTCCTTTACTAGATCAAATTTCCTTCTATATTAGTTATGACCGTGACTAATCACAATTTCTATTTTCCTTGTGAATTTCAAATTTTCGTATATCAACCCAGCCAATTGGACTAATCTGAACCAACGAGATGATTTGTTTCACCAGCTATGGATCCCAAGCAAGTACAGTTCTTATGTGTTTTCAATATTGTTAATTACTATAATTATATGGTTAGTGATGTATACTTGATCTTGACATGTTCATTACACGGGATAATGAATTCACGTTTACTGGTTTATTGTGTCATACTTGATCATCGTATTCCATGTCTAGTAGTCGGGCAAGAAAGTACCAAGTAAATATGTGATCAGGCCTTAGACCTTGTCATATTGCATTGCATATTGCATAGTAGACCTTGTAGACCGCGATTTAATTTATATTTCTTGCAAAGTAGACCTTGTAGACCATGCGGTGTAACTGTCCCAGACCGATCACATATTGAAAGGTGTACTTTAAATCACGTAAATGGATAAATTTTCTTATTCTATTCTTTACTTTCTCTTTATAGTTCATGTCAACGATTTTCCTTTATCTTCCATGCCATGATTTAGTTTTAGTTATTTCATCATGTATGTCATTCTCTATTCACTGTTTTTATAGTTGTTATCATATATTTGGAATTGCATGCATGGATTGTACTCGTTCCATTCCTGACTGAAAATCTATTTTTCAGATAGTCGTTTGTTACTCTATGCGTGGGATCCTTGGGGAAGATACGACTGTATTGAAGGCCAAACCTAGAGACTAGTTAGATAGTGGAGTGTTCATTTAGTTGCATTTTCTATTTTTGTGATATATTATATTTTTTAATCAAATGTAACTTTGGATATTGTAATTTTATTTATTTGTGTGAATGAGCAATAAAAGGATATTAATTATGAGCAATATTGTGATCTTGAGCATCGTGGTCTACATAGCGTTCTACCGCCGATACCGCGACGTATGTTGGACTTGCGCACGTACTTACATCCGAAAAGCGGGTGCAGGTCGTAAAAATTTTTTGGGTGGCCCATGCATGTCAGTTTTCGTAAATTCTACGAACTCGTGGTAGTACCATATTAGTTGTACTGCTGCGAGCCTACGATTAGAAATTGCTTATTCACAATTAGGTTGATTTGATTTTTAGGAAATGACTAGGCCTTGGACTAGGTACCCCGTGGGCAGCCCTTAGATTTATTTCGAATTAATTGCTTGGGTAGTTAAGGTTGTTACTCAGGCTACATGCTTAAGATAGTGATATTCGTAGAATTTGATATACCACTTTGATGAATTTGAACATCTTATGTGATAATATTACGTTCTGATAGTATGACTCTAATCAAAGGTGGGTAGAGTCTTCAACTGAAAAGTTGAATCTTTAAGGTTGTTAGCTTACGGTGCCTTTGAGATTTAAATACCTATATGGTTTGATGAATTTTGCTAAGGTTTAATTTTTTTAAAAAAATTTCAAGGAAATGATTTTGATTTAATTAATGATAAATAAGATTATGAAAATCTTTGTAGTTTTATTGAATTTGAATTTTTGAGGAGATTGCGACATAATAGATTTAAAGTTTAAATTTTTGAAGTGTTTAAATTCTAAAGATTTTAAATTTTTGGATTTTGATTTTGAAATTTTACGGAAGTTATGAAGAAGTGAATTAAAATTTAAAATATTTTAAGAAAAATTTGAATTTTGTGGAGTTTAAAATTGAGGATAAATATCAAGTTAGATAAGGGTGGAATATTTGATAAGGCAATATTGGCAATTTTGTTAAATCACAATCTAAGAGATTAGGATAAGTATTGAGTAGTAATTTACATTTTAAGGATTTAAATTGAGGAGATTTTTAAACATTCTTGAGATTAAAGAGTTACAATGATGATTTAAATATAAGATAGATGTTACGTATGGCAGACTCCTCTAAACAGTATAGCTGATTGTATTTTCCTACTTATCTAAAAGTTTGTATGTCTTCCTTCATAATCTATTATAGGCCTTTCATCTATTGAACCTTAGAGAACATTTTAGAACTTTTAGGATTCAAGCTCATAGCCAAAGGATTCCAACACCAAGCCTTATCTATTTGCTCCTTCCATTTCCACCATAGATGATCAATGCCTTATTAAAAGAATTGTTCTTTTCTTTTTATTTATTTGATCAATATTTTCTTATTATGAATTTTATTGTCTTTCCATTTCACTAAAAAGAAATTTTACTATATTTTCATCTCATTGGTCATCCTTTCTGAATCATTCCTTCTTATTAAATTCTTCTATCTTTTCCACCTAACCAATCGAGCATAGCTGTCCTAGACATCCCTTAAATTTCGAGAAGGGTGACATGATAGACTTGTGACAGAAAATCAAGGAGGAATTCATTGCCATTATTCTACGAGAAATGGAATTAATTATGAAATTATTGAAAGGAAAGATTAAGACAAATATGATCTAGATGGTTACTAACTAGTGGTATAATAATTATGGTCGATATTACAGGTTGCTAAATGAATATAGAAGGTAATTTTGAAACAGATGACCTTGTGATCTTATTTGTAATGAAATAAGCCTAATTTCAAGGATAATAAAATTTATGGAGTTGAAATTTTGATAATGGAAGACCACGGCTAATTTAGTGATGGAGTCACAGATATGCCCAAAAAAAGGAGAGAAGTTATCAAGTATATATGGACAAAAATAGTGAAGTTTAAGGATAATGCTGACTTTGAATATTTTGAGATTTGAAATTCTCAAGGTTAATGGAATGAGATACTGTGATAATGGAAAACAATGACTATTAGTTCATAAGTTCATTGATATGCTTAAAATTTAAGTATTGTTTAGTTATGTGGATTGATAGACATAAACTTGTGAGACTAAATTGGGAATACTTCCTTGACAATATGATAATTGTTTCGAAAGTGTTGGTTCTGCAATTCAAATAATTCTATAAGAGGATAAGTATTGTGTTCCTTTGAGGTTTGAATTTTAATTAGTTTGATATCTATCTACGATAAGATTAAAATTTTGCTGAGAGGATATTTTAATGACAAGGATTTATTGAAACATGAACGAGGAATAAATGTCGGCCTATCTTAGGTATAAACATTATGAGAATTTTGATTAGTTTGAATTTTATTTTGTTAGGCATGTGTGACTGGAAGCTCAAGGAATTGTGGCACTTGTGCGTAAAGACAATTTAATATATTGTCGATAATGATTTAAATTTTAGAAGATCACGAGGGTGGATTTTAATTTTAAATTTAGATGTCTTGAAATATTTTTCTTATGAAACTTAAAATTTTGTGGTTAAATTGTCACTACATGTTCTCGAAATACATATTTTAATACGTGTATTGTTTGACTGTATTTATTTAGTATTTGTTATGCATTTATTCTGCATTTAGTTCCTGTAATTACCTGCTAGTTTTTTTTGTATTTTATTTTCTGCTCTTGCCTAGCTCTTTCACTTCGGGTCATGTTGAACCAACTTGGCTTGGCTTGGTTCAACATGAAAAGGAATGAATGGCTTAGATTGAGTGGAGAGGAATGAATGGTGGAGATCCCTTGGACATGGTATTTATACCACTTTTTCTCTCTCTCACCTCATTCACCCCCATTCATTTCTTTTTCACCAAAATCCTAGCCATTAGAGAGAGGCAAGTACATCTTGCACAATATGGATGAATTCTTCAAAGCTTTAATTTTATTATTCTACTCTCTTCCTCTTTTCTTTCTTAGCATGATTAATGTTGTAGTCGTAGCATTTTAATTTCGTTTTCATGTGTTTTAATTACTTTGAAGAACAGTGGGTTCTTTGGAAAAAAAAATGGGATTTTGATCTTCAAAATTTGTTGTTCTTTGAAAACAAATGGTTCTATGTGGAAACATCACTCTCCAGGAGAGTCTACGTGGGAGCGCGAGGACGAGATGCGGGAGCGCTACCCCAGTTTATTTGTTTGATTGTATTTTTTTATAAAGTTTTAAATACAATAAACATCTTGTGTGCTTGGATCATACTTGTGTTTTGTTTTACGTTTAAACTTTGTTCTCTAATTTCGAGGACAAAATTTTTTAGGGGGGAAGATTTGTAACCCCACTTTTCTCATATTTTAAATTTTATAAATAAATTTTGAAAATAATTACTTATGAGAGAAATTAATGAATGAAATATTTTGAGTTGAAATGTTTTCCTTGATTAAATTTTTAGTGAAGCCAATATTTCAAGCCATTGGCCCAAAAATGTTATACATAGGGTTATTCTATTAAGAAGCCTGGGCTTTCAGCTAATAACAAACAAATTTGAGTCACTGTAGCCTTTCGATTTGAATTCAAGATTCAAATCAAATTTCTCTAACAACTTTTCTTCCATTTCTAACTGACATTGCGTGGAGAAGGAAATTGTGCTTCCCGCCAGGTTGGTTGCTTCGTGCCCATACCCCCTAACAACCTTTATAAGCACACCTCCCTTCATTTTCTATTTTCGTTCACCATCATTCTAGAGAGCTCTTCCACTTCCTTCAAACTCTGTTCTCTCCCACCTCTGATTCGTGATCGGCCAGGGCGGATACGAAACCGACACTGCGAAGGACTTCGACGAGTGGCTTATAGTCCAGAGACTTTATCCTCTGACGATTGGACGGCGCACGACGGCGATCTTTTTCCTTCTTCCACCAGTGTCTTTACCTCCTTTGAAAACTCTGGTAAGTTTGGTAGATCACATTTTTGTTTCGAATCTACAATTTAGATCGATCGGTCATTTGATCGATTCTTCTTTCATCCTGCGATCAGATCTGAAAGTACGAAGAGGCGATCGATTCGATCGAATATTCGTCTCCATCAATTACTTGCAGTCGAGGTGAGCTCATTCAAGGATCCTCGGCTCTTTGTCCCTTTCAGGTTTATTCTTTATCCATTGATCTTCAATTGAGATTTGATGATTCTTGAACAATTTTGGTCCGATGTTTCTCAGGCAATTTGAGAAGTTGTTGGGATCAATGGACTGACCTCAACTCATAAGTTGATCCAGACATGGTCAAATATTGTGAGTAATGGCTATTTTAAGTTTGTGCCTATATTTTTTTCCATCACATCCTCGATGACTGATCTGCTGATCTGTTCTTAATTATTTTTGAAGTCAGAAATTGAATCAGGATAAATTCGAGGTTTAGCAAACTATTTTGTCGATGAACTATGGAATCTGATCGAACCTACGTAAGTATTTGGATTGTTCTTTTAGATTTTGGCCTGAGGTTTCTCTTGAATTTTACTGTGCCTGCATAATCAGATCCCGAAAATTGTGAATCAAGTTGCCTGTCCAAATTGATCTTGAGAACGAAGCAAGCACTACGAGATCGGATCGGACACGGAGAGCTTGTGTCCTAAATTGAAAGTTGAGTCGTTTGTTCACATATGAACCTATTTCATCAAGTAACTTCTTTTTGATTTTGTTTTCTCATATAGAGTGCTTTGAACAGAGGGTATCAGAGAGTATCGTAACTCAGGATGGGTTTAATTCTGATGTTAGCTAGGCTCGAAAGGATTTTAGGAAGTTGCATTTATGTCTATAGTATTAATTGATAAGTTTAATGTCCTATCAAATTGATTTAATGTTGTATACTGAAATTTATCATGTTTGCGTATTAGACAATCTCTAAAACTTTTATAAGAAAGTGAACTCAGTATGTTGTGATTGGATAAGTTGAGCTTTAGCAGTTAAGTATCAGAGGGTTGTAGCATGTGGCATTTTTGCATGTTATCTCAATCTAATTTCATTAAGAGGGGAGGAGAATTTTAAAGTTTGATGTTAACTAACTGAAGGTTACTGCCTTACTAATCTGAAGTATCATCACTAGTTCAAGTTTTCGAGTCAATGGTGGGATGTCAAATTCTCAATTTAAACTGAGATTCCAGTTTCCTATTAAGGTCTTGATTCAAACTGGAATCTTAGTTAGATATTGAAAATCAGATTTATCTTTAAACCCCAGGTTGATTCAACTCGAGATTAGGTCCTCTTAGGTTGAGCTTGTATCAGTCAGTCTAGATTACCTGTAAAATATTGATTTAGTATTGCCCAGGAATTCTTAACAGTGGGTTCTCATTTCAACACTAAGAAGTATTTGAAATGGAGCGGGTTACTTCTTTTTCGAATGAGATAACCTGTAGGAGATGAAGGTTTGTTAAGATGGGTACCTGAATCATGAGTTCATTTCTTTTTTTATCAACTGAGGGTTGGGATGGTAAGGACTGATCTTGTGTAATCTGTGAATGAAGAATAAGTTTTAAGTGAAGTCTTACTGAACAAGTGGAGGAATATAACTCAGATTTTCTCATGAGCTCTGCTAATATGTATCAGTGGGGAGCCTAGTTGGTCTCCTGGATTTTGCCTTTAAATTCCTTACTGTTGCTGGGCTATGCAAAGAGGGGGGAGTTCATATATTGATTTCAGGATGGGGATTCATCAGACCAATTTTAGGGGAACCCTGACTATGGCTTTGAAGGATTTAACCCTTGTGGTGGGTGCTTGTAACAACAAGCTTTACCTTGCCTTTCTCTTTAACTGATTGCTTATCGGTTTTGGTGTTTTAGGTTAACAAATATAGATGGTTAGAAATTTATCAACTTGTACTTAAAATACATGAGGACATCCAGCTCCATTCACCACCCTTGATTTCTCGGAGCAAGGCGAGTACATTCTATGGTCTTGTGTATTTACATTCATATCTTGTACTTCTCTTGTTGACACGATATGACTCAATATCGTGTTCTCTTGTATTTTCATGTCATGTACTTACTTGTAGTCAGGGAGAGAAAATACGCAAGCTATGTGACCAAACCCATGTTCTGATATTCATATAGATAGCTTAGGCCTCGCACTGTGCACGTGGGTCCTAAGCCGTACCCTTATTCCTGTACTCATGTGCTTATTCTTGTACTTATTCCAGCCGGTCACATAGGCTAGTTATATTTCAAATATTATGCACATGTCATGTCTTGTACTTCAGGTTCATGGTTTACATTCTTATACTTTATTTTCTGTACTTTCTGTACTTTATATTCCTGTACTTTCATGTTCTTTTCCTGTACTTTATATTTTATGTTCTCCTCTACTCATTTTCATATCATGATGTTCTTGTTCATTATACTTTGCTTCGCTCCTGATTGGATATGTTGTAGGTAGATGGAGGCGATGTGTGACACGTACTATGGCCGTGAGCATGCTGACGTGCTAGAGCCAGCTGGAGCTGCACTAGACCTAGAGGCCGAGGAAGCCTAGTTATCTTTCTATTTTAGCAGTTTACTTTTATTGTATTAGAGACTTAAGGCATTACCTTACTTTATGGATGAATGTAATAAATCTTAAAATTGTATTTTGAATTTTGGGATCGTTTATAGCGATGCTGTGATTTGTATACTTTCATATTGCCTTATAGTTTCCCTAGATTGGACAGATTACTTCATCGTGTCTAACGACGAAGGCTGGGCGTGTCTGATTCGTGTTCGATTATTCGGGAGCGGGTTGTGACATGTTTTTAGTGGTGGCCCATGCAGGTCCTTCCTAATGGTACCTAGGTATTAGAGTACTATTGGAGGACTTGATTAAATTAGGGAAACTTGATCACAACATAATAAATCGGGTACATCGGGTATATTGATATTATATAAAACATTTACATTTACTTGTATGTTAGGTTTTTATCAATCATGAAGTTTTCTTTTTATTGCAGGATGGTCACTACGAGGAAGACCGCGGATCAGCCCGAAGTTGCAGGTAGTTCGGGTCAGTCTGCACTAGACGTTTCGGTAGAGCAGCTTCCGCCACCGCCTCTTATCTTTCCTCCGGTGCCCCCGACGATGATGTTCGACGGCGCCCAGGTGATGGCCATATTCCAGCAGTTCATGGAAGCTCAGAACCACCAGGCCGCACAGTTCTGAGCGACAGTCGTGGATGCACTCAGGACCCGAGAGCCAGTTCCACCAGCACCGGTAGCACCTCCAGCACCTCCAGCACCTGCAGCACGGAGACCGGGGACCGCCAGAGACTATCAGAACCTCTGTCCGATGGATTTCTAGGGCCATGTGGGGATAGTATATGCGGATGAGTGGCTGGAAAACGTCGAGCGAACACTGAAGATGGCGAGGATTCCAGATGACCTGAAGGTGGAAGTTGCGAGCATGCGACTTTTTGATCTTGCTAGAGCCTGGTATCGAGAGGAGCCTCAGTTGGCCGTACCTCAGATTCTCTGGACAGACTTTAAAACTCTGTTTAAAGAGAAGTTCTTTCCAGACGTGGAGCGAGACGAACATCGGATGAAGTTCATGGCACTGCAGCACGGAAACATGACTATAGCAGAGTACACATCGGAGTTCACCCGACTCAGCAGGTTCGCGGACAATCTAGTCAGCACACCAGAGGAGAGGGCTTGGATGGTCAAGAAGGGCCTCACCAAAGAGTTGCAGCATGCAGTGGCGATCAGCCAGGCGATGACTTATGCGAGCATTCTCAAGATTGCTCAGGCTGTGGAGATGGAGATGGATACAAAGCTCAAGAGGGACCGGGACATCGGTAGTAGCATCTATCAGACACCGGAAAAGAGGACTCAGATTCAGATGAAGCAGCATCATCATCTAGCCAGAGTTCATGTACATCAGCCACAAAGACAGCAGCTGGCAGTTACTTACGCTTTCTATTATCGGCCAGGACACCGCTTTGACAAATGCCGTAAGAGGCTCGGGCTTTGCTTATTCTGTGGATCATATGCACACCAGATAAGGGATTGCCCACAAGCCGCAGCTCGACTGGCAGGAGGACCTCGTGGAGCTGGAGGACCACCACCTGCACCACCCAGAGTACCACCAGCTGCACCACAGAGAGTTCAGGCTTTACCTACTCAGCAGCAGCAATTTGCACAGCATCAACAGCAGAGGGGCAACCACAGCAGGGACGTGCTTACGTCATGGCTACAGTTGAGGAGGATGAGGCAGCTCCAGATGTTATTACAGGTTCTATCCTTTTATATTCATTTCCTGCCATTGCACTGTTTGATTCTAGAGCCATACATAGCTTTGTCTCATATGAGTTTCTGCATAGACACGGCTTCACACCTAAGCCCACTAGGAGGAACTGTCGGATCATGATAAGAGCAGGGATAGTGCCAGTTAGTGAGATGGTTGATTGCCCTATCACTATAGCTAGGAGGGAGCTTAGGACTCGATTCCTAGTGATGCCATTGCCTGGATTTGACATAGTCCTCGACATCGACTGGTTGAGTGAGCAGTTTGCTGTAATAGACTGCCATGAAGGAAAGGTTACTTTCAGCCCACCTGGAGGTCCGTCGTTCGAGATCAGCAGACGGATCGCAGAAAGGCCAGAGGGAGTCTACTTCGGAGCAGTTGTAGAAGACCAGGAGTTGTCGCATCCATTGATTGCAGAGTTTTTAGACGTCTTTCCCGAAGAGTTTCCAGGATTGTCGCCAGTTCGAGATATGAAGTTCACCATTGACTTAGTGCCCGGATCAGTGTCGAAGTTCCAGCATTGCTACAAGATCAACCCGAAGGAAGATGTAGAGTTGAAGGCTCAGAAAGATGAGCTTGAAGGGAAGGGTTTTATTCGGTCCAGTGCTTCATCCTGGGGAGCACCGGTACTCTTCGTACCGAAGAATGATGGAACTGTTAGAATGTGCATTGATTACCGTACACTCAATAACATCACAATCAAGAATAAGTACCCATTGCCGCAGATAGATGAGTTGTTTGATCAGCTGAATGGGGCAAAAGTTTTTTCGAAGATTGATCTTCGGTCGGGGTATCATCAGATGAATGTTCGGGAGCAAGATATTCCAAAGACATCTTTCAATACCCGCTATGGCCAATATGAATTCTTGGTGATGCCGTTCGGACTCACCAATGCTCCAGCAATATTTATGAACCTTATGAATAAGGTCTTCTACAAGTATCTGGACAAGTTTTTTGTAGTCATCATTGACGACATCTTGATCTATTCGAAGACTGGAAAAGAGCATGTGGAGCATCTACGGATTGTTTTGGAGATTCTGTGGAAGAAGAAACTGTACGGGAAGCTCTTGAAGTGCGAGTTTTTCTTGGACATAGTGGAGTTCTTGGGGCATGTGGTGACTAAAGAAGGGATTTTTGTAGATCCCAAGAAGATTGAAGCTATGGAAGCATGGGCACCTCCCAAGTCAGTAGCTGAGATTCATAGTTTCCTAGGGCTAGCAGGTTACTACCAGAAGTTCGTGAAAGATTTTGCCAAGATAGCAGAGCCAATGACGAAGCTTACGCGGAAGGACGAGGAGTTCATCTGGAGCGACGCCTGCCAGTCAGCATTTAAAGAATTGAAGAGAAGACTCACTACAGCGCCAGTTTTATCTTTGCCATCAGGATCTGGAGGGTTCGTCATCTACAACGATGCATCAGGAAAAGGCTTGGGATGTGTGCTTGAGTAGAACAAGAAGGTTATTGCTTATACTTCTAAATAGTTGAGGCCTCATGAGAAGAATTATCCTACTCATGACTTGGAGCTTGCAGCAGTCATTTTTGCCTTAAAACTGTGGAAGCACTATCTGTATGGAGAGAGAGTAGACATCTTCATGGACCATAAAAGCCTGAAGTATATTTTTACTCAGAAGGAACTAAACATGAGGCAGCGAAGATGGCTGGAACTCATGAAGGATTTCGACATCAATCTGCAATACCATCCTGGAAAGGCGAATGTAGTGGCAGATGCTCTTAGTCGATATCCTGTTGCTATGTTCCTTACTATGGACCGACATCTTCTCGAAGATCTTGAGAGTATGGGGATCGAGATTATTCTTCCAGGAGTTCGAGGGCAGCTGATGCACATGCAGATACAGTCAGGACTAATAGAGAATATCAATGAGGCCCAGTTTCTAGATGAGGGACTCCGATGTCTCAGAGGTCTGGCAGAGTCAGGATTGCTTGACGACTTCGCTATTGCAGAGGATGGATCCCTAAGGCACGGAAACCAGTTATGTGTGCCCAAGGATTTGCGAGAGGAGGTTTTGCAGGAGGCTCACCAGTTGCAGTATTCTATTCATCCTGGATCTACCAAGATGTATAAGGATCTGTGGGAGTATATTTGGTGGTATAGAATAAAACGAGAAGTTGCTAGATTCGTTTCTAGATGCCTTGTGTGCCAGCAGGTTAAGGCGGAGCGCTAGAGACCAGCAGGACTACTCCAGCCTTTACCTATTCCGGAATGGAAGTAGAAACACATAACCATGAACTGCGTCTCTGGTTTACCGTGTACGCCCGGTGGCAAAGATGTTATTTGGGTTATCGTGGACAGACTGACAAAATCTGCTTACTTCATTTCATTCAAGGTAGGGCTGTCGACCGAGAAGCTTGTAGACCTCTACATACGACAGATCGTGCGGATTCATGGAGTGCCAGTGAATATCGTCTCCGACAGGGACAATTATTTCACATCACACTTCTAGAGGAGTCTACATCTGAGCTTGGGTTCACAGTTGAAGTTCAGCACCGCCTATCATCCACAGATAGACGGGCCGTTCGAGAGGACCATCCAGACATTGGAAGACATGCTGCGGGTTTGCGCACTCGACTTCGACGGATCGTGTGAGAATCACTTGCACCTTGTGGAGTTTGCCTATAACAATAGTTATTAGGCCAGCATCGAGATGACGCCGTTCGAGGAACTATATGGACGGAGATGTCGCACACCTTTATCTTGGGACGACATTGGCGAGAGGACTTTGCTTGGGCCAGAGATGGTGGTAGATTCAGCCGAAAAAGTCAGACTGATCAGAGAGCATTCAGAGTTGCACAAGATCGACAGAAGCAATGGGTAGACAGTAGCAGACGGTCCCTGGAGTTCGCAGTCGGAGACAGTGTTCCTGAAGATCTCATCGAATATAGGTACCATTCGTTTTTACAGAGGTGAGAAGCTCAGTCCCAAATACATCGGGCCTTTCGATGTGATAATGCGGATTGGCAAGGTGGCATATCGACTAGCACTTCCTGCTAGCTTAGAGGGAGTATACGACATTTTTCATGTGTCCCAGCTTCGATGCTATATTTCGGATCCGAGCCATGTGGTGGACTACTCAGTACTAGAGATAGGTCCGAGCTTGACCTACGAGGAGCAGCCAATGGAGATCCTTGATCGGAGGGAGAAACAACTGCGGAATCAGACTATACCGCTTGTCCGAGTTATGTGGAAACATCATTCTCCGGGAGAGTCCACGTGGTAGCACGAGGACGAGATGCAGGAGCGCTACTCCAGTTTATTTATTTGATTGTATTTTTTATAAAGTTTTAAATACAATAAACATCTTGTGTGCTTGGATCATACTTGTGTTTTTTTATGTTTAAACTTTGTTCTCTAATTTCGAGGATAAAATTTTTTAGGGGGGAAGATTTGTAACCCCATTTTTCTCATATTTTAAATTTTCTAAATAAATTTTTGAAAAGAATTACTTATGAGAGAAATTAATGAATAAAATATTTTGAGTTAAAATGTTTTCCTTGAGTAAATTTTCAGTGAAGCCAATATTTCAAGCCATTGGGCCAAAAATGTTATACATAGGGTTATTCTATTAAGAAGCCTGGGCTTTCAGCCAATAACAAACCAATTTGAGTCACTGTAGCCTTTCGATTTGAATTCAAGATTCAAATCAAATTTCTCTAACAACTTTTCTTCCATTTCTAATTGACATTGCGTGAAGAAGGAAATTGTGCTTCCCGCCAGGTTGGTTGCTTCGTGCCCATACCCCCTAACAACCTTTATAAGCACACCTCCCTTCCTTTTTCATTTTCGTTCACCATCATTCTAGAGAGCTCTTCCTCTTCCTTCAAACTCTGTTCTCTCTCACCTCTGATTCGTGATCGGCCATGGCGGACACGACATCGACACTGCAAAGGACATCGACGAGTAGCGTATAGTCCAGAGACTTCATCCTCCGACGATTAGACGGTGCACGACGACGATCTTATTCCTTCTTCCACCAGTTTCTTCACCTCCTTTGAAAACTCTGGTAAGTTTGGTAGATCTTCACATTTTTGTTTTGAATCAACAATTTAGATCGACCGGTCATTTGATCGATTCTTCTTTCATCCTGCGATCAAATCTGAAAGTACGGAGAGGCGATCGATTCGATCGACTATTCGTCTCCATCAATTACTTGCAATCGAGGTGAGCTCATTCAAGGTTCCTCGGTTCTTTGTCCCTTTCAGGTTTATTCTTCATCCATTGATCTTCAATTAAGATTTGATGATTCTTGAACAATTTTGGTCCGATGTTTCTCAGGCAATTTGAGAAGTTATTGGGATCAATGGACTGACCTCAACTCATAAGTTGATCCAGACATGGTCAAATATTGTGAGTAATGGCTGTTTTAAGTTTGTGCATATATTTTTTTTCCATCACATCCTCGATGACTGATCTGCTGATATGTTCTTAATTCTTTTCGAAGTCAGAAATCGAATCAGGATAAATTTGAGGTTTAGCAAAATATTTTGTCGATGAACTATGGAATCTGATCGAACCTAGGTAAGTATTTGTATTGTTCTTTTAGATTTTGGCCTGAGGTTTCTCTTGAATTGTACTGTGCCTGCATAATCAGATCCCAAAAATTGTGAATCAAGTTGCCTGTCCAAATTGACCTTGAGAACGAAGCAAGCAGGACGAGATCGGGTCGGACACGGAGAGCTTGTGCCCTAAATTGAAAGTTGAGTCGTTTGTTCATATCTGAACCTATTTCATCAAGTAACTTCTTTTTGATTTTGTTTTCTCATATAGAGTGCTATGAACAGAGGGTATCAGAGAGTATCGTAACTCAGGATGGGTTTAATTCTGATGTTAGCTAGGCTCGAAAGGATTTTAGGAAGTTGTATTCATGTCTATAGTATTAATTGATAAGTTTAATGTCCTATCAAATTGATTTAATGTTGTATACTGAAATTTATCATGTTTGCGTATTAGAGAATCTCTAAAACTTTTATAAGAAAGTGAACTCAGTATGTTGTGATTAGATAAGTTGAGTTTTAGCAGTTAAGTATCAGAGGGTTGTAGCGTGTGGCATTTTTGCATGTTATCTCAATATAATTTCATTGAGAGGAGAGGAGCATTTTAAAGTTTGATGTTAACTAACTGAAGGTTACTGCCTTACTGATCTGAAGTATCATCACTAGTTCAAGTTTCAGAGTCAATGGTGGGATGTCAAATTCTCAATTTAAACTGAGATTCTAGTTTCCTATTAAGGCCTTGATTCAAACTGGAATCTCAGTTAGATATTGAAAAATCTGATTTATCTTTAAACCCCAGGTTGATTCAACTCGAGATTGGGTCCTCTTAGGTTGAGTTTGTATCAGTCAGTCTACATTACCTTGTAAAATACTGATTTAGTATTGCCCAGGAATTCTTAATAGTGGGTTCTCATTTCAATACTAAGAAGTTTTTGAAATGGAGAGGGTTACTTCTTTTCCAAATGAGATAACCTGTAGGAGATGAAGGTTTGTTCAGATGGGTACCTGAATCATGAGTTTATTTCTTTTTTTATCAACTGAGGGTTGGGATGGTAAGGACTGATCTTGTGTAATATGTGACTGAAGAATAAGTTTTAAGTGAAGTCTTATTGAACAAGTGGAGGAATATAACTATGATTTTCTCATGAGTTATGCTAATATGTATCAGTGGGGAGCCTAGTTGGCCTTCTGGATTTTGCCTTTAAATTCTTTACTGTTGCTGGGCTATGCGAAGAGGGGGGAGTTCATATATTGATTTTAGGATGGGGATTCATCAGACCAATTTTAGGGGAACCCTGACTATGGCTTTGAAGGATTTAACCCTTGTGGTTGGGTGCTTGTAACAACAAGCTTTACCTTGCCTTTTTCTTCAATTGATTGCTTCTCGGTTTTGGTGTTTTAGGTTAATAAATATAGATGGTTACAAATTAATCAACTTGTACTTAAAATATAGGAGGACATCTAGCTCCATTCACCACCCTTGATTTCTCGGAGCATGGCAAGTACATTCTATGGCCTTGTGCATTTCCATTCATTTCTTGTACTTCACTTGATGACACGTTATGACACGATATCATGTTCTTTTGTACTTTCATGTCTTGTACTTACTTGTAGTCGGGGAGGGGAAATACACTAGCTATGTGACCAAACCCATGTTCTGATATTCATGTAGATAGCTTAGGCCTCGCACTGTGCACGCGGGTCCTAAGCCGTACCCTTATTCCTGTACTCATGTGCTTATTCCTGTACTTACCCCAGCCGGTCACATAGGCTAGTTGTATTTCAAATATTGTGCACATGTCATGTCTTGTACTTCAGGTTCATGGTTTGCATTCTTGTACTTTATTTTTTGTACTTCCTGTACTTTTCATTCCTGTACTTTCATGTTCTTTTCATGTATTTTATATTTTATGTTCTCATGTACTCATTTTTATATCATGACGTTCTTGTTTATTACCTAGAACTGTACTTTGCTTCGCTCCTGATTGGATATGTTGCAGGTAAGATGGAGGCGATGTGTGACACATACTATGGCCGTGAGCTTGCTGATGTGCTAGAGCCAACTGGAGCTGCACTAGACCTAGAGGCCGAGGAAGCCGAGTTATCTTTCCATTTTAACAGTTTACTTTTATTGTATTAGAGACTTCATGCATTACCTTACTTTCTGGATGAATGTAATAAATTGTAAAATTGTACTTTAAATTCTGGGATCGTTTAAAGAGATGTTGTGATTTGTATACTTTCATATTGCCTTATAGTTTCCCTAGATTGGACAGCTTACTTCGTCGTGTTTAACGACGAAGGCTGGGTTTGTCCGATTCGTGTTCGATTATTCGGGAGCGGTCATGGCAGTATGTGTGTATGGGATTTCAAAAAAAAATACTAGCTAGTAGTCTTATTGAATTGAATGAGACACGTTCATATTTATACAGTGAACTATTGCAACTGACTAGCCGACCCCGATCATTGACATGTTTACCCGTGCTGATATTTCTAATTATATAATTACTTTTAATTCAAGCAATATTGAGTATGTGCTAACGCACTGGTGAATATTTCCTTGTTACAAAAAGGCACGTATACCTTATAGTCAAGGCATGATTATCCCGTGGCCTGGTTTGTTTGCTACATTACGCTATATAAAACCTACAACCTAATTGCACTGGTATCGTTGTAGAGTTATGCATATCGTACCCCGTACGGATGTACTCATTCAGATTGATCATGACCCACGAGATATGATTTCAATTAACATAGGGACAACTAAGTAACATAAAATAACTATTGCATGGAGAGGAATGAATTTCGATTCTTACATGACAGCCATCTTTGGGATAAATAGCCCCGACATGTCGGCTGGTCCCCACGGATACTACAAATCTGCCATACGGGCAGAGGTGGTATCTGTTTACTTTTCTACTATATTGTTGACAGGAGTCTTGCTAGGACCCGTGTAGTTCATGATTGGCGCAATTGATTATGGATAGACTAGCCTTGCTTGTACAGGGTAAGAACTGAGGAATTCAATAATGCATCTTTCCATGATAACTTAGAACTTACAGTTAGCAAGTCGTAGTAATTGTATTACCGTTTTAATTTTAATTGTCTGTGCACTGTATCCTATTTAGTTGACTACTAAGGTGAGTAGAATGTCATGACATGACGGGTCAACTTCTGTCTTTGTTTGGTTGGAGAGTTGGTTCGACTCACGATGTCACGTGAACCCCAGTAGCAAAAATAGAAACTAATATTTATTATGCTTTATTTACTTCATACTGGTTTATTTCTGTATTTCGTGCTTCCTTGTGGTACTTGCTATTTGGGGTCTAACCTCACTAGTTTTGTATGACCAGATTTAGAGCCAGTTCCTGGGGATCCAGCTTACTTCTACCCCCCAAAATGGTTAATACTAGGAGAATGACCGCTGGAGGACACGAGTGCGTTCCTTGCTTCCCTGCTCGTTTTACTGCTTACTTTACTTTTATCGCTTGGCACCGAACTATTAGTCGGACTATCTTGTACTTGCTTTTACATAATTGTAACTAAATCAGATTGCAGCTGATAACGATTGTGTATACATTGTTATATCATCTGGCTATGTTTTGTAAAGCGAGATCTCCATAACATTTTAACTGAGCGTTTGGGGCGCCTTACTGCTTTATCTTATATGTTCTATATTACTGCTTCTCGTTTGAATGATTGAGATAATAGATATTGAGTAACCCTGGTGAGACTCGTATGTAGTATGCATCCCCTTGTCTGGTAGACAGCATTGATCATATTATATGGTATTCATCTACCCATAATACGTAGCTGGCTGAGTCATTCTTCGGCTCTCCGGTATTATGAATCTGGGGTGTGACAAGGTTTTAGTGGTGGCTCATGCAGGTCTAATTTCAGACTTGTGGGGTGTTTTGATTTATAGGATGTCTCAATCACACATTTTCCCCTTGATCTCATGATTTGTTATTTTCGATCCTAGCTTGACATTCTAGTATTATTTGACTTCACTGATCTTTCATGTCTGGTCATTTGATTTTTCTTTTGTCTCTTTTCTTAGGGGCTCCTCGTCCGTATCTGTCAGAGCTGGACAACAACAAGAAGGACAACACGAACAGCATGACCCTATTAGTCAGCAACAAGGGCAAGTTCTACCTCAAGAGCACATCCAAGAAAAAGTGATAGTAGAACCAGCAGCCGGATCGCAGTATCCAAAGGTTCCAATACCACCACCAGTTCCACCCACCCCTGTGGAAGTAGACACACCAGCCCTTCTAAAATTCATAAGAGGGATAATGGCCACTCGGAAACATCAGATGTTAGTCTAGCAACATATGCACACTCAGCTGCAAGAGCAGAATGTATTACTCAACCAAAGATTGCAGACGGATCTAGAAGGAGGAGTGAGGACTGATTCGGGGGCGTCAACCCGATTCTGCAAGTACAACCCCCGAGGTTTCGAAGGCACGAAAGATGCTATTTCAGCGGATGCATGGCTTAAGGACATCGAGGCTATTCTGACAGCGGCTAAGGTTCCATCTGGAGAACAAGCGGATCAAGTGAGCTATTACTTCAGGATCTCACACGTGATTGGTGGGAATCAAAGGAAGTGGGCATCAGACATCCTATTGTATGGGATAATTTTACTGCGAGATTCAAGACTAAGTACTATGGAGTTGTGGCACAGTTCGAGCTACAACATAAGTTTATCAACCTCAAACAGGCCGATAAAACAGTGGATGCTTATGCAGCAGAGTTCTGCAGACTGAGTAGGTCTGTCCCAGAGATGGTAGCAACGGAGGGCCAGAGGGCTATGAGGTTTCAGCATGGGTTTCATCTTGAAATCTTGCAACTGATAGAGGGGCACAACTACCAGACTTTAGATGATGTATTGACGGCAACCCGAAGGCATGAGATCACCATCCAGAGGATGACATCAAGGGCTGGAGGCCAGAAGAGGTCTCACAATCAGATTGAAGGAGGGGGAAGCAGTGCCCGAGTAATAGCACCATCCCCTGGCATTCACATTCATGATAAGGCAATATGAGGGCTAGCACTACCAACAAGACAACAACAACAACAATCGAGGAATAACCAGCAACCTCCAACGTGCTGCACCTATTGTGGAAAGGCAGGGCATACTAGAGGTGTGTGTCGGGCATTGAACGGACAATGTTTGTTATCTGGGAGTCCATACCATCGGGTTTCCACCTGTCTTATGAATTTGAGGCCAGAAGGGCCAGTACAATAATTTCCTGCACTACCAGCACCAGGGGCAGTCCAGTATCGAGGACCAACGGTAGTAGTGAAACCGCTGGCACAATGTCTGTTGATGATGCAGACTCAGATGTTTCGGCAGCAGGGACCGTCGATACAGCAGCAACACCAGGCTAGGACATAGCATAGGAACCAATAAGAAGGCCGAGGGCAGGCATTCAATCTATCCTTAGAAGAGGCATTGGCATCGAAAGATGTTGTGGCAGGTAACGTTCTCGTCGCCTTATATCCCGCAGTAGCATTATTTGATTCGAGACCGTCACATTCATTTATATCTGCACGATTAGCGACACGGCTATGAGTGGAATTTGAGATATTGCCAGAGAGGTTGAATATACTCACTGGTAATGGTCTCGTAGGAGTTAGTAGAGTTATTCTATCGTGTCGAGTCGTATTGTTTTGGCGTTCCTTACCCGGCAAGTTGATAGAATTTTCTATAGGTAATTTTAGCGTTATCTTGGGCATGGACTGGCTGAATGACAGTCATGCAATAAATGATTACCGTAGAGGGAGTGTATCTTTTAATATTCCAGGCATGGAACAATTTACCTTAGTTAGATCAGAGGTAGACCAACAAAAAAAGGAGTCGTAGCGACATTGGAAGAAATTCAAGTCCCGAAAGTAGTTGAAGAGTTTCTTGACGTATTTTCCAAAGAACTTCCAGGTCTACCATTTGTAAGAGATATTAAGTTTGACATAGAATTGGTACATGGAACTAAACTGATTTCATATCGAGTTTATAGAATGTCGGGTTTCGAGCATGCCAAGTTGTACCAGCACATAGAAGAATTGAAGGAGAAGAAGTTCGTACGAACCAGTGAATCACCATGGGTAGCACCAGTGGTACTTGTAGGAAAGAAGGATGGTCATCAAGATTGTGCATTGACTACAGAAAGCTCAATGCGGTAACAGTGAAGAACAAGTACCCATTACTTAAGATCGACGACTTGTTTGATCATTTGAGAAGAGCAAGAGTTTTCTCCAAGATAGATCTTCGGTCAGGATATCATCAAGATGAAAGCAGTAAAAATTTGGCCAATTCCTAAGGCAGTAGCAGATGTACGAAGTTTCTTGGGATTGGCAGGATATTACAGAAGGTTCATTTCAGACTTTACAAGAATCTTAGCACCCATGACCCGTTTGACACGAAAGGATGTACCATTTGTCTGGTTGACAGAGTGCCAGGCATCATTTGAAAACTTGAAGCAGAAGTTGATTCCGGCACCTATTCTTATATTACCAGTTGGACCCGGAGGTTTTACTATATACTGTGATACGTCAGAAAAAGGACTTGGATGTGTCCTAATACAACATGGGAAGGTGATAGCATACGCATCAAGGCAACTTCGAGACCATGAGAAGAATTATCCGACTCATGACTTGGAGTTGGCAGCAGTAGTATTTGCTTTGAAACTAAGGAGGCATTACTTGTACGGTGATCGCGTGGACATATTCACAGACCACAAAAGTCTTAAGTACATTTTTACTCAGAAGGAGCTGAGCATAAGACAAAAAGATGGTTAGAGCTGATCAAGGATTAGTGTGAGACTCGTCTCACAGTATCGATATTTATACACTGATACGTACTTTTGTACTGTATTTTGTATTTTATTGATTTTCGGAATGCTTTAAAAATTTTCCAACTTATAGATTTTTTCCTTGATCGGCATACCGCCAGTATACCAGTATATACCGATGGCATATCTTTCACTCCAGTTTTTCGTTATACGTATTTTCAGTGTATGTATACAAATTTCTGACATTTATCAGGTGACCCGTGTTTTGACTTGTCTTTCTTAGCTTTGCTTTGGTTTAATTTTGACTTGGTTTAATTTGGTTTGATTCAACTTGGTTTGGCTTGGTTTGGTTTAGTTGGTTTGAGATGAGATGCTTTTGTATAAAATCCAAACTTCTCTCTCTCTCTCTCTCTCTCTCTCCTCCATTATTTTCATTTCTCTTCATCTTCTTCCTTTTCATTTTCTCCTCCAACCTAAGGCAAGTACATCTTGCCAAATGTTGGACAACTGTTATTTTGTTTGCTCTAAACTCTTTCTTACCTGATTATAAGCCTCTTTAATACTTGGTATTTTTGGTTTTGGTGGATAAAATCTTGTAGATCTAAGTTTACTCAAATCTTGATTTTCTTGGGTTTTGATCCATCAAACTTCATTATTTTTAAGTTTTGATTGTTCCATGTTGTAGAGAATTTGATTTTACTCAAAATGGACCTTTGAAAACTTGGATTTCGATTTGTTTTGAATAATTTATGAACTTGGGAAGTTCATGGGTTCCATGAACTCATGTTCTCGGATTAGAGAAGATGAGCAGTGCTGGGCGCATAGTCATCAATATGTGCCCAAGCCACACTTCTTCATGCTTAGGGCACATAGCTTTTATTATGCGCCAAGGCCTTTCCTGTCATGACCCGTACCCGCTTTTCGGGCGCAAGCTCGTGAACAAGCCAGCTACGTATCGAGCGAACTCCAGCCCGACTTGAGTACGTATAAGCTTTCCAGAATAGGGTATCATGTCTAATCTAAACAATATCTCAATCCACAGGAATCATATAAAACAAAAATGAACAAGTATGGGTCGTGGTCTGCAGCCCACTAGCATATATGTCCAATTAGACTCCAAGAATAATATGAGTCTATAAATCTAAGCTGCTAAGCAGGATATATCATAAAAGCACGAGAAGATAGTAAATCGATAATACTAACAAAATACCTGAATCATGCAGATGAAGTCAACTACCACATGCTCAGCTAACTAACTTCGTACAATCAGCTACCTGAAGAGATCATCAGGTCCTCAGAGGACTAGCAAGATACATAAAACATGCCTAATAATATGACAGTAAATAACATGTATGGAAAATAAGAACACTGCAAGAAGAACATCTAAGGACGACGAGTCGTGTGAAAATATAATACTAGACTTGGCAATCAATCAATCGATTAACCCCTATAGCTTGTAGTACAATACAAGATACTCCCAATCTATAGTAAATTTTGACTGTAATACAATACAAGATACTCCCAGTCAAGATTAGCCAATTCTAGTATCGATCTCCTCTCCTAAAGGATACAGGGTCAAGTAGATTCCTATAAATCGTAGTACAATGCAAGATACTCCCAATTTATAGTATCGCAAGTCAAGTCAATCAATTAATCAATATATGCTATAGGTCATAGTACAATGTAAGATACTCCCAATCTATAGTATATCTCAAGTCAAGTCAATTAAACAATATCAAGATAGAAAAATCGGCTATAGGTCGTAGTACTATATAAGATACTCCCAATCTATAGTATATCTCGATTGTAGTATAATACAAGATACTCCCAGTCAAGAATGGTCAAGTCAAGGACATATATAGAAACTGATAACTCAATCACGAGACAAAGTAACACGAAAAGACCAATAATCTAGCAATGTCAAATATCCTATACGTGCACGTAATCTAGAACAAGTAAAGCATTCAAGGACAAATCAATCACAATATGGAATCATGTGATAATATGAAAAGAAATAAAGAAGGAGAAAATAATATAAATACTGTATATGTTCGGCAAGGTATACTTGCCTGGAGGTTGCATGCAGATCCAACAACAATATAGCCAACTGCTAAGCCATAAAGTCCAAATTATTACAACTGTCTCCGAAAGCTTAAATAAACATTGACAACATTCTCAAAATAGTCAAATTAGCTAGGATTGCCTGTCCTTAAGTCCAATTCTGGACACAGGGGCAAAATAGTAATTTCGGGCAAAAACAATGTCCGCCGTTGGACCCGCTTTCCACCGAAAATCGTGCCAGAGTCAATGGTCTTTAAAGTCATCAAACTACATATCTACGGATTCGTTTTGATGATACAAACCAAATGGTAAGTCCAATTGTGGATTCCGGTGGACCGTGCACAAAATTGCCCGTTGAATCGGACCATGGGACCCGCAAAACGGCGATCCGCTCAAATGTCTCAGAATTGGACCAAACTTGGCATACAGGACCAAAAAAATGATACGGTCCTGTTGGCACAAGTTTCGTCTCGATCTGACGAACGTGCACAAAGTAATTGAGAATTTTGTACAGAGGTCGATACGGTGAATTTCGACGGATACGCATCAAATTCGTCGCGCACACGTGACCAATTTGAATTCCGTCAAAGCCCACACGTCTACGAAGCCGTTATGCACCTTTTGATACTTTCGATTGGCAACCACGTCGCCCGGATTGGCGGGCACGTCGCCCGGATTGGCGGGACGCACGTCGTATCGAGGGTTTTTCTAGTTTTAAAAACAGATTTTCGGTCAACTTCGGGATTCGATTTCTCGACACGTAGTCGATGATTTCCAAATCCACAAAAAGGGTTGTGAAGTACTATATGTTGTCTATAACCGTCTTTAATTAGTTTTCTAAAATTCCTAACATGCAGATCATAAAATGCCTGCCAAGTTGGGTCTTTGGGACGGGTTCCTGTCCTGTTTTAAACATGTTTTTTGGCCACTTTGGCCTCGATATACGGTGCGTATACTACGATCTAAATCAACCTATTTGAAAGGAATCGGAGAGGGTTACGTTGTCGACATACCAGATAAAACCACATGCGAAATGATCGAGTGATCGTCGCGAATCAACGCCGCGAAGTCCACCCTCATGACTACTGCTGCTGTTTTGTTCTCTGTTGCACTCGGCGCGCGCGCGCACATCTGCCGCCCGGCAGCGACTCAAGGCGGTGTCCAGAGGTGGCTAGGGGTGCGCCAGCTTCATGGGAGGTCGGCCTGGGTGTTTGCACGAATTAGGTTTAGGGTTTGGTGCTGCTGCCGCGTTCCTTCTCTCCCCATCTCATCGTTATATACCGGTGTATGTGCTCTCGGCTAAACTGTAAACCGAACAGGGGGTTGGGCCTAGCTCGGCTGAGTGGGAGTTTGCATGGGCTGCTCGGCTTAGCTTGGGACTGCTTGGTTTGTTTCAGCCGGGTTCGGGTATGGACTGTAGGCATGTGGGCCTGGGCCTTTAGGATTTGTTGGGCTTGTTTGTTTTGGAAGGCTTGGGGGGCTTTTAGCTACTTGGGTTTATTTGGGCTGGCTGGGACTTCCCACTGTTTGGGCCGGTTGGGTCTGTTGGGCTGCTTTAGTTATTTTATTTTAGGCTATTATTAATTCATGTATATATATATATATATATATATATATATATATATATATATTTATTAATTCATGTATATATACATAT
The DNA here is from genome assembly GCA_029216955.1 of Iris pallida. Classification (NCBI taxonomy): domain Eukaryota; kingdom Viridiplantae; phylum Streptophyta; class Magnoliopsida; order Asparagales; family Iridaceae; genus Iris; species Iris pallida. The sequence goes on from JANAVB010043019.1 coordinate 8,218,309, forward strand.
GAATATATATATATTAATCGACATATATACATATTGCCCTATATATATATATATATATATATATATATATATATATATATATATATATATTGTCACGACCCGGTCCCAAATTGTTGGGTCGAATCGGATCATGCCCAGCCTGCACCGTTGTGAGACGACGGCAGTAAGCTGTATCCACTTGCAGGTAATCTCAACAACACAATATATTTGTCACAACTTCTAAAATTACGAATATTAAAACTTTGTCCAACAGAAAGTTTCATCTGATAAATCTGATAATATAAAAATGAAATAAACTATCTTAAATTCAAACATCATAACTAGAAAGGAAATGGCATCATCTAAAAAGTTGGCTCATCAGCCCCGAGATCAACATCCTCCGATTGGGACTCCGGAAGCACAGCTGGGTAAAGCTCAAGATCGTAATAGCTATTAATCAATAGCTCAGCTTCATCAATGGAACCTATTGGGGGTGGGAATCCAGTCAGGAAAGGAGCAAAGTACAATTATGAATATCTAACAATTCAACTAATAATTAGAAATTTGCAATTTTAAACAGTTTGAAATACTTGAACAATATTTTCCAGCAATTTTCCACAATTGAAAACAATATGATTTGAGTATGTAATGCTTATGACTGGCTTGGGTTGTACAATAGTATCCTAGCGATACGACACGGCTTATCCCCGTGTGTAAGAGGGGTAAGCTCGCACAATTATGCAATATGAAGGTATTGGTCATAAAATACTACACTACTCTCACAATATCCCACAATCAATACTCTAGGAGAGAGTTCCGTGTAGCAATATGGTTTAAACATGCAATATTACAATTACTAATTAAATTAAAAAATAAACACAATCGTACTTGCCTTGGTTTATGACTGGATTGGAAGTCGGTACCAGGAAAGTCAAACTTGTCCTCGAAATCCTACAGTTGAGAAGTTCTGACTTAGAACCATCATCATTGAACCATATCTAGGTGTGATAGTTACAATCTCTAAATTTGATCCTAGTCAAGTTTTATGTTATCATAACACGTTTATCGATGCGATTTAAAATCATTGTTTTAATGAAATAAAAGTCAAGTTAACATTTATTGCAAAAATTCGCATTTTTCGATTATTTGGCAAAACTTTGTATTTTGTAATATATCTAAAACTAGATTTTTCTTTAAATGAGAAAAACATGATTTTGTTTAAATAACACAAACTTATATTTTATTATTAACTAAATGTGGGAATATTATTTAATTTTCTATATAAAATAAATATTCAATTTATTATTCTACGCGTTTATCGGTAACTAACGAAACCAGAAAAATCAAAAGAAACCAAACCTATACTACACAATTACAAAACCACAGAGAAAGAAATAAAGACTGGGCTTATGCCCTTACAACACTTTACATAAATTAAATGAATTAAAGTAATTAATTTTTTGGTGAACTCTGAACGCCGGGAAACGGTCCATTCAGCAGGCCGAGGCTCTGCACTCAAAATACTATTGGCCAGTTACAAGTTCTAAAATAATAATTTAATTTAAAACATAAAAATATGGTAGGTCTCAGACTTGGTCCAAAGTGTTATGTTGTATTCTAGCTTATGCCTCAACGTTCGAAAATTCTTGTTTCGTTTGCATTTCGCTAGGGCCCATGGACCGATATGGTCGTCGCCCAAAAGTGGTATCCGAAAGTCAAACCAACCCAAAAACCGTAAAATTTCAAGAACTAAACTCGAGAAATAACCAAAAGGTTTTTAAAATATTTTAGAAAAATCGAGCAGCATCTCCTTTGTAATCGGGATAACCCAATAATGGAAAAATAACAACCAAAATATTCCAAACCAGGAATAACACCAACTCCAAAAATACATAACTGGAAAAATCAACCAAAATCCCTCTCAAAGCCACATATATATATATATATATATATATATATATATATATATATATATATATATATATACAAGAATGAATCAACAGAGCTTAAGCCACCTATACATGTGTTTCAAGAAACAACAGAACCCAAATCCGAGAATCCAAACTCATAAACTATCGAACTCGAAATCGGAAACCGATTTTCAGAACGGACTATTCCAAATCAAAGTCGGAAATAACAGAACTAAATCCGAATAGGAATTGAAATATGAAACCCAAATTCACAGCAAATATTACGAATTTAAAATCGGAAAACCCAACGAACAAATTCTAACTTAGAAATCAGAACTAAAAATGCAACAATCAAATCCCATAGCGGGATCGAGACCGAGTCATCATCGACTCTACGGGAGGGATACAGGGGCACAGAAATATACCTCGGATGCTCGGCTAGAGCTCTCAGATGCAATTTAGGGAAGAAATCAAAATCCCGCGAACTCGAAATAATCCAGAACACGCGGACAGCGGGTTACGGCCACGGAAATAGCAGATCGGAATATCCAAAACACTGTGGACAGTGGGTCGGGGCACCGGACAGCCGCGGGGACAGGGGCTCAGCCTGGAGGGGCACGCACAAGGGGCTGTCGGCCGGTGGCCGGCGGTCGTACTGGCCGCGGGTGGCTCGTGGACAACGGAGAAGGCCGTTCGGTCGGGATCGACGCCGCACTGGGGATCGGCGGGCGCTGGCCTGGGTGGCCGGGGGTCGCCGAGGGGGGCGCTGGCCGTGGTCACCGAGAGGGGCGGAGCTGGCGGGAGCTCGGGTTAGGGCTTGGGGCTAGGGCTTGGGGAGGATGGTGGAGAGGTAGAGGGAGAGGGGAAGGACTTTATAGGGAGTGAGGCTTGGGGTTACGGGAAGGGAAAGGTCGTCGGCAGTTACAGGAGATCAGGGGACACGGCAGCGGTCGTGAACGAAAGAGGGAAGGGGAGGGGTCGGCGAGTGGTTGGCTACAGGTGAGAGAGAGAGAGAGTGAGTTATAACTAATTTACTTATATAAATAAATAAATAAAAACTTTTACATATATATAAAAAACAAATTTCAATTATTAATTTCTAAAGCTAATTTTGATATAATTATAATTGCCAATAAACTTAACTTTTAGGAAAATAATTTTTTTGGGTTTTACAAGCTTCTCTCCTTAGAAAATTGTGTCCTCGAAATTAAAGGCAGGGTTAGGAGTTACCTCAAGATTCAAACAGATACGGACACTGCTTCCGCATCTCGTCTTCTCGCTCCCAGGTAGACTCGCCTGGGGAATTATACCGCCACATAACTCTGACTATTGGCGTCACAGAATTCCTGGTCCACTTCTCTGTCTAATATCGCCACTGCTTCTCTGGCACTGTGAGGCTGGATCCAATTTCCAGCTCCGAATGATCCAAGATGTGGCTCGGGTCCGGAATGTAGCGCCTGAGCTGTGAAACAAGGAAGACGTTGTGCACGCCTTCAAGATTAGCTGGTAGAGCTTGGGACTGCTCGGATTAGCTTGGGACTGCTTGGTTTGTTTCAGTTGGTTTCGGGTATGGACTGTAGGCATGTGGGCCTGGGCCTTTAGGATTTGTTGGGATTGTTTGTTTTGGAAGGCTTGGGGGGCTTTTAGCTGCTTCGGTTTATTTGGGCTGGCTGGGACTTCCCACTGTTTGGGCCGGTTGGGTCTATTGGGCTGCTTTAGTTGTTTTATTTTAGGCTATCATTAATTCATGTATATATACATATGAATATATATATTAATCGACATATATCTATATTGCCCTCTGTATATATATATATATATATATAAAATATATATATATATATATATATATATATATATATATATATAAAGAAGGACAATTTATTGATGTATCAGGCGCAAAATGTTAAAGCCTATACAAGAGGAGCGGCAAGCGCTCTCAAAAGAAAAGAAACGGCTGGGCAAGCCGACAAAAAGAAACAAGAAGACTGAGACTAATCTAGGGCTTCCCAGAAGTTGGGCGAGGAGTGCGAGCAGCGCCTCCGGATCAAAAAGATTTATCTGATAATTTTCATGTACAGTTGTATAGGTGTAAGTTGACGGCCCTCGTAACGGAACTTGTTCCTGTTTTTCCACAGGACCCAAATGCCCACGGCTACGACGATCTGATATCCGTGGGAGAGGCCCCAGCTGGACAGGAGATCGTTGAAGCCCCTAGGGAGGAGGGCCTTCCTAAACTTGGTGCTGAGACTCGCCCAAATGTTCGTGGCCAGTTCGCCGGCGGTGAGGATGTGTTCTGCAGATTCGGCTTGAGGGGAAGTACAGCAATGGCACCTCGAGGCTAGGCTGTAGCGAAGCGCGGTGATGGCGTCGTCTGTGGGGAGTTTCCGGAAGTGGGCTCGCCAGATAAGGATGGACCATTTGATGGGGATGCACGCGTGCCAGAAAGGAGCGATGAGGGAGGACGGAGTCCCGACGTCGCGGACGACTGACCTGGCGGACGACAGGGAGAACTGGCCGTCCGGGTTAAGGGACCATCGCGAGATGTCCGGGGTGTCGGAGAGGCGGAGATTCGCAGCGGCGAGGCTGGCGACGGCCGCTGGACCGAGCCAGTTTCTGACTCGGTCCCAGATCCATCCGGACGAAGGATCCCAAAGCTCGCGAATCTTGCCTTCCCGCGGAGGGGATTCTAGGGGGGTGCCAGAGTCATCCACACAGCCAACGATCGTGGCTCATTGATGAGTAGCCGTTCCCCAGCTGGATGTGGATGAGTGGGTCTACAAGCTGGCGGCCACGGATAAATACGTCTCCAGGATCCCGATGAACGGTTGTTGGCTAAAGCCAATCCAGGGTGTGAATATCTGAAGTATCTCGCTTGCATGAAGCGAGTCCAAATTGAATTGTCCGTGCGCAGCTTCCACCATAACTTCATGGAGCATGCGTCGACGATGTGTTCCAATCTACAGAATCCCAGACCGCCCTCGGAGGTGGGGTTAGCCATAGTGGACCAGCTAGCCCAGTGGTGCTTGTCCTTGTCGTTGTTGTGACCCCAGAAGAAGCTGGCGAAGAGGGATTCGAGCGAGGCGAGAACCTTCTTGGGGGGTTGCATACTGCGAGGGTGTAGATCGGAATGGAGGAAAGGGCGTGCTTAATAAGTATCAGCTTGCCTCCTGGCGAGAGGGTCGCATTGTGCCAGCCCTCGATCTTTTTTCTGATGGTGCTGACTATGTACTCGAAGATTCCGGAGTTGGCTTTGCCGTAGACCAATGGACACCCTAAGTAGGTGAACGGAGGGTATGCTATGGCAAAGGAAGTCAAATTGGAGATCGTCGTATAGTGTGACCTGTCCAATTTGTGATGGGTGTAGATGACGCTTTATTTGTTGTTGATTCTTTGACCGGAGCATCTGGTGTACCTGTTCAGCGTTTGAAGGACCACCTCGATAGATCCGATGTCGCCGGAGGAAAAAATGAGCACATCGTCAGCGTACGCAAGGTGAGTGATGATAGGGCAGCCAGTGGTGGTGTGAAAATGGTAGAACCGTGGGATATTGGGCATGTTCTTAAGGTTTCTACTGAGGGCCTCAGCAGTGATGATGAAGATACTGGCAGAAAGAGGATCCCCCTATTTGACGCCGCGGCTAGCGGAGAAGGAGCCGTTGGCCTGGCCGTTGATTACGGTGGAGAACCAGGAATATATATATATATATATATATATATATATATATATATATATATATATATATATATATATATATAACCTTAGTATATATAATTATATATATATATATATATATATATATATATATATATATATATATATATTTTAACAAACAGCATTTTATTGAAAAAAAGGGCTCGAAAGGAGCAGTACAGGGACCAGGGGCCAAAAACACAAAACCCTGGTAGGCCAGATAGAAAATACATAAAGGATAAATTCTAAGAGTGGGTGAGGGCGCTCGGCCCTAGGGGGTGGGGGGCACACAAACATAGAGTCCCTCCAATTTTTTTTTTTTTTTGGACGGAATTCAAAATTTGAATTCACAAAATTTGAAAACCGAGCTGGGGGGGTTAGTCCACGCGTGCGTCCCGAGAAAGGGGGGACGCGTGGCCCAAAGGGTGCGGGGCCCGAGGGGTCGGGCGCAGGGTCCAAGGGGCTTGGCGCGGGGCCCTAGTGGTTGGGCGCGGGGCCCTATGGGAAGCCTCGACCGGAGAGCCTCCGGTCCCCCCGCCGGTGGGGGCGGGTCGGTGAGGTAGGCGGGGCGGTAAGCGCCAATGGGGGAGGACAGCCGCCGGCGTAAGGAAGGGGGGACGGGGAGGGGGCGGGGAACGCCGTCGACCGCCGGGGATCGAACAAGTCGACGACCGGGGAGAAGAGGGAGGAGGGAACGGGAAGCGGCAGCCCGCCGGACAGAGGGCCACCGGCGACCAAACCGGCGACGCCGGAGGCCGCAGAAACCCGAGAGGGGAGGGAGCCGGCAAGGGGGCCGGTCAAAAGCGGCGGGGGGGTGTTGCCTCCAGCGCGCGTCCGAAACTCCTGAGATCGTAAGGAGGCGGAGGAGGCTTCCAAGGAGGAAGCACTGAGCTCACGGCCGGAGCGGGCGACCGTGCTGCGACGGAAGGGGGTGACGAAGACGCCGACTGACTCGGGCCGCCAACCACGAGAGCCCAGGAGGAGGGGCCCTCCGACGCCGGGGAGGGCTCCGGAGAGACGGCGCCGGAGGCAGGGACAGCTGCGGACTGAGCCAAGGAGGGGGACGGCTCCCCAGGGAAGACGCCGAGAGGGGGAAGGGGAGCGGGAGCGGCGCCTGTCGAGGGGGCGGGAGCCGCTGCGACCGAGGGAACGGGGGGGGAGGCGCGGAGAAGGAGGGAGGAGGCACGCCAGGAGGTGGCCCACTCGACCTCAACGAGGGCGTGCCACCGGCCGGGGGCTGCCCGGCAGCAGCAGCGGAGGCAGGAGTGCGACGTCGACGGCGACGGGCACGCCGGGGACGTCGGGGACGACGCTGCAGGGGGAGAGCGCAGCGGCACTGAGGGCACTGCCGGTGGAGGGGGGCAAAGCCACCTGGTGGAGGAGGAAGGGGGAGCAATAATTATATATATATATATATATATATATATATATATATATATATATATATATATATATATATATATATATTTTATATATATATATATATATATATATATATAAAATATATATATATATATATGCATATATCCTATACGTACATGCCATATATTAATATAAGCTACAAAATGTAACTTATATATATGCATATGAATAAATATAGTGATATGTATATATATACCATAAATACAAATACGAGCAATAAATATTAAATATAGTCAATATTTATACTATAGAATTCATAACTTATATACTAATCCTTCTGTAAATAATCAAAATTTCATAGCCATACATAAATTCCACATCTAAAATATATGCTAAGAAAATATTCATTGTACATTCAATAAACATTAATTCTATATGGCAAGCATATATAATATAACTGTCTTTTGTAAAAGGCCTACTAAGTCACTGATCAATTTAAAAAGGCTAATCTATGCATCCACATAGACATCCTTAGACGTTCTACCCCTCCACATGCACTTGGCTTGGTTCGGATTCAGTCCGAACTGAAATGGCACAACCGGTTCACCTAAAAATCTATATTCTTAATTAATAAATAATTAAATTATTTTTAGGAGTCAAGTCACAACTCGGTCTGGTTTTCCTAGTTAGGACATTACTATGGTTCGGCTTTTCCTACCAGGACTAATACACTAGTCAAAGTACGCCACTGCACTATCCGTGCCATGATTCCTAGCCATCTTGTACTTCAAACCTCCACCATGGCTAAAGTCACCTACCGTAATAATTAACTAAATAATTATTTATATAAAAAAATCTATAAGTCACCACTTAGATCAAATAAATAATAAAAAAATATTTCCAAAATTTTCAGGAAGGGGAGCTACATTTCCTGCTTAGGCGCATAGGCTTTGGCACGAGTCTAAGGCCCAAAGCTCCCCTGCTTGGGCGTATAGTCCTTTTTATGCGCCCACTGAGTCTTAGAAGATAGTCTTCTGGCTTCTTTCCAAGTGCACCATGTCTTCCTGCCTTAGGTGCATGCTCTTGGGCGCATACAGCCCTAGGCGCATACCTTGTAGTGCCCCGTCCCGCTCAGTCAATCGGAGGAATTGAAACGCCGACGGCGTTCGGACTTAGTCTTGCAACAGCTGCTCAAAGGCTCGCTTGGTCAAGGTGACTCCTCGCTCAGGTGGGGTAGTTTCGATGAACTTGCCTCATCTTAGCCTTCACATAATAACTTGCATGTTTTCAACTTGCACAAGTTAGGCTTGATAATAAAAGAGACGCATTCACACAGCTAAGGGAATAATCTCGACGGGTCGGAATGTGTTAGAACATGGAAAATGGTCTCACGGTCTATTTAGAAGTCGGCTCAACGTGCTTTTAAATGATACTCGATCCTTTGTCATGTGGCTTAGGAGAAGGAAGTTGGCCTAAGTTGCTAAGTTGTCACAACGCTTGAATTAGCCTAAGTCATAGGCGTCGCCCGCAAAAATGCTTGATAAAGCATGCACGGCCCCGTCATCCAAGGCTTGGCATAGCCTTCGCATGTCCCGTGGGTTAAGTCGTATTGCACGACTTGCGGCTTAAGTCTAGGTACCCAAGAACTTGTTTGTTCAAGTCGAACTCGTGCACGGTACGCTCCCTCGATGCGAAGCTTGGCGTAGCCTTTGCTCGTCAAGTCGTTGCAAAAATAAGTTAGGCAAAGTTATGTCGGTCGATCGAAACTATTTCTAGTACTATCCCTTGTTGGCTGCAATTGTCTAGTCATATAGTCCCACGAGATTAAGGCTTGTCGTATAAGGTGTATGACTTTAGCGATAGCGTCGCTAGAGAACAAGGTCTGTCTAAGGCACGAGCCACAGTTGGTTTCGTAAAAAGCATGTCACGGACAAAGGAAGTCCATACAATTGGTTGTCGCCGAGATCGGTCCCGCTACTTGGGAGTCTCGCTAAGTCTCGACAAGGAAGCACACGAGATCGGTCCTGCTACTTGGGAGTCTCGATAAGTCTCGTTCACGATATCGGTCCCGCTACTTGGGAGTCTCGCCAAGTCTCGATAAGGAAGCACACGAGATCAGTCTCGATACTTGGGAGTCTCGATAGAAAGAGGAAAAGCATGGTCATGATTAAGGAAGGAATTGATAGATCAAGTTGAGTCTTGCATGGTCATTGGATAACTTGCACGCAAGGGAAAAATTCCTCGAGCGATCCCGGGGCATAGGGTTCGTGTCGGCCTAGGAGGAATTACAGATATTGTACGGCCTTCATCGATGGTACGACTCGATTGAAGTAAACCGTTACAATATAGGCTGCAGGTCATTCGGTGGGAGCTCGTACCTCGCCACGCGAATGGTCATCGTCTGCAAAAGATCCAAGATAGCTTGACATTGCCAGTGACCACTCATATAGATGTATCGACAAAAGTGGCTATCCGCGTGTATGCCTTTGGATTGCGTCGAGTACTAGCAAGTTACGTATTGGGTTAACAAGTTACGCTTATAGCAAGCGCTAGCCTTGAATCGGCACGGGTTAGGGTGTGCACGGTTGCATCACCATTCTAGAGCCTAATAGTTGTCTATAGCAAGGATACGTGCTTCGGCATGAATGTGGCCTCGTCTCGAGTTAAGTCAGAAAAGGTCGTAAGACAAGTTGATTAAGTCTGGTTGATCCTTGGGAGGTACGGCCTCGATCTTATGGCACGGTTAAGTCTACCGGTACGACCTGCACGAGTCATCCCCTTGACGTTGTTGCCACGAGAATGGTCTAGAGGAACATGAATTTAAGTAGAAGTCTTGGCACGGTCGAGTTGCATATGTTTCTACTCGACGAGGTACTGCCTCGAATATATGGAAGTTACGAATAGAGTATAGCACGACCTTATCGTTGCGTTGCCAAGTATAGGCCAAGATGCCCTGGTCCTAAAATTGACCCTAAGGCAAGACTAGAAAGACAATCAAAAAGGGGATTAAGCTGCACAAAGTAAATAAACGTATCAGTTTTGTATAGGTGGGCGAGGAGCTCACTCCACCAGTACAATTGAGTACTGACACCCACACGGTTTCCATGTACAGGCACAGGTAGAAGCTCGTGGCACGGAGCTCGCTTGGATGCGTCGAGGCAAGGAGTTCCTTGGTGATTCGAAGCGTGCGGCCGCATGGAGTCAAGACTTATAAGGGATATAATGTATGGACATCGCCATCCTGTAGAATCTGCCACTTGTCGCCTTGAAGCATTGTATCGAGAGATGAGAGAGAGCAGAGTGACTTGTAAAATGAGAGAAAAGTAAGCTTGAGAGACTTATAATCATTGCCTTGTGCCCCCATTATAATCTTATTGTTCAATATCAATAAAGAAAACTTTTGAATAACTTGTGTGTTGCTTCTAAATTTTTGCTGCATGTTTCAATGTTTCTGCTTGAGACTTCTGTGCGACGACCCCATCGCAGCCGCTTTAATCGTCCGTTATGAAACTTCCTTTCACGAGCACAATCTAGGCTCGTGCGGCATCACGCCTTAGCGAGGACGATCGCTCCTACGGGAGCGGGACGTGACATAATGGTATCAGAGCACGAATTTACGTCCTTGGACTTCATATCGAATCTCTCATTTTTGAAAGCTTGTCGTTGAATAGAAGTGTGCGCTTTCTCTCAAATGTCCTACGGTACGTCCATACAATAAGTCTAAATATTTTCAAAATCTCATACAAGTGTTCAATCAAACGCATCGGTAGGCGATGGCCTTTGTGCCGAACGGTGTCAACTTGAGTTGATAGAAAACATATGCTAAAGTTAGCAAGTCGCGTGCATAGCTGAAGAGTCCTACGTCGACATTAGCAAACGAGCGTGAAAATTAGAGTATAGTTCGTGCGGGATGGCTATGCACATGGCATTTTGGCTAAGTTGTGCCGCGTGTCTCGCACCTAGACTTTATGGTACAAACAAATTGTGAGCGATATCAAGTACCGCTCGGTCGGGAACAAAAATATACTTAAGAGTATATATCGATAGAAATACTATCGAACTAACGCTTAGGCGTACACGAAAGATTGGTTTAGATTATGAGGAATAGTGCGAACGACTTAGTACGTCGAGACGACGTGAGCGATTACGCTAGAGTTTCGCCAGACGAATTTGAAGGATGTTTTAGCGAACAATACGAGCGTAATTATGGACTAAATCGGATGGCTCGAATCCTAAGTGGTGTATGGTCCTTCTTGGAAATCATTCGAGCAAAATTGAAGATTAAGGGTAACGACGAGTATGTCGGCAAGGCGATACGATCGCGTATAGCCTTAGAACGCGTCACGCTTAGTTGGTCGTGCTTCGAAGGTCCTGAACGAGATATCGTTCGGACAACTTGTGAATGGGCAACACGAGTTAGAACACGATAGTGAATCAGGATTCGTAACGATGAATAAAGATGAATGTCTTGATCGAGGAAACCTAGAGGATCGTACTTATGATTTTTGATTTGGTCGGATAGAATTATGGTATATCCAATTCAGACAATAGCATCAGTTGTAGGGCTCAGAGTTCGTTACAAAAGAAGATTGTCAGGTTACGTACATCATCGATGGTATTGAGGCGTATCAAAGATCGATGTGTGATAACTCGGAGGTACTCTGATTCGAGGAATGATGATCATGTAAAATGTCATTGTTCCGATGGATGTTATACTCGCAATATTGAAATGTGTCGAGGAAAAAATAGACTTAGCTCGAGGATTTTCTAGCTGAACGAATGACGACAGACTATCGAACTGAGATCTTGGCTTGGATGAAAATGAAATATTTGGATTGCTTCGACGATAACCACAATATTGACGTTCTTGTCTTATGCGAGCGTAACTCCAGCCTTGCACATACGTCACGCCGATTTGGGCGATCACTCCGCGTGAGCGCTGGTGTGGTGATTCATACAGCAGGGGTGATCGAACTTGCATGACGTGGCAATTTGATTGCTTCAAATTGTGGTTTGATACGAAGATGGACTCGAGAATGACTTAGTGTGCTTGATGATTGAACTTGAAGATTGAGTAGGTCCAATCCGCGTATCAAGAATTAATTAGTCTAGACTCAAGCAAGAGTTACGCTCTAATAAGGACGATTATCCTGCGAGAACGTGGCATGGTGATTCATGTCCAACATAGATAATCGAACTTGTGTGAGATTGGGGCGTGACAAATGGTTGTGCTAGACGACCTTGTGATCGAATACATGAATTGGTTAGAATTGGTGATTTGAACAGATTCGAATAGGCGCAACGAGTACCTTGATGCGAATCAGGTGATCATGCTCGATATTTAGAAATCTGAGTGACACGAGCTTGGGTAGAAATCCCATATTATCGACCTTGGTTTGACCCTAGGATTGGGGTCAGTATTGGCATTATTGTTGGGGAACTATGATTCCAATCTTGACATTGATTTTAGCCTTGAGAAACGGCCTAGCGGTTAGGCGAGACGCCCCTGTTTCAAGAGCTAGCATTGAAAAGATTGACCTTGAGGATTGGTATGAATGGATAGAGTGAATCAAGAATATGGGAATATCCCTCACAAGATTCGGCTGACATGAATATATTTCAGGGATGCCTGAATATGTGCACGATGCGACTCGAGTGAGAATGACGGATTCTCTATCATGCAGCTTGGCTGAAATGCATATATTTTGGGGACGCCTAGAATGCATGCACGATCCAACCAAGTGATACGTTAAATTCAAGTAAGACTCGAGGAACGAAAAAGCGTCAAGGATTTTGAAATCGTGTTAAAGGAAAGGATTGATAGTAGTGCGAGTGCGACTCGAATTGAAGAAACGCATAGGCGATGTGTATGCGAGGGTCCATGGATCAAAGTGGTCCATAAGTAAGTACTCAGTTAATTTAGAGGACGAAACTTTTTTTGAGTGGTGTATGATATAGTGCCCCATCCCGCTTAGTCAATCGGAGGAATTGAAACGCCGACGGCGTTCGGACTTAGCCTTGTAATGGCTGCTCGAAAGCTCGCTTGGTCAAGGCGACTCCTCGCTTAGGTGGGATAGTTTTGATGAACTTGCCTCATCTTAGCCTTCACATAATAACTTGCATATTTTCAACTTGCACAAGTTAGGCTTAATAATAAAAGAGACACATCCATATAGCTAAAGGAATAATCCCAACGGGTCAGAATGTGTTAGAACATGGAAAATGGTCCCACGGTCTATTTAAAAGTCGGCTCAACGTGCTTTTAAATGACACTCGATCCTTCGTCTCATGGCTTGGGAGAAGGAAGTTGGCCTAAGTTGCCACAACACTCGAATTAGCCTAAGTCATAGACGTCGCCCGCAAGAATGCTTGATAAAGCATGCACGGTCCCGTCGTCCAAGGCTTGGCATAGCCTTCGCATGTCCCGTGGGTTAAGTTGTATCGCACGACTTATGGCTTAAGTCTAGGTACCCAAGAACTTGTTTGTTCAAGTCGAACGCGTGCATGGTACGTTTTCTCGATGCGAAGCCTTTGCTCGTCAAGTCGTTACGAAAATAAGTTAGGCAAAGTTATGCCGGTCGATCGAAGCCATTTCTAGCACTGTCCTCTGTTGGCTGCGATTATCTAGTCACATAGTCCTACGAGATCAAGGCTCATCGTATAAGGTGTATGACTTGAGCGATAGCGTCGCCTAGAGAACAAGGTCTATCTAAGGCACGTGCCATGGTTGGTTTAGTGAAAAGTATGCCACGGACAAAGGAACTCCACGCGACTGGTTGTCGTTGAGATCGGTTCCGCTACTTGGGAGTCTCGCTAAGTCTCGTTAAGGAAACACACAAGATCGGTCCCGCTACTTGGGAGTCTCGATAAGTCTCGTTCAAAAGATCGATCTCGCTACTTGGGAGTCTCGCTAAGTTTCGATAAGGAAGCACACGAGATCGGTCCCGCTACTTGGGAATCTCGATAGAAAGAGGGAAAGCATGGTCATGATTAAGGAAGGAATTGATAGATCGAGTTGAGTCTTGCATGGTCATTGGACAACTTACGTACAAGGGCAAAATTCCTCGAGCGATCTCGGGGCGCCAGGTTTGTGTCGGCCTAGGAGGAATTGCAGATATTGTACGGCCTTTATCGATGGTACGACTCAATTGAAGTAAACTGTTACAATATAGGCTGCGGGTCATTCGGTGGGAGCTCGTACCTCGCCACGCGAATGGTCACCGTATGCAAAAGATCCAAGATAGCTTGACATTGCTAGTGACCACTCATATAGATGTATCGGCAAGAGCGGCTATACGTGTGTATGCCTTGGGATTGCGTCGAGTACTAGCAGATTACGTATTGGGTTAACAAGTTACGCTTATAGCAAGCGCTAGCCTTGAATCGGTATGGGTTAGGGTGTGCATGGTTGCATCACCATTCTAGAGCCTAAGAGTTAGCTATAGCAAGGATACGTGCTTTGGCATAAATGTGGTCTCGTCTCGAGTTAAGTCAGGAAGGGCCGTAAGGCAAGTTGATTAAGTCTGGTTGATCCTTGGGAGGCACAGCCTCGATCTTATGGCACGGTCAAGTCTACTGGCACGACCTGCACGAGTCGTCCCCTTGACGTTGTTGGCACGAGAATGGTTTAGAGGCACATAAATTTAAGTGAAAGTCTTGGCACGATCGAGTTGCATATGTTTCTACTCGACAAGGAACTGCTCGAATATATGGAAGTTACGAATAGAGTATAGCATGACCTTGTCGTTGCGTTGCCAAGTATAGGCCAAGACGTCCTGGTCCTAAAATTGATCCTAAGGTAAGACTAGAAAGACAATCAAATAGGGGATTAAGCTGCACAAAGTAAATGAACGTGTCGGTTTTATATGGGTGGACGAGGAGCTTACTCCACCAGTACAGTTGAGTACGGACACCCACACAGTTTCCATGTGCAGGCACAGGTAGAATCTCGTAGCGCGGAGCTCGCTTGGATGCGTCGAGGCACGGAGTTCCTTGGCGATTCGAAGCGTGCAACCGCATGGAGTCAAGACTTATACGGGACATAATGTATGGACATCGCCATCCTGCAGAATCTTCCACTCGTCGCCTTAAAGCAATGTATCGAGAGATGAGAGAGAGCAGAGTGACTTGTAAAATGAGAGAAAAGTAAGCTTGAGAGACTTGTAATCATGGCCTTGCGCCCTATTGTAATCTTATTGTTCAATATCAATAAAGAGCACTTTTGAATAACTTGTGTGTTGCTTCTAAATTTCTGCTGTATGTTTCAATATTTCTGCTTGGAACTTCTGTGCGACGACCCCGTCGCAGTCGCTGTAATCGGCCGTTATGAAACTGTCTTACACAAGCGCAATCTAGGTTCGTGCGGCATCACGCCTTAACGAGGACGATCGCTCCTACGGGAGCGAGGCGTGACATGCCTACCCTAGTACATGCTCTCCATGATACGCCTAGCCGTAGGCGCATAGCCCTAGGCGCATAGTTTTGGGCGTATGCTCCCTGCTTTGGCGCGTGCCAATTCCTACGTATATCACCCTAGGCGCATGCTCTCCTTGGACCATGTTGACCTTAGGCGCATGCTATCCATGACACACCATTCTGACCTTGGCACCCTTCTTGGCCTAAGCGCCTTCTTGGCCATGGTGCCACCTTGGCCCGTGCTGGCTGGCCCTAGTACGAATGACTATTGTAACTATTTTGCCCATTTGAGCTATTCAGCTGTTAGTCTTAAAAAAACCCTCGGACACGAAGCTTGTAGACATTTGTCTTGGCTTCAGAATTTTCTCAGTTCACCTTATTGGAGTTCGTATGCGGCTGTTAATTTAAATCTTAGATTTGATCTTCTGGCATATTTTCTGCACTTGGCCGAATATGATATTTTATTTAACGAAAATGAATTTCCTTAACATGATTAGATGATTTTGTACAATTAGAGAATAATTGTACCCCCTTATATTCTTAACACTAGTGCAGATTCAATTATTATTTTATGCCAAGTAGTTACTTTTATTTATTCCTTATCACATGCCATGATACGTCTTTTATCTAAATCTTTCTTACATGCGATCCTTATTGCCATGTTTTTTTTCTCAGATAGTGGCCCGTTGTGGTGCACTCATAATTTATATCTTTTTTTGCTTACATGATAGTGACCCGTCGTGGTGTACTTATGTTACATATTACTTCTCTGCTTATACTAGATAGTGATCCGTCATGGTGCACTCTGGAACATATCTTTCCTTGCTTACATGATAGTGACCCGTTGTGGTGCACTCTTGAACATGTATTTCCTTGCTTATATGATAGTGACCCATCGTGGTGCACTCTTGAACATGTCTTTCTTGCTTACATGATAGTGGCCCATAGAGACGCACTCTTGACAAATACTCTTTACATGAAAAGTAAACCTAACATGACATGCTTAATCAAGATGTTGTTGAGACGGCTATTTTTCCTTGTTAATGTAACTCTTTTGGACACCATGGTAAAAAATTTGTGTATGCGTGCACAAGCTACATGTCTCGTCTTGCATCATGTCTAGGATATGGATTCTTGATTACCACAATTAGGGATTCATACTGAATCTGACTAGGATAACGACTAGATTGATCAAGTAGCCCATAATGAGATTTTTCAGTCACATGCAATCCTATTATCTAGGCGCTTTAATTGGACTTGTAGCCTGCCGACGAGTAGGGCGCATTTCCAGTACGCTGTCATGTGTTGTACCCCCAAGTCATCTAATACAACTCTCTCAACCTACGGAAGGATAACTCGGATAGTCTGCAGGGCTTGTGACTGCTGAAACATCTCATTGCATCTTGTTAATAACTAGGCTTGTGATAACCCTAGTTAGTTAACGTATCAAACTGTACTCATTATTTATCTGTGATCGATGGATAGAGTCAGTCCAGCCCATTCTAGTTTTGTCTAGGCAGTGTCTGTATGTTTATTTCAGTACATTGTTGTTTATACTTTACTTTTGTCGATAAATGATTAAGGGCTAAGTTCTGGTCTTGGCTTGGTTTATGGGTTGTAACTTGGCTTCCGGAATAGCTCCCAAGTCATCTTATCATTTGTCGTCCTATTCAGTACTCACATGTTTTACATAATCTTATGCTAAACATTGATTGGAGATTAAATTCTGTTCAGGAGAAGGATTACAACCTCGGTCCTTGTTTGGTTTACGAGTTGTAACTTGACTTTCGGAATAGTTTCTAAGTCATCCTATCATTGTCGTTCTATATGGTTCTCACATGCTCACATGTTCAGTTATCTTACAAGCTTTATGTGATCCCTATGCTAAGTCAACATGCTCTCATGACCCGGCTGGCTCACATGCTTACATGATTAATTGATTTTACATATTCTCACGCTTCCGTTTACTTAATATGACTATACTGTACATTATGTCACATGTTAATTACCTTATGTCACATGATGCTTAATTTACTTATTGTTTTTTCTATTCTCGGGATAAGTACATTGGTAGTGTACGAGTCTCGATCCACATCTACTTATTTGTATTTCTATCTGTTGATATGTTAGTTATTGTTGGTTTTAGTTCATAAGTTTGGCTTTCTTTGTGGTACTTGCTATTTGGGGTCTGACCCTACTGGTTTTGTTTGGCCAGATCTGATAGAGGAGCCCAAGGGATCTTCCGTACCATCTACTCGACGGTGACCATCCGGAGCACCAGAGTACCTGAGTGGGTTTCTTGTTTCATTCTCTCATTTGATATGTACATTATTCTTTTGTGGCATTTAGCCTCCGAGCACGTGTTTAGCTCGTGTTTTGATTCTTGATATTCAGCCTACGGGCCTAAACATGATGTGCATATTCTAGACTATAGCTAGAGCTTATCATGTATGACTATTGCTCTTACTAGTTCTCCATTTTGTATTACTAGATTCATGATCATACATGTATATATGGTTTGGGACGATTTACTATTGTATGTCTGATGATCATACTTCTTGTTCTTTGTATAATTGCATGTGATTGAGATACCTAGGATTGCTTGACCTATAATCGACTGTTGGTTTGTAGAAGTAACCCCCATGTCTTGACAGCTTATACGTGATTTTAGAGTACTGGCGTACTTTGGTATCACGTAGCTGGCCTTGTCCGTTCCTACCTGCCAGTATTCTGGTTCTAGGGAGTGACAATTATGACGTGGAGCTTCAGTATCATCCACGCAAGGCAAATGTAATAGAAGACACTCTCAGTAGGAGAGACGACGCATTTATGTTGACATCACAGAAGCACATTCTAGAAAATCTTCAAGAGATGGGCATCGAGGTTATACTTCTAGGTGACGTAAGAATTCTGGCAAGTCTACAAGTTCAATCGACTTAGTAGACAGGATCAAGGCAACTCAAGCACAGGACCCAAGGATTCAGAAGCTTAAGGCAGAGTGTGAGTCAGGATTCAGAAAGGAGATAGAAATTCGTGAGGACAGAACACTTAGATTTGGATCACGTCTATGTGTGCCAAATGGATATATCATACAGGAGGCTATGATAGAGGCCAACAGTTCTCACTATTCTATACACCCTGGAGGCAGCAAAATGTACAAAGATATCAAGCAACACTTCTGGTGGAACAGAATGAAGAGGGAGACAACTAGATTCGTTTCCTATTGCTTAATATGTCAGCAAGGAAGGCAAAACAACATAGGCGAATAGGATTACTACAACTACTTCCTATCCCAGAGTGAAAGTGGGAGCACATTACAATGGACTTTGTGACTGATTTACCGATATCACCAAGTGATAAGGATTCTATTTGGGTGATAGTAGATAAGCTTACAAAGGTGGCACATTTTCTTCCTTTCAGAGTAACACAATCTACAGAAAAGCTGGTGGAGATGTATATACAACAGATAGTCAGGCAGCATGGAGTTCCTATCAGAATTATGTCTGATGGAGATACCCGCTTTATGTTGTATTTTTGGAGAGTATACATCAGAGCCTGAGTACCAAGTTAAGATTTAGTACGGCTTACCACCCACAAATGGACGGGCAATCAGAAAGAATAATTCAGACTTTAGAAGATATGTTGCGAGCATGTACTCTAGATTTTGGAGGATCCTAGGAGAGTCACCTGCACTTAGTCAAATTCTCATACAACAACAGTCGTCAAGCCAGTATCCAGATGGCACCATTCGAGGCACTGTACGGTAAGAAGTGCATATCGCTGCTGGCATGGGATGATATTAAGGAGAGAAAGATATTAGGCCTAGAGATGATTATCCAGACGGTTGAATTTGTCAAATATTAGAGAGCGACTTTGGGTTGCACAAGATCGACATCGTCATTAGACGAACCAGCATCGTAGGCCATTAGAATTTTTTTGGTGACCACGTGTTCTGGCAGATTTTTTCTACCCGTAGAGTTATTAGATTCGGGGTTCGCGGGAAGTTGAGTTCACGATATGTGGGCCCATTGTTATCCTTGATAGGGTAGGCGATGTTACTTATCGTTTGTCCATTCCACCTTCGTTGAGAGAGGTGCATGACATGTTTCATGTATCTTAGTTGCGTAGTTATGTATCGGACCCAAGCCGTGTCCTCGATCATTCTGAGCTGGTTGTTGGTACCAACCTGTCTTACGAGGAATAGCCTGTGTCTATTTTGGACCGAAGGGAGAAGATACTCAAGAATCGAACAATTAGCCTTGTCTGTGTTTATTGGGTCCATCACTCCTTAGGAGAGTCAAGTAGGAACGTAAGGATGATATCCGATCACGGTATCCGCATCTATTTGACTCACAATGTATGTTTCTTTTCGTATACCTTGATTGTCTTGATTCTGCATGCTTATCGCCCTACGGATTGAGATTTCTTGATATCGTAGATTGATAATATAGATTGATTGCTTGCTATTGATATTGTAGGATGATTGCTTGCTTGCTAGAATTTCTTTTAGTTAGCTTAATCTAGCCCTGATATTTCTAGCCCGTTTGAATTTGAAATTTTGAAGATAAAATTTTTCTAAGGAGGGTAGAGATGTCACTATCTGTTCCCGGAATATGTATCTTAATATGTGTACTGCTTGATTGTATTTATTTAGTATTTGTCATGCATTTATTCTGTATTTAGTTTATGTAATTACCTGGTAGTTATTTTTTTGTATTTTATTTTCTGTTCTTGCCTAGCTCTTGGTTTATTTTGGGTCATGTTGAACCAACTTGGTTTGGCTTGGTTCAACATGAAAATGGATGAATGGCTTAGATTGAGTGGAGAGGAGTGAATGGTAGAGATCCCTTGGACTTGGTATTTATACCACTTTTCTCTCTTTCCTCATTCACTCCCATTTATTTCTCTTTCACCAAAACCCTAACCATTAGATAGAGGCAAGTACATCTTGCACAATATGGAGGAATTCCTCAAAGTTTTAATTTTATTGTTCTATTATGTTCCTCTTTTTATTCTTAGCATGATTTATGTTGTAGCCATAGCATTTTAATTTCGTTTTCATGTATTTTAATTACTTTGAAGAAAAGTGGGTTCTTTAGGGAAAATAGGGTTTCAATCTTCAAAACTTGTTGTTCTTTGAAAACAAATGATTCTATGTCTAAGAGGGTTCAATTTTTAGCAAGTTTGCTTTTCATCTCATTTTGACTTATAGATGAGAAGTTATGATCATTTGAAGTTTTGGGATACCATTGATTTCTCGAGTTCTTGAGCTACTGTGAAAAACAACAGCCGCACCATTTGTTGTTGTACTATTTTCTGCTGCACCATTTGCTGCCTCGCCATTTACTGCTGTACTATTTGCTGTTGTACCATTTACTATCATACCATTTGTTGTCGTGCCATTTGCTAATGCACCACTTGCTGCCGTGCCATTTGCTGTCGCACCATTTGCTGCTGCACCATTTGCTGCCGCACCATTTATTGTCGTACTATTTGCTGTCGCACCATTTGCTGCCACACCATTCATTGTCTGCACTATTTGCTACCGCATCATTCAGTGTCTGCACCATTTGCTGCTGCTCCATTTGTTGTCGCACCATTCATTGTCTGTACCATTTGTTGCTCGCACCATTTGCTGCTCGCACCATTCATTATCCGTACCATTTGTTGCTCGTACTATTTGTTGTCCGCACCATTTGTTGGTCACACCATTTGCTGCTTGTACCATTCATTGTTTGTACCATTTATTGTTCGTGCCATTTGTTGCTCGCACCATTTTCTGCTCGCACCATTTATTGTCCGCGTCATTTGTTGGTCGCACCATTTGTTACTCGCACCATTTATTGTCCGTGCCATTTGTTGCCAGCACCATTTATTGTCCGCAAAATTTGTTGCTCGTACCATTTGTTGCCCGTACCATTTGTTGCTCGCACCATTTGTTGATCGTTCCATTCATTGTCCGCACCATTTCTTGCTCGCAACATTTGTTGTTCGTACCATTTGTTGCTCGCACTATTCATTGTCTGCACCATTTATTGTTCGTGCCATTTGTTTCTCGTACCATTTGCTACTCGTACCATTTATTGTCCGTGTCATTTGTTGCTCGCACCATTTGTTGCCTGCACCATTTGTTGCTCGCACCATTTGCTGCTCACATCATTTATTGTCCGTGCCATTTGTTGCATGCGTCATTTGTTGTCTGCACCATTTATTGTTAGCACCATTTGTTGCTCGCATCATTTGCTGCTCGCGCCATTCATTGCTCGCCATTTGCTGTTGCACCATTGCTATATTGATTGAACATTGATCATGCATTCCTATATTTGGAACTAAGAGACTGACTAGTCGTCTTACTGAATTGAATGAGACACATTCCTATTTATACAGTGAACTATTGCGACTGACTAGTCGACCCCGATCATTGACAATATGTGTACCCGTACGAACATTTTTAATTATATAATTACTTTCAATTCATGCAATATTGAGTATGTGCTAATGCACTGGTGAATATTTTCTTGTTACAAAAAGGCACGTGTACCTTACAGTCAAGGTATGAGTATCCCATGGCTAGGTTTGTTTGCTGCATTACGCTATGTAAAACCTACAACCTAACTGTACTGGTATCGTTGTAGAGTTATGCATACCGTATTCCGTACGGATGTACTCATTCAGAATGATCATGACCCACGCATGTGATTTCAATTAACGTAGGGACAACTAAGTAACCTAAAATAACTACTGCATGTAGAGGAATGAATTCACGAGTTCTTACATGACAACCATCTTCGGGATAAATAGCCCCGAAATGTCGGCTGGTCCCCACGGATACTGCAAATCTACCACACGGGCAGAGGTGGTATCTGTTTACTTTTCTATAATATTATTGACGGACGTCCTGCTAGGACCCGTGTAATTCATGATTGGAGCAATTGATTATGGATAGACTAGCCTTGCTTCTACAGGGTAAGAACTGAGAATTCAATAATGCATCTTTCCAATATAACTTGGAACTTACAGTTAGCAAGCCGTAGTAGTTGTATTGACGCTTTAATTTGGATTGTTTATACACTGTATCATATTCTGTTGACTACTAAGGTGAGCAGAATGTCATGACATGACGAGTCAACTTATGTCATTGTTTGGTTGGAGAGTTGGTTCGAAGTGTCACGATGTCACGTGAACCCCAAAAATAAAAATAGAAACTAATATTTATTATGCTTTATTTACTTCATACTGTTTTATTCCTGTATTTCGCCTTTCCTTGTGGTACTTGCTATTTGGGGTCTAATCTTACTGGTTTTGCATGACCAGATTTAGAGCCAGTTCCTGATGATCCAACTTACTTCTACCCCCAAGATGGTCAATACTAGGAGAATGGTCGCTGGAGGACACGAGTGGGTTCCTTGCTTCTCTGCTCGTTTTATTGCTTACTTTACTTTTGTCGCTTTCCACCAACCTGTTAGTCGGACTGTCTTGTACTTGCTTTTACATAATTGTAACTAAATCAGACTGCAGCTGATAACAATTATGTATACCTTGTTATATCATCTGGTTATGTTTTGTAAAGTCAGATCTCCAGAACATTTTAACTGAGCGTTTGGGACGTCTTACTGCTTTATCTTATATGTTCTATGTGAGCCCTTAGGCCAATTTTTTTATTTTTATTAATTTTATTGTTATCCTTGTCATTTATATATAGGTATATATATATTTTATATATATATATATATATATATATATATATATATATATATATATATATATATATATATATATATATATATATATATATATATATGCCCAAAAAGACTCTTGTAAAACTCTATAAATAAATAGAAAGGGTTTCCATGCAATTACAACAAAGAAGGGAAAATGGTAAAATCCCCAATTTCAAATTTGGACAGCATATATGCTCGACCAACTCCCAAATTGTGCCCACCCCAAATTCGATCTCTCTCAATTCCTTGAGAGATCGACCCATATCCAGAAGTTGATGTATATATATATGGAAAGTAGCGATTAACCCCTGGACATTCTTCAAACCCTAGCAACTACTCCCTCTTCAAAAGAAACCAGGAAGGAAGCACCAGTCATTATCGAGTGTTAGACCACTGTCAACGACATCAAAGCAGTTGGAGTTTATCGTCGAGGCCAGTTGAACCCTGCAAGAACCCTGTCAGGTAACTCCCTGCCTTCATTGGTAATCACCATTATCACGCCTATTATTGTTCGATTTAATGCTCAAGAAGAGTTCTATAGGGAAACTCCGTAAATCGAACAGACGGTATAGGAAAACGGTGTGGGTTAATTACCTATGTATCTGGGATCAAATATTAAAAGTAATTTAGAATCAAAGGAATCCTGGGTTCCTGTCTTCGAGTAGGTGTGTTTCCTGGAAAGTCATGTACCTAGGAGTATATGCGTTCTTGCGACACAGCAGGGCAACATGGGGATGATAGGTATGCAACAGTGCATATATAGAGTTGGGTGATGTTCCTAGTGGTATGTAGCAACAATTGGTATTAGAGTATCCCGTAGGGGTTAAGCCCAAGTATCACACCTAGGTACCGTACGAATCATCCTATGGATCGACGATCTGATACTTGGCGTACCCTCGGATAATAAGTTGCCAAGGTAGGTTGATTGGAGAAGTAATAGGTAATGTTTTACTAATTCTAGGAATCAGTATCAGAGATGTGTTCGTGTATCGGACAAGGAAAGAACTAGTATGGGTTGTATTTTTAGATGCGTTTGTGCAATAGGATATGCAGGTGGCTACCCATGTACGTGTGTCTATTTTGGCAAACCTGGACAAAGGATGTTCAAGGACACATATTTTTGTGCAAGAGCACATAAAATTGAGTTGTGCAGGGTTTAATTACTTGTGTATCATATGTGCAGACTTGAGCATTGCTGCAATATGAAGACAGCATAGACAAAGTATAGCTAATGTGTTCTTGTGTCAGTTTAATAGGGGAATCTGAGTGAAGAACTACTAGAACATAAGCAGTTGTGTGCTCGGTTGTACAGGCAATAGGTCATATAGGAAGAAGGGCCAGTAGTACCTGTGTAGCATTGGGGGTCTTGCATCACTTCCTATATGTGTGCGTGTCGAACCAAGGATGCAATTGAGTGTATCAGTTGGTATACATGACTTTAATGCGGGTACTCGAAAATCAGTATAACTTGGTATCCTATGTATCGGTTTAGGCAAGGATAGGAAGGAGGGACTGTAGTTGGGCATGACAGCATTTTAGCCAATGTAGGTGGTCAAGAAGGGTATCAGAGATCCCTACACATAAGGCAGACAGAGAATAGGGGCACAGGTTTGGAAATTACCTGTGTAAGAGTAAGAGGCCATGTATAAGTGATTCACCCATAAGCAGCTTTGTGTGTCATGCATAGGTGCGTGAAGTGTTCAAAGTATGGGAGAACTTAGTTCGATCTCTGGAAACAGAGAGTATGGGTGTCCTAGGCATAAGTGAAAGTGTCTAAAGTATTTAGGAGAGTTGCTAATAGTGCCTGTCAAGTAGGCAAGTATCAAGACTAGGAGAATCTTGTACCACACAATCCTAGTACCAAGTTGGTACATGACACATTAACAGGAAACACGTGAGTCCTAAAACATGGGTGTCCTAACAAGGGTATCTTAGAGCATAGATAAATGGGTGTAGCTATATAGACACACAAACATAAGGGAGTATAGGATGTAAGAGTATGAGACTAAACCATGTCCTAACATGTTCTGCATATTACAGGGCATCAGAGAAGACCTGTAGCGTATCGAGTCCTTGTGTCAGGAAAATAACCTGGTATCATCTATGTGGGATGACTAATTGGGGCACCCTTGGAGTAGTTCACAGGAAGTTGAACTCTATGATATCGAGTACAAGGGATGTCAGATATAACAGTCAGTGCAGATATACAAATACTTGGAAGCAGCCATACAACCTGGAGCAAAAGTCGGTGAACCATACCATTCCAAAACAACAATTAGTTTAGGCTTTGGTTGCAGGAAGGTTCCTGTATAGGTCAATAGGGGTTGGGAAGTTGTCAGGGGTAGTTAATGAAGGCATTTACAGCAGGTAAAAAGGAAAATAGGAGGACTGTAGGAATAAAGAAGAATATGAGTAGCTGTGTGGCCATAACCAGGGAAGAAATACTATCAATTGGTATATAGGTAATTCATGTAGGTTGAGTTAAGGAGGCAGGAAGCAAATGTAACAAGTCTAGAGAGACCATGTAAAGTCTATGTAGTAACTTAAAAGGCAAATAGGCATTAACTGTAAGGCCCCTGAATTCCAGGGCTATTTTAAATTTTCTAAATAAATTATTTTCGATAAATATTTTATTTTTTAATTGTTTAGATCATTAATGTACCTTTCCGTAACTTTGACTTCTGGAGCGTCAGGGATGCGAATCTCTGTAAACTCTCTTTATGGGTTTTGAAGTAGACAAGATTATCTTCGTTTTGATATATCATGTCCCACCTAAACTCGTTCCCTTGTGCTCTTTTTGTATTGCGCAACTTCGGGTCAACTTAGACCAATTAATCGTTGAATAATTATTCCAACTTTTATCTTTGATCATCGTTTGCACGTTACCGTGACATTTAATTTAGGAGCACGAGACCAGTCGTTTTCTCAGAACCAACTTCTCATGAATGATCTACTCGAGACGCTCTTCACCCATGACCTTCGTGTCCCACTCAGATACTCCATTTTGTGCTTCATTTTCTTCGCACAACTTCCGGGTCAATTTAGGCCGATTTATTTTCTACCGTGAAACCTGATGTATTTTCCAATTTAATTTCGGGACCCGACATCGATCCAACCTAGTCGACCCAAAGTATGGACATGGCCCACATGAAGCCTACTACCCACATGACGCTTGTGTCCCATTTATTTGAGTCCCCGCATGTTATTTATTTACCCATGATTATAAATACCCATTTTAATTCGAATATTGCTCCATGTCCGATTTCGACCCGACCCGGCTCGACCGAACCCGAACCCAAGCTCCATGTTGCCCTTTCATGACTACCCAAACACCCCACATATTTTGCCCCTATTTTCCCTATTTTAAATATCTATTTTTCTCTCTCCACTTTATAAATATCCTATACATATACATATATATATACATATATATATATATATATATATATATATATATATATATAATTCTCTCTCTCTCCTATTATTTACAACACCTACACAAACACCACCTCACCCCCTCCACCTCACAGCACTCTTCCCCCCTTTGGCCGACCTCTCTCTCTCCCCCTCTCTTAAATATCTCACTCTCTCTCTCTATTCTCACACTCTTTCTATATATATATATATATATATATATATATATATATTAATATATATACACACACCATATATCACTCTCTCTCTCTCAACATAAACACACGTATCACCCCTCCACCTCACAGCAAGAGCACCCCCCCCCGCTTTTTGGACCGACTTCATCTCCTCTCTCTCATTTTCAAATATCTCCTCTCTCTCTCTCTCTATTCTCATACTCTCTTTACATATATACACACCCACACATATAACACAACACACACACAACTCTCCCACTCTACCAGCACACACACACACACACTCCTCTCACTCGGCCGAAGCCCCCCGGTGGTCGAACATCACCACCACCCTCACCATCCTTCTCCCCTCTCCTCTCCTCCTCCATTATCATCATCATCCTCACACCACCACTACTCATAGCCATCACCATTACCATCATCATCATCCACAACACCACCACCACAACTAAACATCACCACCACCGCACGCCTCCGCCACCATGGCCGCCGCCGGCTGGCCGTCGTGCCCCGGCCTAGCCTGCTCCCGCACCACCATGCAGCAGCAGCTGCAAACGCAACACTGCAGCAGCGGCCACGCGCGTACGGCCACGCTTGCAGGCGCTGTCGCCGGCCGCACGGCCGCCTTGGTCGGTGCCCCTAGGCGCGCACGCCTCCTGCGAACAACCCCTGGCCACCGCCATCCTCCCCGGCGCGGCGCATAGCCTATCCGTGCGTTTACGTCGAAATCCCGTCGTGACGCGCGAGTTTTGAACTCGAAAATGGCGCTCCGTCGCAGCGACTTCGCACAAATTTTTTGGTCAATCCGACCGTTGGATCGGCGAACTCCTTGCTCTGTCGCAATGTCGGTATATAGCACTTCACTATCCTCAATTTTTGTCCATTAATTTCGTCGTTTGATACATCAAAACTGGCCACCAAGTTGACGTTTTAAATTGAACTGTTTTTGGACAGTTTCGTGACGCCAACTTCGCGGGTTCGTATCTTCGTCATCGTATCTCCGTTTGCGCACAACCAGTTCCTATGCGCAGTTGGTATAACCCTCTTCCTGCCTCCTTTAAGTTTTGTTTCATTATAAGCACGTTTGGTTGGTCGAATTCGACGCCAAAGTTGGCCGTCCGAATTCTTTAATTTACACTTGTTAAATTCTATTTTTGAACCCGGGACTTCGGATTCAATTTCTGACACCACCAGTAGACTCGTGGCATCGTTCTGGCATGTTTTTATATAATGTTTGCTTGATTTGGAGAACGTGGGCCCTGGCACGTATTTCGGTGCAAAGCGGGTCCTACTTTCCGAGTCAACGGGTCACTTTGAGATCGGCTCATCGGAATCCAATTTCGGATATACCGTTGAGTTCGTATCGTCATTCTGGACTCTTTGACATATAATTTGCTGAGTTTTGAAGACATTTGCTCCGGCACGCATTTTGGTGCAATCCGGATTCTAAGTGTCCGCGTCAACGTGTCATTTTGAGATCGGCACATCGGAATCCTATTTTGGACATACCGTTGGGTTCGTATCATCATTCTGGATTCATGGAAATATAATTTGCTAGGTTTTGTAGACTTCTATTCTGACACGTTTTTCGGTGCAAAGTGTATTCAACGATGGACATCATTTTGACCCAAAATTACCGTTTTGCCCCTGTGTCTCAATTGGACTTATGGGTAGGCTATTCTAGCTAATTTGACCGTTCTGGACACGTTGGTGATATTTATTTTATCATCCGACAACATCTGTAGGTTTTGCTTGTGTATCATCCTTGATTTGTAATTAATTATTTTTCCAGAAATTGTTACTTGTTGTTTTTGAATTTTTATATATATTTTAATTTCTATAAAAATATAGGAAAAATTGTATTTAAATACTATGTTAATTTAGCTAATTTATTATAATTTTTTCAGCATTTAATAAGTACATTTGGCATTTTATAAAAATAGAAAAACAGAACTCATTTTCAGGATACATGTGTTTGTTGATTTTTAATAAATATTTATGAGGATTTATAAATTCCAGAAAAATTAGTATAAATTTCTATAATTAACAAGGATCATTTTGGTACTTTATTTTATGTAAAATTGAGCTTTTTGTCTATCTCAAAAATTATGGAACATAGGGTACAGTTTGATTTATTTATTGAATAGTTACGACTTGCAATATTTTGTGTTGTTTTGAGTTATTGTAGTATTGGACCACCCCCTACACTAGTGTAAAGGCCCTAGAAAATTAGTTTGGATCTGGTGTCACTTCACATTAGACTTTTATGCTAGGTCCCCACTTAGTTAGTGTCAAGTTAGGAGTCGTGTCTCACCACTAGTAAAATATTGAACATAGCTTAGAACTGAGTTTGTATATCATTATTGATAGGACACTGGACATCTATATCTTTATACTAGTATTCTTGCTTTGCTCGAGGCAAGTACATCTACAAACTCATTTACTGTCTTTTAATGCTAGAACATGTATTAACCATGTTAAAATACTGATCCTTGAGGTAGCAAGTTAAAATCTTCACATGTTGTATTACTTTCAATACCTGTCATGCTTAGGACAATTCTTATATCTTCACATGCTTCTTACTGGTTCTCAGTACATGTTTCACTATGCTTTATACTGTTCTGAGTATTCACATGTTTTATACTGCTCCCAGTACCTGTCATGCTTATACTGCTTCCAATATCTCCCACATGTTTTTACTGTTCTCGTATCTCTCACATGTTAGAATATGGGTTATGGGGAAACTGATAGTTGAGTACGTGATCATGCCCCCTTCTTCCGTACGTATGTACCGAGCAAGGTTGACATTTTAAATGTATACCTTGTCGTAGGCGCACCAGCTGTATCTGTACGTATGTACATCTATCGCTTGCTTACTTGTAAGAAAGTACATTTTATTTACATGTGCCTCCTGCACATTGTACACCTATTGACGATCACGTACCTGTCCCAGTTTTAAACATTAGATATACATGTGTCACCTGGACAAATGTATTTACCGTGATTTCAGTCATACTATGATTCCAGATATGCCATGTTCCCTATGTTACTATGATACTGTGATCCCAGTTGTACCATGAGGCCATGTTTCCAGTATTTTCTGTTTTATAGACTTATCACACCATATTTCTTGTTGTACATCTCTTTCATTATATATTCAGTACTTTAGTTATAGAGGTTGTACTTGCTCCCGTCCTGGCAGGATAACGTTGTAGGTTGTAACTCCACTTCCCGGATTTTTGAATTCTAGTTATTAAACCATTTGGTTTTAGGTAAGCTTTGAATAATAATTTGGTTTTAAATAATAAATTAGCTTACATTCTTGTGATTGGATGATAAAATTTTGGAGGGAATTAATTTTGAACAACTTTTCAAAATTGAAAAGTTGTTACAATGTCTTGGGGTCCACCATGTGTGCCTCAACTGTTTTTTAAATCATTTTCTGCAATAGTGAAAAGGAAGGGGACTTAAATAGAAAATGTAACTGGCGGGGGGGGGTGTTTTGCAAAAAGGTTTATTCGGGGGGGGGGGATCTTGCAAAATGTGCCATTTCTTCTCTTTAAAAACAACTGAATGGAGAGAGAAGCAGCATTATCATTCCACAGACTTCTCGAATCCTCCGTTCTTTTCTCGAGAGCTCCTCCACTCTCGAGTCTCTCGGAAGACGACGGCGGCGACGATCGGAAGACGACGGCGGCGACGATCTGAAGACGACGGCGGCGACGATCTGAAGACAACATCGGCGACGCAGCTCTTCCTCACCGGAGACTGGAGACGGAGACGACTCCAGTAGCATCGTGGTACAGCGATGCGTTCAACGACGTCGACGAGATCTTCATCAACCTCGCTCACAGCCGTCGGATCGGTAACTGTGGGTGAGTTCTTGTCCAAACCCTAATTTCTCTTGGGGTCGTTAAGGCCAATCCTTGGTTTTCACAAATTCCTATGATTTTCCTTTTCAGATCTGTTCGTTTTGGTTGAATTGCTTCCTGATCCAGTTTTCTTTCATTCCTAAATATTTTGGTAAGCCCTAGAAAACTCCTAGACTGTTATTTGGAGTTGGAGAAAGTTGATAGACTATTGTAGGACTTAAGTTTTCTATCTTCCTCTTGATCTTTGAGAACAGAGATTTCAATCGCCGATTACGTGTTCGACGACTTGAAACTGGACGCAGCAGTGCACGGACCAGTTAGCCGTGTCGTCTCGTGTGAGCGATCCAATATTCTCGGACCATTTGAGCTTTGATTTGATCTAGGTAAATCGATCAACTCTTGGAGTGTACACTTAGATTAATGATCTAATTGAATGCTATTTCTCTTAAATTCATTAGTATGCAAATGGCCAACTCTATCCATCTTGCTGATCTCTTTTCTAAAACCTTTTGGAAAACTCTTTTGAATGGTTGCAGTTGAGTTTGATTGTGTTGAGGTCAGGGTGCACAGTCGTGGGTTAGAGAAATCCTTCAGGTAACTCTTCCAATCAATTACTCTGTTTAATTACTTTGGGATGGGTAATGTCGGTTGTTTCCTTTTATGTTCAGTGTTCGTGTTGATGTCTACCGGAGTAGGACTAAGTTGTAGCCAGTTGGCTTGGGTCGACCATAGCTTGTGTCCAGAGTTCTACTTGAATACTTCTGCATATGACCAAGTTAATGTACCTGGAGTTTGCTGAGTACGCGTACCAGTGTGCTGGCCATGTCCAGAGTTCTGGAGCAGTGTGTGTGTGTGAAGAGTTGGGTTCAGCATGATTCTTCATTTGATCAATCTTTCCAATGATGGCATAACTTGCTATATTTGACTCTAGTAGTGTATATTTTCATTTACATACTCTTCCTTATTTCTCATTTGTTCCAGTTATGTAATATTTATAAGTTGTGTTGTGAGGAGTAGTGTAATTCCTTTCTGTTGGCAGTAAGTTAGGATTGGGAGATTGAGTTGATAATTGTTTTGTTATTCCTTTCTGTTGGCAGTAAGTTAGGATTGGGAGATTTGAGTTGATAATTGTTTTGTCATTCTTTTCTGTTGGCAGTAAGCTGGTTTGGGAGCTTGAGTCATATTTATTTCGTCATTTTGAATGTTGGTTTGATTTCAATCTTTGGGGTATTTTGGTAACGATGGCTCGGGTGATCCGAAACAGAGATGGGACTATGTTGAATAAATGTAGCCGTTGGTTAATGATGGTAGATATTGGTTAATTCCTGTGGTTAAATACTGTTAGGTAATATATATGACTTTATTTTGTTCCTATGGATGTGTTAATAGTAGAGTAGCAGCAGGGAGAGTTTCCCCATATTTCTATTATTGCTGAGTTCTGGAAAAATGTGGTGTACTGATAATGGTTTACCTGAACCCTAATTTAGATTGCAAGATTACTAGCATGGGTGTGGTTAAACCAGAACTTGAGTTTGCTAGAATTTTGAGTTAATAATTTTATAAGTAGAAAAACCAATTTAGAGTTTATGATTAGTTCATAACCAACTTGTACAAATTATAAATTCAGGAAGACATCCAGTTCCTGATTACCAGTACTTTCCGGAGCCAGGCAAGTACTTTCTATGGTTTTGTACATTTACATTCCTGTACCCTTTTCTTGTGACACTGTTATAGCACGATATCATGTATTCCTGTATTCTGGTACTCCTGTACTTGTACTTGCTAGTGTCGGGTGGGGAAATACACTAGCCATGTGACCAAACCCGGTTACTATATTCCTGTACCTAGCTTAGGCCTCGCACTGTGCACGCGGGTCCTAAGTCGTACCATATTCATGTACTCCTGTGCATGCTCCTGTACACACCCTAGCCGGTCACATGGACTAGATGTATTTCGATAGTGTGCACATCATGTCTGGTACTACAGGATCATAGTTTCATTCCTGTACTTTACATTCCTGTACGTTACATTTCCTGTACCTTACATTCATGTACTATATCTCCTGTACTTAGTTCCTGTACTACTTTCCTGTATTTACCTGCTCATTCCTGTATTTCATTTCCTGTACATCTTGTATCCATTTCATGTTCATGTTTCATTACCTAGAACTGTACTTTGCTCCGCTCCTGAATAGGATATGTTGCAGGTGAGTTGGAGGCTATTTGCGACACCTTCTATGGACGGGATGTTGCTATTATTGCTGAGCCAGCTGGAGCTGTGCTGGACCTAGAGGCCGCAGAGGCTTAGTACCTTTCCTTTATGTCATTTCTTATTTTGAGACTTAGTCAGACATTTGACATTTCTGGATGAATGTAATAAAACATATAGACTTGTACTATTTCTGGGATTTCGTTTATAGATGCTGTGATGTTACCTTACTTCATGATTACTTGTTAGTCTTCCCTAGTATTGGTACAGCTTACTTCGTCGTGTCTAACGACGAAGGCTGGGCGTGTCCGACTCGTATCCGATTATTCGGGAGCGGGTCGTGACATGTTTTTAGTGGTGGCCCATGCAGGTCTATCCTAATAGTACCTAGGACTTAGCGTACTATTGGGGGACTTGATTACACTAGGGAAACTTGAATCACAGCATAGGAAAAACGGGTATATCGGGTACATATGGTTATTATATAAACATTTACATTTCCTGGTAGGTTAGTTTTTATCAATCACGAAGTTTTCTTTTTATGCAGGATGGTCACCACTAGGAAGACCGCAGATCAGCCAGGAGTTGCGAGCAGCTCAGGAGTTGCAGTCAGCACTGGAGTTGCAGGCGGTACAGAGCAGCCAGCACCAGACGTCCAGGCAGATCAGCTCCCGCCAGCGCCTCCTATCTTTCCATCGCTGCCACCGACGATGATGCTTGACGGCAACCAAGTGATGGCGTTGTTTCAGCACTTTCTGGAGGCCCAGAACCATCAGGCAGCGCAGTTCAGAGCGACTGTCGTCGACGCGCTGAGGGTCAGAGAGCCAGCACCAGCACCAGCACCAGCACCAGTAGCACCTCCAGCCCCGCGAGGACCGAGACCCGGGACAGCGAAGGAGTACCAGCACCTTAGCCCGATGGACTTCTGGGGCGACGAGGGGATCATCTATGCAGATGAATGGCTGGAGAACGCAGAGAGGACCCTGACCATGGCGAATATTCCAGAGGACCAGAAGGTGTCAGTGGCTAGCATGCGACTCTTTGATTTGGCGAGAGCTTGGTACCGGGAGGAGCCCCAGTTGACGGATCCCCGGGTGTCTTGGACAGTTTTCAAAACACTGTTCAAGGAGAAATTCTTTCCAGAGGTGGAGCGTGATGAGTTGAGGATGCAGTTCGAGGCGCTGCAGCAGGGGACGATGACGGTTGCGCAGTACACTTCGGAGTTTACCAGACTCAGCAGGTTCGCTGAGAGGCTGGTTAGAGATCCAGAGGACAGAGCATGGAGATTCAAGAAGGGGCTCAATAGGGAGCTGCGACATGCGGTGGCGATCAGCCAGGCGACTACCTACTCTAGCATCCTCAAGATCGCCCAGGCAGTAGAGAAGGAGGCAGATCCAAGGCTGAAGAGGGACCGAGACGTGGGCGGCAGCAGTTTCCAGACACCGGCGAAGAGAGTTCAGACCCAGACTCAGGCGAGGCCTCAGCAGCAGGCACAGCAGCAGCATCGACCAGCCAGAGCTCCTGCACATCAGCATCAGAGACATCAGCAGGGGATTACTTGCACATTCTGCTATCGGCCAGGACACCACTTCGACGAGTGCCGCAAGAGGCTCGGACTCTGCTTATTCTGTGGATCAGACGCACACCAGATGAGGGACTGCCCACAGGCTGCAGCTAGACTGACTGGAGGACCGAGAGGAGCTGGAGGACCACCACCTGCACCACCCAGAGCTCTACCAGCTGTACCACAGAGAGGACCAGCCTTGCCCACTCAGCAGCAGCAGTTTGCACAGCGTCAGCAGAGGGAAGGACAGCAGCAGGGACGTGCTTACGTCATGGCAGCAGTGGAGGAGGATGAGGCGGTACCAGATGTGATCACAGGTTCTATACTTTTACATTCTTTTCCTGCCATTGCCTTATTTGATTCTGGAGCCACACATAGCTTTGTATCATATGAGTTTCTGCATAGACACGGCTTCACACCCAAGCCCACTAGGCGGAACTGTCGGATTATGACAGGAGGTGGGTTAGTACCAGTGAGTGAGATGGTGGAATGCCCTATCACTATTGCTGGGAGGGAGATTAGGGCTCGACTTCTAGTGATGCCACTGCCTGGATTCGACGTAGTCCTCGGCATCGACTGGATGAGCGAGCAGTTTGCCGTAATTGACTGCCATGAGGGAAAGGTGATCTTCAGCCCGCCAGGAGTTCCACCGTTCGAGATCAGCAGGCGAGTTGCAGAGAGGCCAGAGGGAGTCTACTTCGGAGCTGTTGCAGAAGACCAGGAGTTGCCACATCCACTTATCGCAGAGTATCTTGACGTCTTTCCCGAGGAGCTGCCAGGATTGCCGCCGGATAGAGATGTGGAGTTCGGCATTGACCTATTGCCCGGATCAGCACCGAAGTCCCAGCACTGTTATAAGATCAACCCGAAGGAGGCGGCAGAATTGAAGGCGCAGATTGACGAGCTAGAGGGCAAGGGATTTATTCGATCCAGTGCTTCACCCTGGGGAGCACCGGTGCTTTTTGTGCCCAAGAAGGATGGGACGGTGAGGATGTGCATTGACTACCGTGCACTCAACAATATCACCATCAAGAACCGATATCCTTTGCCACAGATTGATGAGCTGTTCGACCAGCTTAGTAGAGCGAAGGTCTTTTCTAAGATCGATCTTCGGTCAGGGTACCACCAGATGAAGGTTCGGGAGCAGGATATTCCGAAGACAGCCTTCAACACCCGATACGGCCAGTATGAGTTCCTGGTGATGCCGTTCGGACTCACTAATGCCCCAGCTGTGTTTATGAACCTGATGAATAAGGTTTTCCACAAATATTTGGATAAGTTTGTCGTAGTCTTCATTGACGACATTCTGATCTATTCCAAGACGGAGGAGGAGCATGTTGAGCATCTGCGGATTGTTTTGGAGATTCTGCGGAAGGAGAAACTGTACGAAAAACTCTCGAAATGTGAGTTTTTCTTGGACAGAGTGGAGTTTTTGGGGCACGTAGTGACTGGAGAGGGGATTTCTGTGGATCCTAAGAAGATTGAAGCAGTGGAAGCATGGGCACCTCCCAAGTCAGTAGCAGAGATTCGTAGTTTCCTGGGTCTAGCAGGATACTACAGGAAGTTCGTGAAGGACTTCGCCAGGATAGCAGAGCCTATGGCGAAGCTTACGCGGAAGGACGAGGAGTTCATATGGAGCGACGCCTGCCAGACAGCATTTGAAGAATTGAAGAGAAGACTGACGACTGCACCAGTTCTAGCTTTGCCATCGGGATCAGGAGGCTTCGTCATCTACAGCGATGCTTCGGGGAAGGGCTTGGGATGTGTGCTGGAGCAGAACAAGAAGGTTATAGCATATGCTTCTAGACAGTTGAGGCCCCATGAGAAGAATTATCCTACACATGACTTGGAGCTTGTAGCAGTCATATTTGCCTTGAAACTGTGGAAGCATTACCTATATGGGGAGAGAGTGGACATTTTCACGGACCACAAAAGCCTGAAGTATGTCTTTACTCAGAAAGAGCTGAATATGAGGCAGCGCAGATGGCTGGAACTCATGAAGGACTTCGACATTAGTCTGCAGTACCACCCTGGGAAGGCGAATGTAGTTGCAGATGCTCTCAGTCGATATCCTATTGCTATGTATCTCACCATGGACCGGCATCTATTGGAGGATCTGGAGAGCCTTGGGATTGAGATTGTTCTCCCAGGATGTGGAGGTCAGATGATGCATATGCAGATACAGTCGGGGTTGCTAGAGAAGATCAAGGAGGCCCAGTTGCTTGATGAGGGAATCCAGGGTCTTAGAGCTCAGACAGAGTTAGGTTTGCTCGACGACTTCACCATTGCAGAGGATGGATCCTTGAGGCACGGGAGTCAGCTGTGTGTGCCTAAGGACTTGCGGGAGGAGGTGATGCAGGAAGCCCATCAGTCGCAGTATTCTATACATCCGGGATCTACCAAGATGTACAAGGATTTGCGTGAGTATGTTTGGTGGTATGGGATGAAGAGAGAGGTTGCCAGATTTGTTTCCAGATGCCTTGTGTGCCAGCAAGTCAAGGCGGAGCGCCAGAGACCAGCGGGACTACTCCAGCCTTTACCTATTCCGGAATGGAAGTGGGAGCACATTACCATGGATTTTGTCTCTGGATTGCCGCGTACTCCCAGTGGCAAGGACGCTATTTGGGTGATCGTGGACAGATTGACAAAGTCCGCCCATTTCATTCCGTTCAAGGTTGGGCTGTCGACCGAGAAGCTTGCAGACCTCTACATGCGTCAGATCGTGAGGATTCACGGGGTGCCAGTTAGCATTGTTTCAGATCGAGACAGCCGGTTCACATCACATTTCTGGAGGAGTCTACAGCAGAGCTTGGGATCACAGCTGAAGTTCAGCACAGCCTATCATCCACAGACGGACGGACAGTCTGAGAGGACCATTCAGACTTTGGAGGACATGCTGCGGGTTTGCGCACTCGACTTCGGCGGATCGTGGGAGGACCATTTGCACCTGGTGGAATTTGCCTATAACAACAGTTATCAGGCCAGCATCGAGATGACTCCATTCGAGGCACTGTATGGTCGGAGGTGCCGTACGCCGCTATCTTGGGACGACGTTGGCGAGAGAGCATTACTTGGGCCAGAGATGGTGGTGGACTCAGCAGAGAAAGTCAGACTGATCAGAGAGCGTCTCCGGGTTGCGCAGGATCGGCAGAAGCATTGGGCAGACAGCAGCAGACGGCCGCTTGAGTTCGAGGTTGGAGACAGAGTGTTCCTGAAGATCTCACCGACCAGAGGCGTCATTCGGTTCGGCAGAGGCGGGAAGCTCAGTCCGAGATTCATTGGACCATTCGACGTAACAGCACGGATTGGCGAGGTGGCGTACCGACTAGCGCTTCCAGCTAGGTTGGAGGGAGTGCACGATGTTTTCCACGTATCTCAGCTTCGACGATATATTCCAGACCCCAGCCACGTGGTGGACTTTTCAGAGCTGGAGGTGGGCCCGAGATTGACTTACGAGGAGCAGCCAGTAGAGATCCTCGACCGGAGGGAGAAGCGTCTGCGGAACCAGACCATTCCTCTTGTCCGCGTCATGTGGAGACACCACTCTCCGGGAGAGTCCACATGGGAGCGTGAGGATGAGATGCGTGGGCGATACCCTAGTTTGTTCACTTGAGTGCTTTGTATTTTATGCATTTCTTTGAATTCAATAAATGACTCTTTGGTTTCACTATTCTTGATTTTCTGTGTTGCTTTCCAATTTCGAGGACGAAATTTTTTTTAAGGGAGGGAGATTTGTAACTCCACTTCCCGGATTTTTGAATTCTAGTTATTAAACCATTTGGTTTTAGGTAAGCTTTGAATAATAATTTGGTTTTAAATAATAAATTAGCTTACATTCTTGTGATTGGATGATAAAATTTTGGAGGGAATTAATTTTGAACAACTTTTCAAAATTGAAAAGTTGTTACAATGTCTTGGGGTCCACCATGTGTGCCTCAACTGTTTTTTAAATCATTTTCTGCAATAGTGAAAAGGAAGGGGACTTAAATAGAAAATGTAACTGGCGGGGGGGGGTGTTTTGCAAAAAGGTTTATTCGGGGGGGGGGGATCTTGCAA
Source organism: Iris pallida (assembly GCA_029216955.1). Classification (NCBI taxonomy): domain Eukaryota; kingdom Viridiplantae; phylum Streptophyta; class Magnoliopsida; order Asparagales; family Iridaceae; genus Iris; species Iris pallida. Next base: position 8,256,700 of record JANAVB010043019.1, read on the forward strand.
AATGTGCCATTTCTTCTCTTTAAAAACAACTGAATGGAGAGAGAAGCAGCATTATCATTCCACAGACTTCTCGAATCCTCCGTTCTTTTCTCGAGAGCTCCTCCACTCTCGAGTCTCTCGGAAGACGACGGCGGCGACGATCGGAAGACGACGGCGGCGACGATCTGAAGACGACGGCGGCGACGATCTGAAGACAACATCGGCGACGCAGCTCTTCCTCACCGGAGACTGGAGACGGAGACGACTCCAGTAGCATCGTGGTACAGCGGTGCGTTCAACGACGTCGACGAGATCTTCATCAACCTCGCTCACAGCCGTCGGATCGGTAACTGTGGGTGAGTTCTTGTCCAAACCCTAATTTCTCTTGGGGTCGTTAAGGCCAATCCTTGGTTTTCACAAATTCCTATGATTTTCCTTTTCAGATCTGTTCGTTTTGGTTGAATTGCTTCCTGATCCAGTTTTCTTTCATTCCTAAATATTTTGGTAAGCCCTAGAAAACTCCTAGACTGTTATTTGGAGTTGGAGAAAGTTGATAGACTATTGTAGGACTTAAGTTTTCTATCTTCCTCTTGATCTTTGAGAACAGAGATTTCAATCGCCGATTACGTGTTCGACGACTTGAAACTGGACGCAGCAGTGCACGGACCAGTTAGCCGTGTCGTCTCGTGTGAGCGATCCAATATTCTCGGACCATTTGAGCTTTGATTTGATCTAGGTAAATCGATCAACTCTTGGAGTGTACACTTAGATTAATGATCTAATTGAATGCTATTTCTCTTAAATTCATTAGTATGCAAATGGCCAACTCTATCCATCTTGCTGATCTCTTTTCTAAAACCTTTTGGAAAACTCTTTTGAATGGTTGCAGTTGAGTTTGATTGTGTTGAGGTCAGGGTGCACAGTCGTGGGTTAGAGAAATCCTTCAGGTAACTCTTCCAATCAATTACTCTGTTTAATTACTTTGGGATGGGTAATGTCGGTTGTTTCCTTTTATGTTCAGTGTTCGTGTTGATGTCTACCGGAGTAGGACTAAGTTGTAGCCAGTTGGCTTGGGTCGACCATAGCTTGTGTCCAGAGTTCTACTTGAATACTTCTGCATATGACCAAGTTAATGTACCTGGAGTTTGCTGAGTACGCGTACCAGTGTGCTGGCCATGTCCAGAGTTCTGGAGCAGTGTGTGTGTGTGAAGAGTTGGGTTCAGCATGATTCTTCATTTGATCAATCTTTCCAATGATGGCATAACTTGCTATATTTGACTCTAGTAGTGTATATTTTCATTTACATACTCTTCCTTATTTCTCATTTGTTCCAGTTATGTAATATTTATAAGTTGTGTTGTGAGGAGTAGTGTAATTCCTTTCTGTTGGCAGTAAGTTAGGATTGGGAGATTGAGTTGATAATTGTTTTGTTATTCCTTTCTGTTGGCAGTAAGTTAGGATTGGGAGATTTGAGTTGATAATTGTTTTGTCATTCTTTTCTGTTGGCAGTAAGCTGGTTTGGGAGCTTGAGTCATATTTATTTCGTCATTTTGAATGTTGGTTTGATTTCAATCTTTGGGGTATTTTGGTAACGATGGCTCGGGTGATCCGAAACAGAGATGGGACTATGTTGAATAAATGTAGCCGTTGGTTAATGATGGTAGATATTGGTTAATTCCTGTGGTTAAATACTGTTAGGTAATATATATGACTTTATTTTGTTCCTATGGATGTGTTAATAGTAGAGTAGCAGCAGGGAGAGTTTCCCCATATTTCTATTATTGCTGAGTTCTGGAAAAATGTGGTGTACTGATAATGGTTTACCTGAACCCTAATTTAGATTGCAAGATTACTAGCATGGGTGTGGTTAAACCAGAACTTGAGTTTGCTAGAATTTTGAGTTAATAATTTTATAAGTAGAAAAACCAATTTAGAGTTTATGATTAGTTCATAACCAACTTGTACAAATTATAAATTCAGGAAGACATCCAGTTCCTGATTACCAGTACTTTCCGGAGCCAGGCAAGTACTTTCTATGGTTTTGTACATTTACATTCCTGTACCCTTTTCTTGTGACACTGTTATAGCACGATATCATGTATTCCTGTATTCTGGTACTCCTGTACTTGTACTTGCTAGTGTCGGGTAGGGAAATACACTAGCCATGTGACCAAACCCGGTTACTATATTCCTGTACCTAGCTTAGGCCTCGCACTGTGCACGCGGGTCCTAAGTCGTACCATATTCATGTACTCCTGTGCATGCTCCTGTACACACCCTAGCCGGTCACATGGACTAGATGTATTTCGATAGTGTGCACATCATGTCTGGTACTACAGGATCATAGTTTCATTCCTGTACTTTACATTCCTGTACGTTACATTTCCTGTACCTTACATTCATGTACTATATCTCCTGTACTTAGTTCCTGTACTACTTTCCTGTATTTACCTGCTCATTCCTGTATTTCATTTCCTGTACATCTTGTATCCATTTCATGTTCATGTTTCATTACCTAGAACTGTACTTTGCTCCGCTCCTGAATAGGATATGTTGCAGGTGAGTTGGAGGCTATTTGCGACACCTTCTATGGACGGGATGTTGCTATTATTGCTGAGCCAGCTGGAGCTGTGCTGGACCTAGAGGCCGCAGAGGCTTAGTACCTTTCCTTTATGTCATTTCTTATTTTGAGACTTAGTCAGACATTTGACATTTCTGGATGAATGTAATAAAACATATAGACTTGTACTATTTCTGGGATTTCGTTTATAGATGCTGTGATGTTACCTTACTTCATGATTACTTGTTAGTCTTCCCTAGTATTGGTACAGCTTACTTCGTCGTGTCTAACGACGAAGGCTGGGCGTGTCCGACTCGTATCCGATTATTCGGGAGCGGGTCGTGACAGTAGGTTCACTTTCCGAGGAGGAAATGCTATGTGTTACATATTATGGCACTGATTTTGAGGACCCGGCCTTTGCTCCAGAAGAGGCCCCAGTGGGAAACCATGCTTAGTTATTTTCATGTGTTTTGAGATTTAGACTTTGGTCTGTTCTTATATTTGGATACTGGACTTTGTCTCCAGTTAGATACTTGGAAGTGTATTATTAAGTCTGTGCTCGTTACCTTCGCTTATAGATGTTGTGTTGTGATGAACTTTTAAATGTGATATTAGAACTGTTAGCTGCTTAGATCCTTTATTGTCTATTCTTAGAACAGCTTACTACGCTTTAACCAAGCGTAGGCTGGACATGGCTCGGCCCGGCCCAACAATTTAGGTAACGGGTCGTGACATGTTTTTAGTGGCGGCCCATGCAGGTCCAGACATAAATTGTTTGGTTATACCAAACATGCCTGCAATTAGGATCTAGGACAACTTGTTAACACTAGGGATAAACATTTAGAACACCTAGAGGATTACTAGGATTACAACATAGGGAGAACTCATCACAGCATAGGACCGTTAGCTATAATTAGCCTCTTGTTTGTAATTCAGTGGGTTACAATTTTGACCAGGATAGTACCCTTGGGATGACCCCTGAGGATCTCACTCTAATCTTATCTAGAAATCTGTTTTCGCTTATTTCCATTTGCTCTTCCTTAAATTCGTTATTGAATTTAATTTCTGATTTTTGTTGTTGACTTTGATCTTGCATCGTGATAAATTTTGTGGATTAAATTATAATATATCCTGATAAGGTAAATGTCTGCTTTAGTTATGGAGTTTAGAATTTATCGCAGCCATATTAGCTGGTATGACAAAAATATAGAGCCTGATTTCGGATATACTTATCCTAGTTATGGAATTTAAATTTTCTCGCAGCCATACCGGTTGGCGTGGCGAGGATTCTAGATAACATGATTATAGGGTGTGTACCTTAGTTATGACTCTATCGTTTATTGCATATAAGCTTACTGGTGTGGCAAAAATTCTGACAATATGATTTCAGGAAGACGTGTATGGTTATCAGATCATATCTCAACTTGGTTCACTTCGTTATGACCGATTGAGCAAGAATAAATTCTTATTATCATTCTTCCCTGTCTTGATTAACTCTGTCCTATCTACATCTACAACTAGGATTACAGGTTCTCTAGGACTCTCCAACAGGATTGCTTTCATGTTATCTTTTGGACATAATTATTTTTGTGTTCCATTTTTCCTATAACTTGACTAAACCCTTCTTCGTTAACCTCTTAGATAATTCTTCTCGTTATGTATCCCGTTGTCTTCGTACCATACTTGGAGATATTCCGATAAACCTTTCTGTCTTGCTTGACCATTAACTTGTTTGGACACTGTTATGGATTGCTTGACCCAGTCTTAGGCTTTGTTACCTTCTACTTGATAGACGATCGAAATAGCCAAACCTTGTTAACTGATTTTATAGTATAACTATACATGTATTGTGTGTTTGTAATAAGTACTTTTCCTAGGGATTGGTTAGATTTAGCTTATAGGACAAGTATGGGTGACTGACTGTAGTAGACTGAGAAACCATTAAAAACGATTGTATTGATAGTATGCCTTGATGATAAGGTATCTAAGATGGAGAAATGAGATAGTATATTGTTGTGACTATGGATTGAGGATTAAAACCATGTACTTACGAATTGAGGATTTACCATTTGTAAAATTTTGGTGGGTTATCTATAGCTAATTACATGTGATTAGAGGGTAGATAGATATATGGATTGATATAGAATAAATTAGAATGAGTTATCGTATTGCGTACGAGATCGGGAAGATATCAGTTAAAAAGACAAGGAACAAGACAAAGACATGTACTTTGGTAATTAAGAAATCGAGAGCTTTGAAATCGAGGATTTATATTCGGAGGACTTGTTGAGTAAAAAGAAGAAGGGTCTACGCCAAGAATAAAAATTGAACGTATAATTTCAAAGAGAAGCTGTAGAAAAGGATTGATGACAAATGATGCAAAGGAACTGTGGATTGATATAATAAGGATACTTAGGATGTGATAAGTAAATCTAGTATTTTACAATTAAGGTTGGAAATATGGTTGATGATTAAGCACTATAGGCTTATAGACATACCCAGAGAATGACCTATAGTTTAGGGTATACATAAATATTTCATGTTAGTATGGAAGATTCTAAAGAATATATGACGTAGTTTATGATAGAAGGACTTTGTAGAACCTGAACCAAAAAGATTGTAAAGAGAAACAGGACAGATGATCACAAGGGTAGCAGATTAGGTATCATAGCCAGAGCAGCTACATGTTATAGTTTGACCTATTGGATGATTATTAATTTCGAGGACAAAATTCTTGTAAGGTGGGTAGGATGTAAGCCCCCTGAATTCCAGGGCTATTTTAAATTTTCTAAATGAATTATTTTCGATAAATATTTTATTTTTTAATTGTTTAGATCATTAATGTACCTTTCCGTAACTTTGACTTCTGGAGCGTCAGGGATGCGAATCTCTGTAAACTCTCTTTATGGGTTTTGAAGTAGACAAGATTATCTTCGTTTTGATATATCATGTCCCACCTAAACTCGTTCCCTTGTGCTCTTTTTGTATCGCGCAACTTCGGGTCAACTTAGACCAATTAATCGTTGAATAATTATTCCCACTTTTATCTTTGATCATCGTTTGCACGTTACCGTGACTTTTAATTTAGGAGCACGATACCAGTCGTTTTCTCAGAACCAACTTCTCATGAATGATCTACTTGAGACACATCATTTTGTGCTTCATTTTCTTCGCACAACTTCCGGGTCAATTTAGGCCAATTTATTTTCTACCGTGAAACCTGATTTATTTTCCAATTTAATTTCGGGACCCGACATCAATCCAACCTAGTCGACCCAAAGTATGGACATAGCCCACATGAAGCCTACTACCCACATGACGCTTGTGTCCCATTTATTTGAGTCCCCGCATGTTATTTATTTATCCATGATTATAAATACCCATTTTAATTCGAATATTGCCCCCTGTCCGATTTCGACCCGACCCGGCTCGACCAAACCCGAACCCAAGCTCCATGTTATTAGTCCAATGATTGTATCATATTTTTGAATATGGTTAATATGTTAAGTTTACCATTTTATTATCACTAATCTTCATACTATCGCTATAGCATTTCTACTTATGCTTATACCTTTGGTGATTTGTGCCTATTGGTTTACATATTAGTGATATGAGCTTATCTATCTTAAACTTAACATATGGTTAATATGTTAAGTTTAGCATTTCATTATCACTAATCTTCATACTATCGCTATAGCATTTCTACTTATGCTTATACCTTTGGTGATTTGTGCCTATTGGTTTACATATTAGTGATATGAGCTTATCTATCTTAAATTTAATCAGGTTGCCAAAATCAAAACTATGTTTTTGATTGTGGTCATTCAATTAAGTTTAATCATTATGATATCACTAATATTTATGCTATTGCCTTAGCACTTATACTTAAACTCAGCATTGTCCTAATGTGCATTAAACCTATCATAGTTGCTACTATGTATATTGCTTTGTTCGTCTAACATGTACATGCAGAAAAGTAATAAGCAAGATCAATGTGGACATATGCAATGAAGAAATCATGGTGGGCCAAAGATGATGGATCCCACAAGATTTTTTTGAACCACCCGACGACATCTCTGGAGCCACGCACCGGGGGTCGAGGGGGCAGCGCCCCTCGTCGGGGGTTCGGGGGCGAAGCCCCCGAAAGGTATTCAGTTTTTACAAACTGGATATCCTTGGACAGCTGCCGCCAAGGGAAAAAGCCAGCACCTATCAAAGGAAGAAGCCAAGCCATGCCATCATCATTTCAAGACTCTGAAGAAGCCTGCACCTTCCTAAGTTTATCTGGAGTCTGTAATGAGTCTTAGGAATTATTGTAAACACAAAAAATGGATGGCAAAATCGAAAGCTAGGGCAGAAATAAGCCCAGGATCATTTTTGGTGGAAAACGGCATACCGACGGTATACCGGTGTATACCGACGGTATACCGATTTTTGTTCACAGAAAGTTTCTGTTTACAAAACCGGCATACCGACGGCATACCGGTCCATACCGACGGTATACCGCTTCCGAAACGTTGATATTCCAACGGTCGGATTTCCAGCCATTAATGATCCCAACGGCTATATTTCTAGTCGTTGCAATCCCAGACCGGTATACCGCCGGTATGCCGGTTCGTGACTGAAAAGTTTCCTTTGGCTTCTTTTCAAGCTTTGGTTATAAATAGCCTTGAACCCCTTCATTCAAGGTTGATGCTTTGAGCCTAAAAATTTCTAAACCACCAAAGCCTATCCACAAACAACTCTACAAAGCTTTCATTTGCCATTCACAAATTGTGTTGGAGTTATTGAGTTGAAAAGTGAGATCTTCATCCTATTGTATAAGGAGATCAAAACCTATTGTGAAAGGTTGAAGTTGGAGAGTCTTCGTATCCAAACTCTCGGTTGAAGTTGGAGAGTCTTCATATCCAAACTCTCGGTTGAAGTTGGGGAGTCTTCGTATCTAAACTCTCGGTTGAAGTCGGAGAGCCCTTCGGATTAAAGCTCTTGTGTAAGAAGTTGGCGAGTTCTTCGGATCCAAACTCGTGTGTAACTATTTGCTCAAATAGTGGATTAAAGCCGGAGAGAGTTCCGGGACTGGACTGCCTCTTAGGAGGATACCAGGATACATCGGGTGTCGGTATTGTGTTTGCTTCTTCTCTTGCACTTATATTTTTAAATTGCCAATTAGCTTGTGCTAAGTGCTTGATTAGTTAGCTTGATTCTATTCACCCCCCCCCTCTAGGGTTCCTACACATGTTGCCCTTTCATGACTACCCAAACACCCCACATATTTTTCCCCTATTTTCCCTATTTTAAATATCTATTTTTCTCTCTCCACTTTACAAATATCCTATATATATATATATATATATATATATATATATATATATATAATTCTCTCTCTCTCCTATTATTTACAACACACACCACCTCACCCCCTCCACCTCACAGCACTCTTCCCCCCCTTTGGCCGACCTCTCTCTCTCCTCCTCTCTTAAATATCTCACTCTCTCTCTCTATTCTCACACTCTTTCTATATATATATATATTAATATATATACACACACCATATATCACTCTCTCTCTCTCTCTCAACATAAACACACACATCACCCCTCCACCTCACAATGTATATGATTTAAATTAATAGATATTATCGAATATATATTTTAAATATTATCTATATGATTTCAAGGAGAATTATTTGTTTTAAGATAAGTTTATTTGATTTAAATTAATATTGTTATTATCAACTAATGGTTTAGGATTAAACCAATTTTATTTAAAGTTTATTTAATTTAAATAAAGGGAGAGGACTTATCTACAAGGATTAGTAATCCTTACCCAACTAGGAGTGTAAACCCTTATATAAGCTCATTCTATTGTTTTCTCTAATCCATCAATACACCAATGGTGACGTGCATCGTGTCCGTGTCTATCCTTTTCTACTACTCATTTTTATATTAAAAATATTTCCTTCTAGCGCCCGACATACCGGACACGATACAACCAAAAATAATACCAACCACCTGTGCCACCCATCCTACAACAAAATCCACTGCACCATGCTTCCTTTCGGCCTCTTCCTTCCCGTAAAGCCTCCATACTACCACTTCCTTGCCGTAAACCACCGTCGGTCACCGCCGCACACCCCAGAACTACCAACTCACCCGACCCATGTCTTTCCCAAATCAACCCCGACAACCATCATCATCAACACCTCCTCATCCGCCTCGACCACAATCAGCGCCACACTCACCGCCAACCTCACATACACCTCCCCAACTTTACCGGCCGCCACCACCATCCACCACCGGAGCACAACCCTAAACCACCCTGGCCACTCCCTTGAACACCACCGCTAGCACCACGTCAACCCCACCACAACCACCGCTGCTACCACTACTCCACCACCATCATCGCCATCCCGCCACCCAGAAAAGAAAAGAGCAGACAAACGAAACCCTAAACTAATCTCGCCGTCGGTGCCGATTTCTCGTCGCGAGCAGCTCCCAGTCGCAATCGGCGCTGCACTGCCATACCAACTAGCAGGGGAGTGCCACTGCGGCCTCGCTCTCGGTGTCGCGCACCACCGGAGCACAACCCCAAACCACCCTGGCCACTCCCTTAAACACCACCGCTAGCACCACGTCAACCCCACCACAGCCACCGCTACTACCACTACTACACCACCATCATCGCCATCCTGCAACCCAGAAAAGAAAAGAGCAGACAGACGAAACCCTAAACTAACCTTACCGTCGACGCCGATTTCTCGTCGCGAGCAGCTCCCAGCCGCGATCGGCGCTGCGCTGCCACACCGACTAGCAGGGGAGCGCCACCGCGACCTCGCTCTTGGTGTCGCACACTGCGCGCCAGCATCCGTCCCGCGTCGGTGAGCTAGCCCCAACGTCGTGGCCACAAGGATTCTCCGCTCCGGCGCCACATTGCCTTCGCTCCCAGAGCCGACGCTAAGGTCTCGCTCCCGTCGTGACCGCGCGCTCCCTTCCAGTGCCACAGCAGATCTGGTAGCTCCTTCACAATGGAGCTTCGCACGCGCGCGACAACTCCGTCGAGCGCGCCCTCTCTATGAGTTTTTCCCTCCCTCAATTGTTGTTATTATTAATATAGGCAGAAATCGAGAGAAGTGTTATGATTGTTGTATTATTATTATTATTATTATTATTATTATTATTATTATTATTATTATTATTATTATTATTATTAGGTTTTCAATCTGTATTAATTTTAGAATTATTATGATTGTATTATTTTGATTATTTTTGCATATTACTAATACTATTGCGATATGTTAATAATATTTATTATAGTATAGTATTTGACAACAGTTTAGATACATAATATATTTTGGAAAAGTATATTAGTATTTTCTAATATATATGGTTATATTATTCTATGGGTATTTTAAATTATGATTCTCGACTTAGAAAAAATATTGCTATAATTTTTCTAACTATTTTCCAAACATAGATTTTTGACCTAAAAATAATCTACTAGATTTCTTTAAACGTATTTTTCTAAAATATTTAGATATTATAAATTATTTTCCAAAAGTAGTTATATATATTTTATACTTATTTACGAATCTCCTTTACTAGATTAAATTTTCTTCTATATTAGTTATGACCGTGACTAATCAAAATTTCTATTTTCCTTGCGAATTCCAAATTTTTGCATATCAACCCAGCCAATTGGACTAATCTAAACCCAACGAGATGGTTTGTTTCACCAACTAAGGACCCCAGGCGAGTACAGTTTTTGTGTGTTTTCAATATTATTAATTACTATAATTGCATGATTAGTGATGTATACTTGATTCTTGACACGTTCGTTACATGGGATAATGAATTCACGTTTACAGGTTTATTGTGTCATACTTGATCATCGTATTCCATGTCTAGTAGCCGAGCAAGAAAGTACCAAATAAATATATGATCAGACCTTAGACATTTTCATATTGCATTGCACATTGCATAGTAGATCTTGTAGACCGTGCTTTATTTTATATTTTTTGCAAAGTAGACCTTGTAGACTGTGCGGTGTAACTGTTCCAGACCTATCACATATTGAAATATGTACTTCAAATCACGTAGATGGTTAAGTTTTCTTATTCCATGCTTTACTTTTTCTTTATAGTTCATGTCAACTGTTTTTCTTTATCTTCCATGCCATGGTTTTAGTTTTAGTTATTTCATCATGTATATCATTCTCTATTCACTATTTTTATAGTCATTATTATATATTTGGAACTGCATGCATGGATTGTACTCGTTTCATTCCTGACTGAAAACTTATTTTTCAAATAGTCGCTTGCTAATCTATGCGTGGGATCCTTGGAGAGATATAACTGTATTGAAGGCCAAACCTAGAAACTAATTAGATAGTTGAGTATTCATTTAGTTGTCTTTTCTATTTTTGTGAGACATTGTATTTTTTTAATCAAATGTAACTTTAGATATTGTAATTTTATTTAGTTGTGTGAATGAGCAATAAAAAGATATTAATTATGAGCAATACTATGATCTTGAGCATCGTGGTCTAGACAGCGTTTTACTGCCGATATCGCTATGTGGGCTGGACTTGTGCACGTACTTGCATCCAAAAAGTGGGTGCCGATCGTGACATCAAGTATGAACGCATGTCCCGTTTTGGCTTGTTCTGTGCGAACATCGGTCACACTATTGGAGATTGTAATGATCGGCTCCACTACTCCTTCCTTACTCAAGATGACTGGTCTAAGGAGAAAAAAGTGCAATTTACTGATCTCCTAAAAGCTAGATTTTATGACGATGACTTCTGCGCTGAATACTGGAGATGGCCGACGTCCTACGTCTCGTTCCCCTTATGCGAGGACTCTGGGCAACCACGTGCAAGGTATTTCTTCAATGGAGAACACCAAATTCTCTCCAGGCGGTTATGTATCAGTTGTTTCGATTAGAGCATCTGAAATTGAGGTCGTGGTGAATTGCAAGAGAAGTAAGTCATCACTGGCCCCTCTCCACCCACTTCCCCCACTCTCCAAACTTATAAATACACCCCCTCACCTGCGGTCGGTTAATCACAAAACTACTAACACCACATCGATTGCTACCCCTGATCTTTAGGGCCATGTCGAATCTCATGTCATGGGATTCACATCATGTCAATGGGATCATCCCATGGGTGACCCGACTGATAGTTTCTCCCCACCCATCGTACTACGCCAAACGTTATCCTCTACCCTCCCGCCACCTGTCTTTCCTTCATCCCTTACCTCCACTAATACTTTCACTGACCCTCATGTACAGCATAGTCATCCATTCGTCTTTTCACCCGTCCTCTCTTTCCCTCATCATCCAATCATTGAGCAGCATACCCTTTTCCATAATATGAACCTTCCTAATCATTATCACAACTCTCTTCTCATCATCGAACTGCCTACTTCCCCCCAAAAAGAATGCAACACTAGTACCCCTAGTATCTCTTCCCCTACTATCCATAATACTAAGCCCTTTCATGCAAAAACTTTCCTACCGCGTAAACGCTCCTGGAAAAGAAGGGCTCACTTTATCCACTATCTCCAAAACAAACTATCCTCTCCTTCAAAATCAACGTCTAAATGCAGGAATCCTCATCATGCACCCTCCCCACCATCCACCAAACGCAGGAATCCTCATCTTTTCTTGCATCCTGACTCTGATAATGATAAAGTCGTGGAGGTTGACCTCAAACAGCCGCAAGAGCGATGTTGATACTATCTTAGAGCTGTCAGGGTATAGGGACTGACTCGACAGTTCGAACCCTACGCTCATTCCTCAAATCCACCCACCCTTCCATCTTTTTCATCTCCGAAACAATCTCCTTCATCACCCACGCCAACCGCATTCTTCCGTCGCTTGATTACTCAAATTTCTTTTCTGTCCCCCCTTTGGGCACTCTGGAGGGCTATGGTTAGGTTGGGATGACCTCACCAAAGCCTCGGTCTCATACTACTCCTCTAATCTCATCCGTTTAATTGTTAGTGCAAGCGGCTCTGTCCTGAATGGAATCTTTTGTGTGTATATGGGTGCCCTAAAAAGAAGGACAGACCAGGGTTATGGAATCGTATTAAAATCTTGGCTGATTTGATCTCTAAGTCCTAGTGCTGTATTGGTGACTTTAATGCTATATATCTCTATAGCAGCGGATAAAGCGGGTGGGAATGGATTTGACATTGTTGTAGCAGCCTTATTCAATAATATGATTGACTCTTGTGGACTTATTGATTTAGGATTCATAGGTCCAGCTTATACCTGGTCGAATCACAGGAAACCTAATTGCAACATCATGAAGCGTCTGGATCGAGCTTATGCGGATGATGAATGGAGTGCACTCTTTCCTCATGCTACGGTCTCCAACCTTCCTAGGATTAATAGTGACCACAACCCTATCCTATTAAATGGCGACAACTGAAAGCAGCACACACAGATTAGGAGATTCGAATCCTATTGGCTCCATAACGAAGGCTTTCTTGACAAACTTGGCTGCATTTGGGATTGTTCTCCATCGACTTCCTCTGATCTCTAGTCTAAACTCGGAAGGACCATGTCCAAGCTTCATGAATAGGGTAAACATACCTTTGGTAACATCCACACTTGTATATCTTCTATTAAAAGATGCATCCTTCACTTACAATCTATGAACCCTACTCAACAAACAATGGAGAAGGAAGAGGAGTTGACATCAGAGCTTCACGATATCCTCTCCTTAGAAGAGTGCTATTGGAACCAACGTGCTAGATGTCGATGGGTTAAAAGTGGAGACAAATGCACTAAATACTTTTATATCTTGGCATCCACCAGAAAGAAAAGGAATGACATTCGTGCTTTATTGCTAGATGATGAAGCATGGACATCAAGCAAGAATTATTAATGATTGTATAGTTAACCACTTCAAAATCATGTTCCAAGAAGAATCATGTACTCCTACGAACCCGCAATTCATTTCCTTCGACAACATGGTAACTGAGGACGAGAACAAAACTCTTGGCAGCTGCCCTACCATACGGGAGATCGAGCAAGTTATCCGCCATATGGGTCCCCTCAAAGCCCCTGGGCCTGACGGTCTCTCGGCTATTTTCTTCCAAAAAGGCTAGAACAAGGCAGGAAAGGATCTCTCCTCTACTATCCAACAAGTCTTCAATACTGCCAGGATGCCAAATAACATGAACCACACTCACATAGCCCTCATCCCTAAGAAGGATTATCCTGAGAAGCCGGTTGATTTTAGGCCTATTGCTTTTTACAATGTAACTTATAAGACTATATCCAAAATTCTTACTACAAGGCTCCGGCGACACATGGACAAGCTCGTATCGGATACCCAGAATATGTTTGTTCCAGGACGCAAGAGTGTTGATAACATTATTGTTGCTCAGGAGATCCTCCACCATATGAAAGTCTCCTATAAGAAGAAGCACTCGTTTGCTCTCAAGATTGACATGCAAAGGCGTACAATTGCTTATCATGGTCCTTTATCATAGACGTTCTCAATGGATGCGACATTCAAGGGCATACAAACAACTTAATAATGGAGTGCATTACTACTTCTTCGATCTCTATCCTCATCAATGGTAAACCAGAAGGATGGTTTAGACTGGGAAGGGGAGTTCGTCAGGGGTGCCCGCTCTCGTCGTACATTTTTATTCTTTGCACAGAAGTCCTCTCGTAACTATTTTACCAATATGAAAGGGAGGATATATTTTGTAGGGTACGTATTAATCGTTATACTCCATCTGTCTCCCATCTCTTATTTGCAGATGACTTGCTTATATTTGGACAAGCCACGGACTCCTCTCTGGTGCGCATCAAGGAGATTCTCGACAAGTTCTCTTATTGGTCGGGTAAGAAGAAAAATTATGATGTCCCGTATCCACTTCAGTCGACATATTCCTCCGCGGTCAAGATTAAGCTAATTTAGATTCTCAACCTAGCTGCTATGGATATGGGCAAAAAATACTTGGGGTATTTGATCCTTAAACCAAAGACGAGAATTACCACCTACAATCACATCATATCTAGGTGCCAAGATCGTCTCCAAGGCTGGAAGTCGAAGCTTTTATCTCCCGCGGGGAAAACTGTCCTTATAAAATATACTCTGGGCTCTATGGCTCCTTACTACATGTCCTCTCATTTCCTTCCTAAAACTGTTACCAACAAACTCGACCATTTGCACAGGAGTTTTTAGTGAGGGGATAGTAATGTGAAGAGGAAAATCCACTTCCTCCCATGGTCCAAATTCGTACAACCAAAGCAAGAAGGAGAGCTGGGGTTCATATCTTCCTATTGGGTAAAACAATCTCTTGTGGGCAAATTGGTTTGGAGGTTCCTTAAGAATCCTCATCAGCTCTGGGCAAGGCTTCTTCGAGGTACATATTTACAAAACACTAACTTTTGGATTGTGCAGAAAACTAACAGGGCATCCCCGACTTGGGCTAGCATACTGGACATGCGGCCGCTCATTAAGCCAAATTGTTGCTGGAGAGTTAAAGGAGGATGGATCAATATCTTCGATGAACCTTGGATCCAATCTCGCCTTGGTCTTTGTATTGAAGGGAGAGATTACAGGGGGGATGGTTCGAAATCTGTACCTGATCTAATCCTTTTGGGCATGCATATTTGGAACTCCAAGTTGATTCGACACTTGTTCTCGACAAGGGTTGCTAGCGCCATTCTGGATATTGATCTCAACCATGGGGATGGACAGGATGAACTCATCTGGATGTGCACATCTAATGGGAAGTTCTCAGCTAAATCCCTGTACGAAACTATTAGACGCCAAATTTCGTCTTCCTTTACTGATTCTGACAAGAAACCGATTTGGAAGCGGCTATGGAAGATGACGAATGTACCTCCAAGAGTTTAATTAATCTTATGGCGCCTGATGAATAGATCTCTCTCTCTCTCTCTCTCTTCGAGCTACTATCAATCGAAGGATCCCTTTGATGGACCCAACGTGTCCTTTCTGCCTTTAGAGTCTGGAAGAGGCTAACCACCTCTTATTGCACTGCAGGATAGCTCGGGAAGTGTGGTTCACCAGTCCGATAGGACTGAGATCTGACAACCATCCTGATATCATCAACTTAATGCATACATGGTTGCGTGATGATAACTTCTTAGCAGTGGTACCTTTGGACGCAATCATTCTTTGGGCTATCTGGAAAAGCAGGTGTGCTCTGCTGACTAGGAAGGAAATACCTAGTACAAAAACTATCATCAAATCTGTCATGGCAATCTCGCGGACTTACATGGCAGATAATGCTCTAGACACATCTCACATAACCAAAACACATCAAAAGTTCATTTCTGATGGGCCTTAGCGACCGCTGGAGCTTGGCACTATCAAGATCAACATCGATGGAGGAACCGTTCCTACAGGCATTATTGCGGCAGCAGTTGCGAGAGATTCCATGGGTCAATTTGTTGATGCTTCCACATGGGTTTCTACTTGTCATTTTAGTCCAGACAACTGCATGAAGGTAGAGATTCAAGCAGTACTGGTGGGTACCCGACTAGCCTCTGAGATTCAATCGGACAAATTCCTTTTAGAGGGTGATTCTGCTACGGTGGTCCGCATTTTCAAGGGTGATGAAGGGCTGACTCCTTGGAGGCTCTCGTCACTGATCTTGTCCACTAAGGGAGAACTTTCTGCAGCAAATCCTTTGGACTTTCTCTTCACTAGGAGAAACGCGAATAGAAGCACATGAGCTCGTCAAATTTGCTTTCTCCACTAGCCTCTCTTCCGTGTTCTTTGAGGCCCCCTTGTGTATTCATCAGCTTTTGGCTGAGGAGTCTGTAGTTCCGGTTTGGTAATGTTTAATATAAGTTTGGTTTATCCAAAAAAAAAAACACGTTTGTATATCATGGTCCATTTTATTTTTTTAAAAAAATATAATAAATTGTTGAAAAAAGTTTTAAATTGTTATATATATTCAACATGATGAATACAACTCAACCAAAAAAGAAGAATACCTCCCACCTTAACCACATGAGTTAGAAGATATATTTGACTATAATTGGATAATAGTCTTATTATACGTTATTATACGTGCAAAGCACGTGCATTTACTAGTATTTTTATGTCGGTTGTAAATGTTTAAAGAGATATGTAACTGTCTCTCTCTTTTTGTTGATTGTAAATGTTTAAATATGTTTTCAATTTTCTTTTGTCGATGATAAACATTTTAAATGTTTGTTGTTGATGGTAAATGTTTAAATTAAACTCTAAAAAGTTATGGGAAGGTGAAAGTTATACAGAACCATGCAAAATTTCTAAAATTATATAAATAGCTTCATGTACTAAGGAGTTCTTCGGCTGTAGAAGAAAAGAAGAAAGAAAGATCAATCAATGTTCATTAATATGAGCAAGTAATCATAGAATATGTATACTACTACTAACTATATATACAAAATCATAATTGGATGCAACAAATAAATATGTTAAGATTTCTAAGGGACAAGAGATCTCTATCTATTGGACAAAATCAATAAATACTATAACTAACTATACTACTCCCTTTGAATGTGCACAACTTAATAATCAATATGTATCAATCTTCAGGAATGATTTGCAGCAGCCTTCATGGATGATCAATATCTATCTTTATGAATAATCAATATCATTCTTCACATAGCAACTTAACACGAGTTTATGGTGTTTTTATTTTTTTATTTGGTTTGAGTTTATTGAAATATATGGATGTAGATAGACTTCACTAAAATCTTAATCAGAAAATCCGGTAGAAAAGTAATAATCCAATGGAGAAAAATGTGAGTCGATATTGTTACGTCTTCGGACGTGGAATGTCTAGCTGGGATATAAAATCGATTAAATAATGGAAGAAAAAAATTATTTTATTTAACTGGGCTTTATTGTGGCCTAGGTAGTAGTACACTTTTTAGCCTAAATATGAAGTGGTCACCAAAAACCCCCATAGCAAGATATTGCTAGAGCTCCCTGTAATTGGACAGGGGTACTTGTTCCAGTGACCATTTAAAAGGCCCCCACAAAATGTGTTAGTGGCAGCACAATTTATTTTCAACTTTTAATTTCCAAAATATCCTTTCAAAAATTTAAAGGTACGCCCAAACTTAAGTATTAAAAAAAAAATGACTTCTTACGCTTCTTTCTCAAATCTCTAAATCCATGTCTTTTTAATGGTTTCCTAATAGATAGTCTAATTCTAGAACTATTTCTGAAGTTTCAAACTCATTTTCATATCTTCAGTCGAAACAGTATCGTTTGGGACCTAGATATGCATGTCTGCCAAAACTTCAGATGACCTATAATGGATTAAGAAGTTTGGAAGTCGTATACTTGCTAGAATTGCAAATAATAGGATTATTTAGTAATATAATAGTTAAAATTAGAATTTGGATCCCGAAAATAACTGACTATGTGAATAATGATTTGGAGATCCAAACTCTAATATAAACTATTTTCGAGATCCAAATTCTAATATACACTATTATATAACACCCTACTAAATAATACTTGAAACTGACAAAAATTTGACAGTCGAAGATTTTGGAAATTGGCAGTCCCACTTTGTGTGCCAACATGCTTAAATCTTTCCCAAGCACTACAAACCTGACTCAATCAAGTTGAAGTAAAAGAGAAGGATGTTATGATGCAAAGTCTTTGGTTGTTAGCTTCAACTTTGACCCACCAAGCACGACCAAACGATGGCTTCCTTACAAGCAATACAATGTATTATGTATGCAAAGTCTTTGGTTGTTCAGCTACATGGTTCCCTGTTGGCAAATTTGCTTCTCAACTGGTACATCTATGCATGAGTATTCATTTGACATAGCAGATTGCAATTTTCGATTGTTATAGTTCAATACCACCAAATCTGGTAGTTGACACGTCTGAATTAAAGAATTTCATAAACATGCATTCATTGAGTTGATTATGGTGTTATTGTAACATTTAAATTTTGTGATCAGATCTCTGTATCTGCTCCAAGTTTTTATTTTTGCCGGGGTCCGACGTAACGTTCTAGATTTTTTTATGCACACTGTATTTTACGTTTTTTGGGTCCACTGTCCTCCAACTCTACCATAGATGGAAAGAATACTACGCTCTCGTGGCTCGATCAACTGATCTTCCATCACCCAGCCAGAACTTTTATGTCTCTTCCTGCTAACCACAAGGATCACTCGGGTTCACCGAATATGATGCAAGGTTGATAATGCATGCTTTTCTCGGTGCCGGATTTTAGATTTTGAGACATGAGACCAATTTTAAAAATGGTATCCTCAAAGTTTAACGTTCATATTATATTATTATTTTTCATCTATAATGATACAATAGAGATTCAAGAAATAAAACAATCAATACAATTTAATATCGAAAACAATATAGGTTATATTGAAATACTAATAAAATTAAAAATGTTCCAAACCAAAAATTTAAAGTTGATGTTCCAGACAAATAATTAAAAATAAAACTTTCGGCAAACCAAATAATATTAGAAAAAAATTGATACATTTAGACTTAATTTTATATATTATTTATTGTTTTTTAAATTAATTTTGGATACAAAATTTATTCTTATTTTTACTATTGCATAGGAAAAAAAAAAGAAACTTATTACAACAATATATTACATGATATTTCAAATGAATAATCTACATACAAACATTATGCAATCCAATGACATTATCATAATTTTCCAACAAATAATAATAATTAACTAAAAACAATCAACAACAAATATAAAAAATATTTTCTTTCTCAAGTTTTCTATTAGTTAATTTCAATCTCAATAAAAATAACTATGCAATCAAATGGCAAAAATAAATTTCTTAAATAAGTTAGTCAACCACAAATAAAGATAATCAACAACAATTTATATAAAAATATATAATAATAAATTATAAAGCTCACCTAAATGAAAGGGACAGAGCACATATTCTACTAGGTCTTTTAGGAACAAAATCCGCCCGTAGTCTTCGACTTCGGCCACTAAATCGACTCGACATAAATAACTATAGTCATTAGCAAGAACACATTTTTTTCAATAAACTACAAGTCATGTCACAAATACAACGACCTAAGTTATTGTAATTTATGCACTTGTCGTATCATATAAATAATATTTTCCTATGTTGAATACAGAGAGTATTCAAAATCTTTTACAAATAAAATATAAAAATGTATGCAACAATTTATATTATTATACATAAAAAAAATTCAAAGTTTTTCTCACCACACCCGTGGAAAGGGACTCGAGAGAGCGCTGATTGTGGAAAATATGAAAACTCGAAGGCCGTGGCTTCTAAATTCCGTATATTCCAAGAAATTTTATTCCAAGGCATCATAGTTCCGGATATTCTTTATTACCATGTTTGGTACATAATATAATATTTCCGAGTATATATAATATATGTGTTTGGTACCATAAATAAATTGCTAATTAATTCCAGGGTATATATAATAGTCACTATCAAGCAATATTTAAAGATACACAAAACATAGAAAGCAGTAAATTGCTAATGAATTGATCAGTTCATTTTAAAATAGAACATAAAACAGAAGAAAGTTTCTTTGAAAGTGAAAATCCAAAGCCTTTTACATGTTACTAAACATATCTAATATATTGAATCTCCATAGACATCCCTATTGAAGCTCCATAGACATCCCATTGCCCAGCTCATATTTTTAGCACAAACACACGATTCAGAGGAAGCAAAGTTACAAGCTAATGACATCTAGAAGAAGGAAAAAAATTTACACATGAGCGCTGCTAATTTACACCATATGAACAAATCTCCAAAATTCCTCTCCCGAATCCCTAAAAAATTGTCAAATCAAACCATAATCACCAAATCCCTAAAATAATTTTCAAATTTTAAATGCAATATATAATTTAACAAGCAACCAAAACAACATCATCAAAAAATTAACAGAAAATTGACCAAAAAAATCAAAAAAAATCGAATAAATAGAAATCCATACCTATGATATGAGAGCGTGAGAGAGAGAGAGAGAGAGAGAGAGAGAGATCCGAGAGAGAGAGAGAGAGAGAGAGAGAGAGAACTAAAAGAAGAGAGAGAAAGCATCGGAATTTTTTAAAAAAAATGTTCAGTGGCAAAATTATAAATAAGTTAATTTTTTGGTTGATTTTATTTCCAGGTAAAAGAAAATATAACCACCTATTTGATAGGGAATAGGTTTTCCATGTTTCATGAGTAAACAATTTATTCGGTCATCATTAATTCCTAGGAATAAATTTGAATATGGCAAACCAAACATGAGAATTATTTTTTCATTCCAAATTTTTTCGGACATAAATATTTTTTCTGCGTACCAAACAGCCCCTTAAGAACAAAATGCACTTACAGGGGTCTCTCTAAAAAATTAGGAGAGAGAAAAATTAGAACTCCAATCTCTAGTCGGCCACATAAATCTTTTCTCTCTTAAAAAAAAAACCTAAAAAAGTATTCTTTATTCTCAAGTTTAGTGGTGGACCATGGCTTCTAAATTCTAATATTTTCTTGGCTTACCTACAATAACTCCGCGGCCGGGTATGCGGGTCATTGCAGTGGGCTTTTATATACACTGTTAAAAAAATAGAACATAACACAGCCGGACCATTTGCAGTGGGATTATATATAGCATAAAAAAATTTGGTGCCCTCTAAAATTTTGGGCCTAGGATCTCATATTAAGTCTGGGCCTGGCTTTTCTAATAGTCCTTTCATATGATTTTTCATTGTTGTTTCTGACTGGGAGAGGCGGAGAGTGTGCCTCAGTTTACATTCCAGTGGTTCATGCCAGCAAAATCACAAGATCAGTTCACATTTTCATAAGTCATAACCCTCATTCAAGCTATTCAAAACATTGGATCCATCAAACTTTTGTTGGAAAAGCTAAGCAATTCTCTACAAGTCTCTTTGATTTTTTCGAGAGTAAAGCAATCACAGAATGGAAATGAAAATGATGAAAGACTTTCTCAATATTCGAATGTCATACCCAAATTGCTGCTTGTGATATTGCAAAACCATGACAGTTAAGAGGATCCAAAGAAGCGTTAACACCTATTATGCAAGAAATCATTGATTTACATCACGATATTTTTTTTTCTTCCTTATTCTGGGTTTTTTATGCATCTTCCATCACACATTATTTCTGTGATCACGGGTTGTTCGGTTTGTGGATTTGGAACACGGAAGTGACCAAAATACAAATTTTGAACCACTTAACATGTTTGGTTGGAAAATTTGCAAAAAAAAAATGTAATGAAATTTGACATGAACTGCTACAAAATCGAAGTTTTGGCATCAGTTTTTTTTTTTACGGAAGTGAAAAATCTTCATTCTCACTTTGTAGGTTTGGTTGGAGGACCATTTCCTCTCTAATTCAACAAAAAAAAAAAAGATTACTAATTCAAACAACACCACCAAATAAACTGGCTGGTTCTTCTATTTACGGGTTGTTTGGTAAACAGGAAGTGGATTTGGATTTCGACTTTCAATGAGAAAAGAAGGATAGGAATCCATGTATTTTTTTGTCCTGCTAGTAGGGAACAATGACACAAGGAAGTGAGAGTTGGAAAGTGTAAGAGTATATTATAATAATAATAAATTATAATTAACTTATATAATAATTCAAAATTTTCATGTAATTAGTTAATAATTTAAGAAAATTATTAATATTCATAAATTATTATAAATATTTTATTAACTATTAATCAATTAATCACTATAATTACATAACTATATAATTATACCAATATAAACTAATTAATCTATAATCTTTTCAGCATAAAATTCCTCTTTTTGAGGATAGCATCTCTCCACACCCCCACCATCTCTCCACAACCCAGAAAAATTATCGACTCTTTTCCGTTGTCTTCTCCGGCCACAATCCGAGCTCCCCCAGTCCCACCTCGCCACCTCCTCCCCTCGTCCCCGCGGAGGGTCTCGCCCCACCCGCCACACCTACTCACCGGTGCAAATCCAAGCAGAAACACTTCTCCAGCCACGGTCGACATGGACCCTGTCATCGTCGGTCATCCCCCCACCCCACACGCCGGATCGGAGGCTTCGTTGTCTAGTAAGTTTTTATTTTTATTTTTACTTCCATTTCAATCCCACATCCACACTAAGAAAGAGGAAGTGGGAATGGGATCAAATTCCACCGACAGGAACTGTATCTGTCAGTTGGTTTTATTTTCCATCCTAAAATCCAGTTGAACCAAAAAAAAATTTGGTGAATTTGGCTTCACTTTCAGTTTCCAACTGATATCCACCCCCTACTTCCTGTTTACCAAACAGGCTCTTAGAAACAATGGTCTCCAAATCACTGCTCGCATAGCAGAAGCAGTGGACGACAGACCGAAGCTATTTTTCTACCTCAAATTCAAACAAGGGCATCATGAAGACACTAATCCAAACAAGTTCATCGTGAAGAACCAACAAGCCGGACAAAATAAATAGTTGACTACATAAACCTAGCTACAATTTCCAGGTTACTAAACAATCAAACGTATAGATGCAAGCAAAAATTAAGTACTGAACCCAGCTGAACAATCAAAAGTACAGATATACAACGATGCAGCCAGAACTTACCGTTGGACTGGAATGCACTGCAGAACTTGGGATTGAAGGGACCTGCTGAATGAGAATGGATGATAGCTGATACTGGAACATTGCCCAGCAATAGACACCCCCAAAAGAACAGCATAATATGCTATATAGCTAACATACAAAATAAAATACTATCAAACTATTCATAACACAAAAGATTATTCATAACACGAAATATTTTTAGCGTCTTGACATAAAATTTATTCATAAACATACTGAGTTCAGACAATGGCCATACTTAGGGCCAGAATAATATTAAAATAGCAAACTTAAAAGACTCCGAGCACAACCACAAAGAGGTCCCGCAAATCTTCACATACCACCACGAAGGCGGAGCACCAGGTGGAGGGTCGACTCCTTCTGAATGTTGTAGTCAGCAAGGGTACGCCCGTCCTCCAGCTGCTTACCAGCAAAGATCAGCCTCTGCTGGTCCGGAGGAATGCCCTCCTTGTCCTGAATCTTTGCCTTCACGTTGTCGATGGTGTCCGAGCTCTCCACCTCCAAGGTGATGGTCTTTCCTGTGAGGGTCTTGACAAATATCTGCATGCCTCCCCTGAGACGGAGCACGAGATGCAGGGTGGATTCCTTCTGGATGTTGTAGTCGGCCAATGTGCGGCCGTCCTCTAGCTGTTTACCAGCAAAGATGAGCCTCTGCTGGTCAGGGGGGATACCCTCCTTGTCCTGGATCTTTGCCTTGACATTGTCGATAGTATCGGAGCTCTCAACCTCCAACGTGATGGTCTTTCCTGTGAGGGTCTTCACAAAAATCTGCATCCCTCCCCTGAGCCTGAGGACCAAATGAAGGGTCGATTCCTTCTGAATGTTATAATCCGCAAGGGTGCGGCCGTCCTCCAACTGCTTGCCGGCAAAGATAAGTCTCTGCTGGTCAGGGGGGATACCCTCCTTATCCTGAATTTTGGCCTTCACGTTATCGATCGTGTCCGAGCTCTCCACCTCCAAGGTGATGGTCTTGCCGGTAAGAGTCTTGACAAAGATCTGCATGCCACCACGGAGGCGGAGGACCAAGTGAAGGGTGGACTCCTTCTGGATGTTGTAGTCAGCTAGGGTGCGTCCATCCTCCAGCTGCTTGCCGGCAAAGATGAGCCTCTGCTGGTCTGGGGGGATGCCCTCCTTGTCCTGGATCTTAGCTTTCACGTTGTCGATCGTGTCCGAGCTTTCCACCTCGAGGGTGATCGTCTTACCGGTGAGGGTCTTGACGAAGATCTGCATGCCGCCACGGAGGCGGAGGACCAAGTGAAGGGTGGACTCCTTCTGGATGTTGTAGTCAGCTAGGGTGCGTCCATCCTCCAGCTGCTTCCCTGCAAAGATCAGCCTCTGCTGATCTGGGGGAATGCCCTCCTTGTCTTGGATTTTAGCTTTCACGTTGTCGATCGTGTCCGAGCTTTCCACCTCGAGGGTGATTGTCTTGCCGGTGAGGGTCTTGACGAAGATTTGCATCTGTTGAAACATAATACAAATTTTACTTTTATATATAGCAACTCCTATTATACATATTTTCAGGAATTTATATATCTCTATAATAAAGCGGTTAAAAGAAGGCATATCAAATGAGTACTAGAAGGGGCATGATAAAAAAAAATAGGAGGTAAATCAAATGGCTACTCGAAGGGTCACGATAAAAAGAAATATGAGGTAAATCGAATGGCTACAAGAAGGGTCACGATTGGTTTTCCTTAATTTTCTTTCATCAGGATTAAAACAGACAGGTATTTTATACTACTGTATAATAATAAAAGTTATTTTATACTGCTGTATAATAATAGAAGTTATTTTATACTACTGTATAATAATAGAAGTTATTTTATACTACTGTATAATAATAGAAGTTGATTTTGTTTCAAAAATGTCCAAATCTATATTTACTAATTAAAATTGTTCACTAAATTTAGGATGTTGCTGTTGGCAATCCTAAAATGTCATCCTGCATAATTTTCTATCGTTCAAATTCCAAATATACCCTACATTAACATTATTGGCACTCCTAAAATATCATCTTGCACTCCTCCCTCCATGCAATCAATTAATAGAAAGTGATAATAGGAGTCGGTCAGAATCAAACTAACCATAAAACTAGGGACTGCACGAAATTACAAAAGATAGAAGACATATACTTATTCACATAATGGAAAACCCTCAGATTTTATGACTCTGATACTCTAAAATCATATCGACAAACTAGGACTAATCTATCATTAAATTTAACATAGTTAGGCAATTAAACGTAGTAATAGTAAAAAAAGAAATTTTTTATTAACCCTAATAAATATAAAAAAAGGGACTTCTTTTTTCTAGATCCGCTACTTCTTTTTAAATAGGGCTCACCTACATAGTAATAGTAAAAAAGAGAGATTTTTTTTATTAACCATAATAAAATATCAAAAAAAAGGGTTTTTCCCCCTTAGATCCCCTACTTCTTGTCAACCAACTAGAGTTGATCTAAGGTAACTACGCATGGTAATAGTAAAAAAAAATAGAATTTTATTTTATTAACCCTTATAAAATATCAAAAAAGTGATTATTTTTCTAGATCCCCTACTTTTTTTAACTAGGGCTAATCTATCATTAAATTTAACATTAGCAGATAATTACGCATAAAATTTTTTAAGGAGTAACTGTTGTTTGCTCTTCCCAAGTAATAGTAAAAAAAAAAAAAAAAAAAGGAGAGAGTTCTTTTATTAACCATAATAAAATATCAAAAAGGTATTAAATTTTCTAGATCCCCACAACTAGCTAGAAGACTTCTTTTTCTATTATCACACAAATACAAAACCTAATCAACCAGGAACAACTAAACTAATAATCAAAGATCATCCGCAGTAGTGACAATCAAACAATTATTTTTTCTACGCAAATTAAATAAAATAGCATGAATCTCATAAAATGAAAATTAGGTAAAGAGAACGAACCTTGAGAAAAAAGAGGAGGAATTTCTTCTTTTGGGAACCTTAGAGAGAGAATTTGGGATGGAAGAAGGAGAAGCGGAGGGTCCCAATTTATAGCCCCAGCCTAGCCCTAGGTCACCAAAGGCGGTGGAACCACCGTGCAATCTCAGCCAGTGGTTTCGTGCCACGTAATCGGCTGTGACCTGGGAATCCGTGGTCTACACGGAACTGGACTTTTTCCTACTTCACCTTTAGATTTTTTTAAAAAAGTTTAAAGAAGGTAAACCGTAAACTGTAGAAAAATAAAATTCTTTTTATCTTTTTATTATACTACGTATTTCATATGAACAAACAATATTTTATAATTATTTACTACTTGGAAGAATAAAAAAGTAACGTACTTCATTTTCATTTTTTGGGGAAGAACAAACAACAACCTCTTTTATTTTTTTTTCTACATGTAATTATTTATCTACCCATGTTAAATTCAATAAACAATTTTAATTATTAAACATAAATAAGTATAATTTGGAATAATAAAAAATTCTCGTGAAGCCAATTTTTATTATTATATAATAGTATAGATATAGTAGTATAGATAAATTTAATGAACAATTTTATTAATGAAATATAGATAAGGGTACTTTTCGAATAAACTTTTTTATGAAGACAATTTTTCTTATTATATAGTAGTATAGATATAGTAATATAATTTATTCTTTAGAAGTTACTATTATACATGCAGTTAACAACAAAGGCATCATAAGAGAATTATATTTTTCTTTATTTCTTTTGTAATACCTAAATGTCGACATTAAAATTAATGAACAATTTTAATTAATATAGTTAGATAAAAATATATTTGAAAAAAATTATGATAAAACCAATTTTTTTTATTATATAGTAATAGTAGTATAGATTTTGTTTAAGACTTATACGTGAGCCATGTTGTGGGTACTTTGATGGATGACTTTAGGTACTCAGTATATACTCTTTTGAATATTTTATTTATCCATTTAATAATAATAAACAAAATAGTAAAATAAAATATATAGTAGCATATGCAATAAACTAAAATAATATAAAATTTAAGTAGGATTTAGTAAGCTTTCCTTGATATGATTTAAATCTAAAATATCATAAAGTTAAAAAATAAACAATAATCAATTTAATAATATATTTATATACAAAACTATGGGATTAATTATTAATTAGTTGCCAGAATAATTAAACTGGGAGAGTAGTGTATAAAATTTAAGTAGGATTTTAGTAAGCTTCCCTTGATATGATTTAAAATCTAAAATATCATAAAGTTTAAAAATAAAACAATAATCAATTTAATAATCCATACGCATTTGACACGTTTGGTTTTTTAGCACCAGACACTGTGGAGCTTCTTAAAAGAGTCCAAAAAGTTATGCATAGTAATGTCATGTCTCTTACCTCTATGGATGTAGTGTTTAAGATGATTGATTTTGCCATCCAAAAAGGACTGACGGTGCAGCTTGTTGCCCGCTTGCCATCTATTTCGGTGTAATATTTTTCCCTTGATTTATATAACTGGGAGAGGAACACACACAGAGAGAGAGAGAGAAAGTTAATTAAGTAGGAGAGGGATGAACCTTTTTTTCAATCATCTAAAAGAGGGAGCAAGTTCTTGAGGTAAATAAAATCGAAACCAGGCCACAGGACTCCAACATCTGAACCTCTCGGACTGCAATATCTCCCCTCTACCACTAGGCTAAAGGGTCATTGGCAACTATTAATTAATTAACAGAATAATTAAATTGAGAGAGAAATAATTAATTAAGTAGAGAGATCGAAAGTTCTAAACCAGTGGAGATGCTTAGACTTTTAATCTTAACCATCCTTATTCTTTATCTTTTTTTTGGTAAAAAAAAACATCACTCTATTTTATTATATAGATAATTGATTTATATCATGAATTGTTATCTCTTCATTCAAATCATCATGCACCACCCATATAACTAAAAAATGATCCATTTATTTTTATTTTTGTTATATAAAAATCAATATATATATTTTTTATGCAATTTTTTTCCCTCTCTCTCTCTCTATGCTACTCTTTCTCTTCTAATCTCTCTATACTCTCTCATGGTCATATATATATATATATATATATATATATATATATATATATAATATATATATATATATATATATATTGTAATTATGGCGAACGCTACCACTGGAAATCGCTCTCCTGATATTTATTTATTTATTTATGCCAATGACTCTCTAGCAGGAGTGAGGCCTGTGGCCTGAGTGGTCAGAAGATCGATTCCCAGCGGGAGCGTTCGCCATAATTACGATATATATATATATATATATATATATATATATATATATATATATATATATATATATATATATATATATATATAATCTCTCATTTTTAAACAAATTTATCTTTATCTTAAATAAAATATTCTATCCATCAGTTTAATCTTTAATATAGAGATGATATCTTTTAAAGAGAGAGCGAGATAGATTTATTTTTTTATTTTTAAAAGATTTGTTTGAAAATATAAGCTGTCTTTCAAAATAAATATATTTTTAATATTAATTTTAATGCTAATACTAATATTCATATTAGTCTTAATGTTAATTTTAATATTTATTGTTAATTAAATATTATTTTTAGTGTTAATTTTAATTTTAGTTTTAACCTTAATATAAAAATTATAAATTATAATTAATACTAAAATTAACATTAAACTAATATTAATATTAACATTAATATTTAAATTAATATTAATATTAACAATAAAATTAACATGAAGATTAATATTAATATTAATATTAAAATAAATATTAATATTAACATTAACACTAAAATTAATATTAACCTTAGCATTAATACTAATATTAATATTAAAATTAATATTAACAATAAATTGACATTAAAGTTAATATTTTTTAAATATAAATTTAAAGATATATTATTGTTTAGATTTGCGTTGACAGATAGATTATACATTAGATTTATTTTTACGGAAAGATTGAGATTTAAATAGTTTGTTTTGAAAGGTACATTATTTGTTACATTTGTTCTTAGAAAATATTTATATTTTTTTAAGGAAGAGAAGACACGTATGTTTTTGCTTTTATAATATTTAAATTTTTTTAAGAAAGAGAGAGACACATATGTTTTTTTTATTTTCTCTTTGTAAAGTAATGGTTTTTTCAAAACAGATAGATTTGTTTGAAAAAAATTAATCAAAAAAATAATCTATCTTTCAAAACAAATCTATTTTAAAATATTAGTTTTAATTTTAATGTTAATATTAATATTAATGCAAATTTTTTAATGTCAATTTTACTAATAATGTTAATTTTAATGTTTATTGTTAATTTTAATTTTAATTTTAATGTTTATTGTTAATTTTAATGTTAATGTTAATGTTAGTGTTAATATTAATGTCAATATTTTTTCTAATATTAGTATTAGTACTAAGATTAATGTTAATGTTAATATTAATGTTAATCTTAATTCTAATTTTAGTCTAATGTTAATATTAAAAATTAAAATTAATAATAAAATCAACATTAATATTAATATTAAGATTAACATTAACATTAATACTAACATTAACATTAATATTAACATTAACATTAACACTAAAATTATTATTGAAATTGAAATTAACATTAGTATTAACATTAAACTAATATTAAAATTAAAAAATTTAAATATATATTTATTTTTTAAGATAAGATAGACTATTTTTTAGATTTATTTTGAAAGATAGATTATACATTTAGATTTACTTTTACGGAAAGATTTAGATTTAAATATTAATTTATATCTAAGTAGATTTGTTTTGAAAATACATTATTTGTTTTGAAAGATATATTTAAGTAGATTTGTTTTGAAAGATACATTTTTTGTTATATTTGTTTTTTTAGGAAATATTAAAAAAATTAAGAAAGAGAGAGAGACGCATGTTTTGTTTCCGCTCTCCGTAAAGAATTTATTTATTTTTAATTATCTCATAACTTTGTCCCGTAAATTAATCATGTACAGAAAGGTTCCTCTCTCTCTCTCTCCGTCTCTCTCTCTCTCTCTCTCCGTCTCTCTCTCTCTCTCTCTCTCTCTCTCTCTCTATATATATATATATATATATATATATATATATATATATATATATATTGTTGGTGTTTGGCCTTTATGTGCACATGAAAAATAGTCCCACATTGGCTAGGCCAAATGAAGGGTATCTCTATATATAAGCTTTGCTTGTTTAGAGATGCACATGAGGTATGGAGGTGCACACCGGTGCCATGTGGGGGTATTTTTCTTGTGGGAAAAAGGCTAAACCAATAAGGAAACATAAATGCTTTTTGCTCTTGGAATTTATTCCATTAGAGCTAAGCCCCTACGGGGCTTAGCGATTCGGGCTCATAGGCTCAAGAGGCGTAATGGCATTTTTGTTGGCGCACTTGTACATGCGCGTTCAGCGCGTATGCACAGTTGACGC
The DNA here is from genome assembly GCA_029216955.1 of Iris pallida. Lineage (NCBI taxonomy): Eukaryota > Viridiplantae > Streptophyta > Magnoliopsida > Asparagales > Iridaceae > Iris > Iris pallida. Next base: position 8,287,258 of record JANAVB010043019.1, read on the forward strand.
AACGGGTGTGCATGTGCACAGTTGGCGCAGCGATGCACGAGTGCGCGTGATGTGCGTTTTTAGCGCGCGATATGCACAATTGGCGCACACTGTGCGCCTGTAGGCTCAATCGTGTCTGTGCATGATTTGAGCGGTTACGAAACGTTCTGGAGCAGTTTTTCCCATGTCCCTAACGTTTCGTAGACTCGACAGTTACTGCATGCTCCTATATATGGTTCTCTTCTCTCTCTCTCTCTCTCTCTCTCTCTCTCTCTCAGTACAGAACATTCATAATTTCCTTACGAAATATTATTTTCAGAGTTAAGAACAGAGAAGAGAGAAACATAGAGAGCCCGTGCCATCCGAGGAGTCAGAAGAGCAGAGTGTTCTGCAGTTCTTCGTCGAACTTGCTCGTTCCTGGAAGCTGTTCGTGTGGGACAAATCATGCTTTGAGCACCGGTGATCATTCATCCCAGCAGGCCGTTCTCTCATTCCATCAATCTCATCTTCTGCACATCCCACTTTTATCTTGTTCTGAACGAGTACAGTTCTAATCTACTCAGGAACTGTTAGTGGATATTTGTTGCTGCTGTCACACCCCGATCCCGCTAGAGTCATTCGTCCTCGCTTTGATCCCTACGGGATCGTTCATCCTCACTAAGGTGTGATGTCGTGCAAGTCTAAGTTGTGTTTTCACAAGGCCAGTACCTGCACAAAACAACTAGACAAAGCAAAACACACGCACACAACATATTTAATTACAGAAAACCAAATATGAGACAGAGATTTGAAATAAAGATACTTCTTTTATTGATAGACTTGATAGGAATACAAGTACAAAGCTTTGCAAACTCAGAGTGCCTTATATTGGCTACATAATTCTCGTAAAAACTCTCTTTTGTAAATAGCCGTAATGTCCATACATCATATCCCTTTTTTATATGCTCGAAATGTAAAGACACCTTCAAAGAAAAAGAAACTTGCGACTTGACTGGAAATAAAAAAGTAGCTTGAGGCAATTCACGAGCTCTACTGGGCTAGACGAGCTTCAGTGCCTCACTTGAAATCCCCATATCTCCTTTGCTTTCTGAAAAGGATGTCCACAACGTGTGTCAGCACACATCATATACTGGCGAGCAGCTTTTTGCCGAAACTCACAAATATCTGCACTTATTCAACATGTGAAGCTACATATTTACTAGTGATCTTTCTACTTGTTTAGGTTCTTTTTAACAATTCATAAGAAACATGACAGAAGAATATTTCATAACCAACTTACCCATCGCCGACAGTCATCCCTGCATAAGACATGTTAGCACAATTTGCATAACGAATAACTCATGTTTCATTCTTGCAGATATTGAAGTTCATAATTTGGGTCATGCATGTGGCCTATTTACATGTGGTCCACAGGGTCATTTACCGTGATTAGCCGCGGTGACTCTTTGGTTCAGCTCGTCACTAAGGACTCAGATGTCGGCTACCCTTTTAACATGAGGTCTCTTTTACCTCAGGGTGCTCTTAATCTCTCCTAGGCCGAGTGGTTCTAGGCGCCCCCAGATACCACCCGAGAGACAGATTTTACCCTGTGCATAAGTTGTCCGAGACCAATGCATGCTCTAGCAGTTCTATCAGATGTATTAGATTTTGTTTACGGGCCAGGATGCGTTCATTTTACGTCTTAACAGATATATGACACGTTCAATTCATTCATTACTTCTTATTCCTCTCAACATGTACAAGTCTGTCTGCACATGTCTATAATTTTATAGCATACTAGCAACAGAGCATATGTTCATTCATTTGAAACAGATGGTCAACAGCACTTGAACAAACATTCTATTCGATTCATTTATCTTCTCTTATCTTTTGTTATTGTGGCATCGTTGATCATAGGAACGAGGCAACAGAGTGGATTAGAGATTATTTTTATTAGGGCGTACAAATAAATGCAAGCCCGGTTAGAGCAATTCTCCAAGATGAATCTTAGTTGAGAGAATGAAGGATTCCACGCGTTGTTCACGCTTTGTGTATGTCTATGTGTCCTCTTGCATTGGCACCAATATTTGATTAGCATACTTCGGTCTCTTTCTCTCAAGATTCAGAATGAATGCGATATGCGATAAAAGCGAACAATGAAAACCAATCATCAAAAACCAACACGAAAATGCATTCATCAAAACCAAGCAGCGAAAGAAAACATACAACGAAAACTATTTGATTCATTTAAATAGAAGCCTATCCATCAGTTGGTGTCACGACCCGCACCCACCGTGAGGGTACGAGTACGTAACAGCGCCCAGCCTACGCCGCAGTGTCGGCGGTAGAACACTGTTCTAGGTCATGAACTATAACTAGCTAACATGAAATACTCTCCAAAAGGAGTCCAACACAGAGGTACAACTCAATCACAAACTAAGGTAGAATGTAGCACGATAGGAATAGATAAGAACTCCTCAACTGAGGCACAACAGAAAGAAATACAAGTCTCAACATCTACTAGTCTCAATATCTCTAAATTATACAACTCTGGAAATAAGACAACAACTAAACATGAAAAGAGAACAGACTAAGCTAACTACACTATGCAAGGGTGCCATCCTCAGCAGCTGCCTGAACCTCCCCAGGGGTCCAGGTCGCGAGTGTCATCTAAGCAAGCTCCAAAGTAAGGGGTGCAGGGTTCCTCATCATCCTCTGTAAAATTTTCAACAGGTCCAGTCAGGACGGGAGCGAGCACAATACATCTCACGCAGATCATAACAGGTTAGAAAATATAAATATGCAAGAGAGTACGATATATGAACTGAAAAAAAGATACATGATGTAAACAGGAAGAGAACTGTAATAGAAATATCTACTATAAGTAGAGAGCTACCAGTGACTAGTGATTTAGAGTACAAAGTCGACATGTGAACGGCTTGATTTGCACATGGCTATACTAAAGAGGTGTACATGGCTATTCTACTTTGGAATTATTCACATGACTATTTATACTCCCCCAAGCCCCAATCAATACACAAGGATCCAGACAGGTTATGTTACGTACATGGTTTTCACATGGAGCCCATAGATGGGTATACATGAAGTATTCACGAGGCTCAGAGAACTGAGTGCACATGAATTCCACACGAAGGCCCATGAAGGGTACACATGAAGTATAGGTTATACATGAGATTCATGGGAAACACGACCGATCATGATAGCACATGAGAGTACACAAGCAAGCACGAACGAGCATGAAGCACATGATAAACATGGATAACATGAGAGCGAGGAATACACGATGTACATGAAACACATGGCACAATGTATCCGATGCTCCCGAGGGGGATAACATCTCAAGCAAGGATCCATATAGTATCAATTCATGATAATGTCGTGACAGCATCAATATAAGGTAAACTAGAGCAGGAATATAATTCTAAGCAAGTTATGAAATGATCAGAGAATGTACTCGCCTGTATCTGAATGTCTGAAGTAAATATACTGTCCGAGATGAGGCACCTGACTCCTAGTCAGAGCAACACAAGTCAAGATGTATACAGGGGATGATAAATGCAATCTACAATGTATCTGCATGCTGTCTAGGTCGAACTAGGCCAAAGTCAACTCTTGATCAACTCTGGTCAACTACACTAGTCAAACTAGGTCAACTAGGTCAAGACTGACCCTAACAAGTCTAATAAGTCTCACTAGGCCTAACCAAGCCTAGTCTAGCAATCACACACCATCACAGATCATAGAGAACATATATTACCTATTATACATGTTGACATTACATTCTCATATTATCCAACATTGCATTTATAACTTGCGTATATATACCACTCATTAACTTACACTATCACATGCATTCCTACATACTAGCATACATATACAAGGCCTATATTCATAATCTCATGCTTGCCTACACATATACATGTATAGACACATATTATTCCTACACACACATTACATATATATATATATATATCATATATATATATGTAGGCATACAACATATAGGGGTTTACATTGACTGATTTTAGGGGGAAAAAGAGGACTGATATATAGGCTAGACTTGGGACAATGGGACTGGCATTTGGTGGTGAACAGGACATGTTTTGTTAAGCTTAAGTTGGACTGAAATGAAGTTGCTATGGGATAGGTTTTTAGGACAGCAATGGGCAATAAAATGGCTGATATTGGGACAGCATATAAGGGAGCAATGTGGACTGTTTGGAAACTGCAAAGGCTGCTGTTTAGGACAGATTAGGCTGGGTTTCACATGTGTGCCAAAACAATATGAAGTCTCCACACCAAATAACATTGTGCAACAGTGCATAACAATGTGTGAGTGAGTGAGCAAATATATATGTGTGTGTGTGAATACAAGTATATGATAGTGTGAGTGGTGAGAGAGGCAATTGTGTTGCACAGGAAAGGAAACAGGGAAGTGAGAGTGCACTGTGAGAGGATGCACTGTCTCAGGTTTAAGGCTAATAAGAGTTTCTCAGGTTTAACAGTTAAACAAACCAATCTATATGAAACCTACACCCATGTTACAGATTTCAGAGGGCCATAAATGTTAAAACTCAAACAGGGAATAATGTCAAAAACAGTGATGCACATGAGAAAAGGGGAGAAGTCAGTTTTACATACACAGGTTCACCTGTGTAACTCATAGAACCTATATAACAATCAAACTCAAATTAGTTCTAACTTATATTACAATCAATTCCAGTTTTCACCCATTGACATATATAGTAAAACAACTCATTACAGGTTATAACTTCCAGCAATTAGGACTTAATACATTCATCAATTATCAGAAAATTGAAAACAGTTAACAAGATTTCAGGATCATGTGACAGGTAAGTCTCTAACCTATATTGAATTCAGTCACCAACAAAACAATACCATGAATAGAGAATTAGCATTATATTTCAGTTGAAAACTATCATAAATTCCAACTTAAACATATGGGCATATCACATTGACAGAATCCAATTCAGTTCAATCAACCATGGTAATTTAAATCAGAATGGTCAGGCATTTAATCATGAACTCGGTTAAAACTAAGGAAAATCTCAGGTTTTCATTTGAATATGGAAAGGAACTCAATCAGTTAATCAGGAAAAGAAGGAACTAAATCTCAGTTGCATTTGTGAACCAACACTCCATGCAGTCAACACATTTCGAATTTTATATTGGCAGAACCCATTAACAGTCAGCAAAACAGTGAACATGAACTATCACTTCAGTTTGTAATGAAGTTAAATGCAGGAAGATTAGCAGGGGTTAATACAATATGGTTCAAGGATGAATCAGTGACAATATAGATCCAAAATCATTCTCAGTTTACACATAACACCCCAGGTAATCAACAGAAATCATATTGAGAAAAATCAGTTTAAATGGAAGGCAGTGAACACATATTAATCCCATTCCCAGGTTCAAATTTTAGAACACCAAATCCTTCCCCATTTCAAATCATACTCAATGCTCAAATCCCATCCACACATTCCCAAGCCCAAATTCAATACACAAGGCTAAGCTAACATATTATATGATGTGTAGGTTCAATTTAAATTGAGAAAACATTAACAGAAAATAGGAAATTAATTTGTTAGAAAACTGGAAGAGACAGTATCACAAGTATCAGTGTTCTTCACTGTTCTAACAATTTCAAACCCAAAATTCATTCAACAATCCAAACAAAAGTGTCACTTAGTGCAACAGAGATCTAAACAAGATATTTAAGATCTATTCAATCATTTAAACACAATTAAAACATTTAGAAATCGATTTAACACAACAAAACAATACTCAGCCCACGCACGCACACAGCCTTCCCCGTGCACATCGAATATCGTGTCCGACACGACACGAGGACACGTGCAACTTGACACACGGGGTGGCAGACATTGCCCCTTGGTGTGTGTCAAGTTTCAAGTGTCCACGACGCGTGTCCGTGTCGCAATCACGCCCGAGCAGCAGGGCACGCACAGTGCCTGTGCACGCGCGCGCGCGACCACGAGTACACGCGCTCGTGTCGACTCGACACGACACTAAGGTGTGCTCAGAGCTATAGAAACGTGTAAGCAAGATCAAAACCTAGCATCCTATTCAAAAACAATCCATAAAAACAATCGAAATGCCCTTTGAGGCATTTCGACAAACACAATGCAAACGACACTGATACGTGTCCAAATAGGACACGAAACTTATGATACCTGACACGAAACCTATACAGACACTTAGGGGACTCCTAGGGTTTCCTAACCATGAAGAGAAATCGAAAATCCATGGAGAAACGAGAAAGTTACCTATTGTGTTCATTCACAAGGAAAAGCCCCAAAAATGAGATCTCCTCAAGCTAGCCAATGGCTCCAAATTGTATCAATCCTGAGAATAGCCTCCACCAACAGTAGGGGGACACTAATTAGGTTACAATGGAAGAAGTTTCAATGAAAATGGATTAATATTGAATAAACTATGAAGGATTTTCAATAGAGAGCAAACCTTTCCTTAGAAAAGATGGAGGGATGAATAAAGAGGAGGCACAAACTTTGAGAGGGATTTTATAGCAAGGAGGGGGAGTCCCTAGGCTGGTCATAATGTTAGGGTTAGGGTTTAGGATTTAATCTAAGGGCTCTCATCCCATCTAGCATATTCAATGGTCAAAATCAAGGTCCCCCTTTAATCAAGTTGCAACCTAGTCATTCTAACTAGTCATGACTAACCATGACCAACTCAATTTCTAACTTAGTCTAACCATGACTAACTAGGACTAACCTAGGTTAGGTCAATTCTAGGTTGGGGCTACTAACAATCATATGGCAATCAATTAAATAATATTAAATCACACCATTTAATATAGTATATATTAATTCCAAATAATTATAATAATTTCAAATAAATTCAAGATAACCAAATACCCTCAAGCTAAATGTAATAAACAAAATCTCTACCCACATGGTTAGGCTCTAGGGCAGGCAGTCACTACGGCTTCACTAGCTGCACACCAAATCACAAGTCATGATTTAAATAGTTTTAAAATTATTAAAAATCACCAAAAATCATATTATTAAATTTAAAAACCATAATTAAATAATTTAAATACAAAATTTCAAAATTACCCTCATTTCAGAAACTGGGTGTTACAATCCTACCCACCTTATAAAAATTTCGTCCTCGAAATTAAGATGGTAGCAGTCTCTCTAGGTCAAACACCCCATAATCAAAGTCTCAAACATACCGTCAGACAATCCTATGCGTCTGTCCCAAATCATGATACTTAGAATCTTCGTCGTGCTAGTGAGCAAAGCTACGATAATCACAGAGTCCTCGACCAAGGCACATATCTCTAGAATCGTGGTATTTAAAATTTTCGCATTGCCGCATGCTTGGCAGCGAAAACCTTAAATTCCCACATCCGAGAAATACGTCCTAAATCTGACTATATATCCTCACTATGCCAGCTAAACACGACCATCGAAGATTCTCGATTCCATAACCAAGGTGACCTAGCCTATATGATTCATCTCAGAAGAAAATTAAACATAACACAAGAACAACATGACAGAATTGATAAATCAACAAGGAAACAGAGGGAATCGAAATTTCAAGGCAGTTATAAGGGCAACTGCAGAAATGGAATCAAGGAACGGAACCTGCAACTAGATCTCCAATGGCCTGAGCATCCTCGGCTGTCCTGGCAAAAGATCGCCCCCGCTGGCCTCCCCTGGCCTGCTGCTGATGCTGCATGTACCTCTGCTGCTGAGTCGGTAAGGGTAATCTCGTCTGCTGGCCTACTGGAGCCCTAACTCCTGCTCCCTGAACTGTCTGTCCTGATGACTCGGGGCACTCTCTCAGACGATGATCGGATCCTCCGCAAAGCAAACATCTCCCAACCTCTTCCGGCATTCGCCCCAACCATGCCCTGGTCTCTTACAGAAGGGACAAATAATAACTAGCTGCTGTTCCGAGGCCTGCTGCTGAATCTGTGGCTGCTGTGTCTGCTGAAAGGGTACACGGTCCTGAAACTGCCGCTGCTGAAGGTAGACACTTGGCTGCTGATACTGCTGCTGGAACTGCTGCTGAAACTGCAGAGATAGCATCTGCTGCGGATACTGCTGCTGACTCTGCAATTGGGGCACCTGCTGCTGAATCTGTAGGTGGGGCCTCTTGGCCGGGCCCGCACTGCCACTAGCTCCCTGAGTATCTAGCCTCCTCTTCTCCTTCAGTCCAAGATCGTCCTCCGCTGTCATGGCTCCTACTAGAATCTGCTCAAAAGTGGCATCGCGGTCGCTCTTGGTATATGACTTGATCTCTCCGACCAAACCCCTGCGGAACCTCCTCGCCTTCCCGACCTCGGTAAGATCCTCGATGAATCTGCTCAAACGGCTGAACTCTCCAGCGTACTCCTCAACGGTCTGGTTTCCCTGAACCAAACTCTCGAACTGCGCCTCTAAAGCACAGAGAGCTGTATCAGGAAAGAATTTCTCCTTGAATAGTTTCTTGAATGCTGCCCATGTCTGACCGGCTGTACCAATCCTCGGGTCCGTCTGGTACCAGGTACGGGCCAAGTCCTGCATCTGACTGGCGGCTGCCTCGATCTGCAATCCAGCTGGTATCTGTGCTAATCTGAATATCTCCTCAATGTGTTCTATCCAATCATCAGCGTATATGATGCCCTCCGTACCCTTGAAATCTTGGGGTCCCATCTTCTTGAAGGAATGGATGTCTGGAGTCCTCAGCTGATACGGCTGCATCTGGCCTCCCTGTGGCTGAGCAGCCACTAGCTCTACTGTCGTTCTGACTAACGGATGAGTATCCTGCATGCTCTGTCGGATATCAGCAGACTGGCTCTGCTGTATCTGTCGCTGAGACTCCAAGAATTGCTGAAAAATGGCAAACATCTGAGCCGCATCCACTGTCCCTGAAGGTAACTGCTGCTGGTACAGATCTGGGATGACGGGAGAAGACCTCCGGACAGGTGGAGGTGCACTCCCAAAAGCTACAGAAGCTCCTACATCAGCAAAAATAGGGGGTGTTGTGGTCCCAGCATCCACAATCGGGTGAGGGGTGGTAGGCCTCTCACCAGCATCTGCTGAGCCAGAGCGATGCGATCGTGTCTCAATCACCATCCTGGAGACAGATCAAACAAGGAGTCAATACTGAGATAGAAACGATAGTTCAAGGGAGGACAGTTATTCAAGGAAGTATCAGAAATTTAGATAGTAGGAATTCAGTTAGAGTTTTTCCTAATATGATTGAGTACCTCAAAAATAACTCCTAAACCTACTGCAGGCTGTAGTGGTACTCTACTTCGAATACCAATACACAAACTCGACCTGCATGGGCCACCACTAAAAACGTGTCACGACCCGCACCCACCGTGAGGGTACGAGTACGTAACAGCGCCCAGCCTACGCCGCAGTGTCGGCGGTAGAACACTGTTCTAGGTCATGAACTATAACTAGCTAACATAAAATACTCTCCAAAAGGAGTCCAACACAGAGGTACAACTCAATCACAAACTAAGGTAGAATGTAGCACGATAGGAATAGATAAGAACTCCTCAACTGAGGCACAACAGAAAGAAATACAAGTCTCAACATCTACTAGTCTCAATATCTCTAAATTATACAACTCTGGAAATAAGACAACAACTAAACATGAAAAGAGAACAGACTAAGCTAACTACACTATGCAAGGGTGCCATCCTCAGCAGCTGCCTGAACCTCCCCAGGGGTCCAGGTCGCGAGTGTCATCTAAGCAAGCTCCAAAGTAAGGGGTGCAGGGTTCCTCATCATCCTCTGTAAAATTTTCAACAGGTCCAGTCAGGACGGGAGCGAGCACAATACATCTCACACAGATCATAACAGGTTAGAAAATATAAACATGCAAGAGAGTACGATACATGAACTGAAAAGAAGATACATGATGTAAACAGGAAGAGAACTGTAATAGAAATATCTACTATAAGTAGAGAGCTACCAGTGACTAGTGATTTAGAGTACAAAGTCGACATGTGAACGGCTTGATTTGCACATGGCTATACTAAAGAGGTGTACATGGCTATTCTACTTTGGAATTGTTCACATGACTATTTATACTCCTCCAAGCCCCAATCAATACACAAGGATCCAGACAGGTTATGTTACGTACATGGTTTTCACATGGAGCCCATAGATGGGTATACATGAAGTATTCACGAGGCTCAGAGAACTGAGTGCACATGAATTCCACACGAAGGCCCACGAAGGGTGCACATGAAGTATAGGTTATACATGAGATTCATGGGAAACACGACCGATCATGATAGCACATGAGAGTACACAAGCAAGCACGAACGAGCATGAAGCACATGATAAACATGGATAACATGAGAGCGAGGAATACACGATGTACATGAAACACATGGCACAATGTATCCGATGCTCCCGAGGGGGATAACATCTCAAGCAAGGATCCATATAGTATCAATCCGTGATAATGTCGTGACAGCATCAATATAAGGTAAACTAGAGCAGGAATATAATTCTAAGCAAGTTATGAAATGATCAGAGAATGTACTCGCCTGTATCTGAATGTCTGAAGTAAATGTACTGTCCGAGATGAGGCACCTGACTCCTAGTCAGAGCAACACAAGTCAAGATGTATACAGGGGATGATAAATGCAATCTATAATGTATCTCCATGCTGTCTAGGTCGAACTAGGCCAAAGTCAACTCTTGATCAACTCTGGTCAACTACACTAGTCAAACTAGGTCAACTAGGTCAAGACTGACCCTGACAAGTCTAATAAGTCTCACTAGGCCTAACCAAGCCTAGTCTAGCAATCACACACCATCACAGATCATAGAGAACACATATTACCTATTATACATGTTGACATTACATTCTCATATTATCCAACATTGCATTTATAACTTGCGTATATATACCACTCATTAACTTACACTATCACATGCATTCCTATATACTAGCATACATATACAAGGCCTATATTCATAATCTCATGCTTGCCTACACATATACATGTATAGACACATATTATTCCTACACACACATTACATATATATATATATATATCATATATATATATGTAGGCATACAACATATAGGGGTTTACATTGACTGATTTTAGGGGGAAAAAGAGGACTGATATATAGGCTAGACTTGGGACAATGGGACTGGCATTTGGTGGTGAACAGGACAGGTTTTGTTAAGCTTAAGTTGGACTGAAATGAAGTTGCTATGGGATAGGTTTTTAGGACAGCAATGGGAAATAAAATGGCTGATATTGGGACAGCATATAAGGGAGCAATGTGGACTGTTTGGAAACTGCAAAGGCTGCTGTTTAGGACAGGTTAGGCTGGGTTTCACATGTGTGCCAAAACAATATGAAGTCTCCACACCAAATAACATTGTGCAACAGTGCATAACAATGTGTGAGTGAGTGAGCAAATATATATGTGTGTGTGTGAATACAAGTATATGATAGTGTGAGTGGTGAGAGAGGCAATTGTGTTGCACAGGAAAGGAAACAGGGAAGTGAGAGTGCACTGTGAGATGATACACTGTCTCAGGTTTAAGGCTAATAAGAGTTTCTCAGGTTTAACAGTTAAACAAACCAATCTATATGAAACCTACACCCATGTTACAGATTTCAGAGGGCCATAAATGTTAAAACTCAAACAGGGAATAATGTCAAAAACAGTGATACACATGAGAAAAGGGGAGAAGTCAGTTTTACATACACAGGTTCACCTGTGTAACTCATAGAACCTATATAACAATCAAACTCAAATTAGTTCTAACTTATATTACAATCAATTCCAGTTTTCACCCATTGACATATATAGTAAAACAACTCATTACAGGTTATAACTTCCAGCAATTAGGACTTAATACATTCATCAATTATCAGAAAATTGAAAACAGTTAACAAGATTTCAGGATCATGTGACAGGTAAGTCTCTAACCTATATTGAATTCAGTCACCAACAAAACAATACCATGAATAGAGAATTAGCATTACATTTCAGTTGAAAACTATCATAAATTCCAACTTAAACATATGGGCATATCACATTGACAGAAACCAATTCAGTTCAATCATCCATGGTAATTTAAATCAGAATGGTCAGGCATTTAATCATGAACTCGGTTAAAACTAAGGAAAATCTCAGGTTTTCATTTGAATATGGAAAGGAACTCAATCAGTTAATCAGGGAAAGAAGGAACAAAATCTCAGTTGCATTTGTGAACCAACACTCCATGCAGTCAACACATTTCGAATTTCATATTGGCAGAACCCATTAACAGTCAGCAAAACAGTGAACATGAACTATCACTTCAGTTTGTAATAAAGTTAAATGCAGGAAGATTAGAAGGGGTTAATACAATATGGTTCAAGGATGAATCAGTGACAATATAGATCCAAAATCATTCTCAGTTTACACATAACACCCCAGGTAATCAACAGAAATCATATTGAGAAAAATTCGTTTAAATGGAAGACAGTGAACACATATTAATCCCATTCCCAGGTTCAAATTTCAGAACACCAAATCCTTCCCCATTTCAAATCATACTCAATGCTCAAATCCCATCCACACATTCCCAAGCCCAAATTCAATACACAAGGCTAAGCTAACATATTATATGATGTGTAGGTTCAATTTAAATTGAGAAAACATTAACAGAAAATAGGAAATTAATTTGTTAGAAAACTGGAAGAGACAGTATCACAAGTATCAGTGTTCTTCACTGTTCTAACAATTTCGAACCCAAAATTCATTCAAAAATCCAAACGAAAGTGTCACTTAGTGCAACAGAGATCTAAACAAGATATTTAAGATCTATTCAATCATTTAAACACAATTAAAACATTTAGAAATCGATTTAACACAACAAAACAATACTCAGCCCACGCACGCATACAGCCTTCCCCGTGCACATCGAATATCGTGTCCGACACGACACGAGGACACGTGCAACTTGACACACGGGGTGGCAGACATTGCCCCTTGGTGTGTGTCAAGTTTCAAGTGTCCACGACGCGTGTCCGTGTCGCAATCACGCCCGAGCAGCAGGGCACGCACAGTGCCTGTGCACGCGTGCGCGCGACCACGAGTACACGCGCTCGTGTCGACTCGACACGACACTAAGGTGTGCTCAGAGCTATAGAAACGTGTAAGCAAGATCAAAACCTAGCATCCTATTCAAAAACAATCCATAAAAACAATCGAAATGCCCTTTGAGGCATTTCGACAAACACAATGCAAACGACACTGATACGTGTCCAAATAGGACACGAAACTTATGATACCTGACACGAAACCTATACAGACACTTAGGGGACTCCTAGGGTTTCCTAACCATGAAGAGAAATCGAAAATCCATGGAGAAACGAGAAAGTTACCTATTGTGTTCCTTCACAAGGAAAAGTCCCAAAAATGAGATCTCTTCAAGCTAGCCAATGGCTCCAAATTGTATCAATCCTGAGAATAGCCTCCACCAACAGTAGGGGGACACTAATTAGGTTACAATGGAAGAAGTTTCAATGAAAATGGATTAATATTGAATAAACTATGAAGGATTTTCAATAGAGAGCAAACCTTTCCTTAGAAAAGATGGAGGGATGAATAAAGAGGAGGCAAAAACTTTGAGAGTGATTTTATAGCAAGGAGGGGGAGTCCCTAGGCTGGTCATAATGTTAGGGTTAGGGTTTGGGATTCAATCTAAGGGCTCTCATCCCATCTAGCATATTCAATGGTCAAAATCAAGGTCCCCCTTTAATCAAGTTGCAACCTAGTCATTCTAACTAGTCATGACTAACCATGACCAACTCAATTTCTAACTTAGTCTAACCATGACTAACTAGGACTAACCTAGGTTAGGTCAATTCTAGGTTGGGGCTACTAACAATCACATGGCAATCAATTAAATAATATTAAATCACACCATTTAATATAGTATATATTAATTCCAAATAATTATAATAATTTCAAATAAATCAAGATAACCAAATACCCTCAAGCTAAATGTAATAAACAAAATCTCTACCCACATGGTTAGGCTCTAGGGCAGGCAGTCACTACGGCTTCACTAGCTGCACACCAAATCACAAGTCATGATTTAAATAGTTTTAAAATTATTAAAAATCACCAAAAATCATATTATTAAATTTAAAAACCATAATTAAATAATTTAAATACAAAATTTCAAAATTACCCTCATTTCAGAAACTGGGTGTTACAGTTGGAAATTTTTATTGTATTTCATCTGTGATCAATCGATACCGACAATGGTTTCCTAAATACTCAGTTCAGGACTGAGTCAGCAAGCCGTGGGTATTACATAGTGGACCGCGAGGAGCGGGGCACAACATAATAACCAACTGAGAAAAAATTTTATCCTCAAAACTTAAGATATAAGATGAAAGCGAACAATGAAAACCAATCATCGAAAGCAACACGAAAATGCAATCATCAAAACCAAGCAGCGAAAGAAAACATCCAACAAAAACTATTGGACTCATTTCAATAGAATTCTATCCATCAGTTGGAAAGGTTCATTGCAATTCATCCGTGATCAATCGATACCGATAATGGTTTCCCTAAATACTCAGTTCAGGACTAAGTCGGCAAGCCGTGGGTATTACATAGTGGACCGCGAGGAGCGGGGCACTACAGCTGCTGCTAGCGAAATCTTTTTCTGCCTTCTTCGAAGTGTTAAAATCGATTTCGTTTTACAGAATCCTCCAGGATCTCTGTCGTACACCTTCTTTAAAGTGTTGCATAAATCAGTTTTCCATCGAAAAATTATGCCCCGGGACTAACATTCTCAAAGCTTGATTGAAAGATAGAAAACTTTCGTGCTTCTCTCATCGATCCTAACTTAATCAAGTTAGATAAATTTAATGGAGAGCACTTCCAAGTCTGGAAGATGAAGGTTATCCTTAATCTTCAATTTGCGGAAGTTGATCACGTGCTAACCAAGAAAAAAATTGACTGTTCCAAAACTGGGTATGCAGTCGCAATTACTGCTACTACTAAAAGTCAGACCAAATAGAAAAGGAAGAATAGCCTTTGTAGGCTTCTAATTCTAAATGCTATGGAGGACTTCCTGGCGGAATCATACTCTAAGAAGACTATTGCCAGAGAGATATGGGAGTCTCTGGAGAAACTGTACGAAGATGACAAAAACAGAAGAAAAATATTTATGGTTAAAAATATCATAAGTGGCTCTTTGAAGACGAAAAGTCGATGCTGCCTCAAGTGAAGGAATTTCTGAAGCTGCATCAAAAGTTGGAAGATGAGGGGATGCCCTCAATGACAAGTTTGTTATTTGAGGGATTATCTCCAAGCTTTCCGCTGGTTGGAGCAAATTATATGTCACGACCCGTTCCCGAATAATCGGACACGAGTCGGACACGCCCAGCCTACGTTGGAAGACTCAACGTGGCAAGTGTTTGCCATTAAAATTGTGTTATTGCGAATTTCAATACAAACAGAACAGTGTTACAATATAGGACTTAGATGTAGTCCTAGGAGTACACTTTTGTTTATCTGGGTCCCTTGTGCCGATGGAGCGAGTGGTAATGCGTTGACTCCGTTGATGATCTGATGACGGTTATCGGTTCTCTGAAGGTTTGGATTGTACTGGGTGCTGGAGCTTGCAGAGAGGAGGAAGACGTTGAGTGTCTGTATCTGCCTCTCTGGTGGTTCCAGCACCCAGAACCAGAAAACCTATGCGCCAGACACTATTTGTCTTGTAGAAGCATAGAATTTCAGAACCAGAAAACCTATGCGCCAGACACTACATGTGCCAGAGAGCTCGGACAAAGTACTTCACAACAAAACAACAAATATAGACAACAAAAGAGGACTTTTTATTTTTACATATAAAAAGTCTATTACATGTCTAGAAAAGGGTGTATAAAGGAGAATTTCTACAAAGAAAAGATCCTAAGTCTACAACCAGCATCCACCATGCGCTCCCAGTCAGGCGTAGCAGCCACCATGCGCCCTCAACCAGGCGCATCTCGCCATGCGCCCTCAGCAAGGCGCATCCTTTCAGCAGCTCAGTTATGTGCATCCTCAGTTATGTGCATCCCTTCAGCAGCCCAGTTATGTGCCGCTCTTCCAGCCAGGCTCACCGCCATCTAAATGCTTCGACTAATGAAGCATTTATTGAGCAGAACGAGGGTGGCAATCAACCCTCTAGCTGGAGGAAGAGCTCCCCAAATCGAGGAAGAGAGGAGCACCGCAAGCCAACTTGTGGCCAGGGGAGGCTTCGAAAGAGCCTCCAAAGGCGAAGGAAGACCGCAATCGAAACCGCGGTTAAAGGAGCAGCTTTCAACACAACCAGAGTGGGCAACACCCACTTTGAAGGAAGAAAGAGCCCCCAAAGCCGCAACACCGCAATTTCGATCTGCGGCTCTTCCAGAATAACGGAGACGAGGCTCGAGCATCCCGATCTTTGGATGCAACAGGCACCTTTCGCCTGCCTCAGAAGCCCTCGACTCCGACTTTTGGATGTAATAGTCACCTTCAAGTGCATCAATGAAGACATTGCGTCGCATCTTCACCCTCGGGAGCATCTCATCAACAGAAGGCATCCGAGTAAACAAGTTCATTTTGGAAGAACGTGAGAGAACGAGAAGCAAACTCTCTCCATGCCACTATTTATAGGCTGGGCAAATCAAACCCATGTGCCAAGTGGATGGCTCTCCGAATTCCATGCAATAAATTTGCACTTAATGGATGAACCGGACGCTTCAAATTCAGCTAAGTCAAAACGGCAATTTAAAGCACTCGAAGAACGTAACAGTCGTACCATTAAAGACGTGTCACGAAGTGGATGCGCCGGCCAGACCGCGCATCACACAGACGCGCCCTTCAACATCAAGCGCATCACAAAGACGCGCCCTTCAATATCAAGCGCATCACACAGACGCGCCCTTCAACACCAAGCGCCTCACAGGAGATGCGCCCCCATGCGTCCCCATACGCCCAGTGGAACGCCAATCGATGCGCCCACTCAACTGTCCATCGAATGTCAAAAACATTAAATGCTGAACTGACAGAGTTGGCAGCACGTCTTCCGAAGTCTGAACAGTTGACAGCTTTTTCAGAAGACGAAGCGTCGCCAACGTTAACATCATCATTACTTTTTCTTCGATGGTTACTGCCACGTGGCCGCCCAATCATCTCGCATGCGCCTCCGCAGTCATGCGCCCAAATCTGCATGCGCCTCAAAAGCCATGCGTCACAGACTTTTCACTGATCCCTAAAGACAGAAGGAAAGTCTCCCTTGAAGCTCTGCTTGCGCCTCAAAAGCCATACGCCCCAGACTTCTCTCTGATCCCAAAAGACAGGAGTAAAGTCACTTCTGAAACCTCACATGCGCCTCAAAAGCCATGTACCCCGAATGGTTCGTGACTCCTAAAGGTTACGAGCCAAAGTCTCCTCATGCGCCCAATCCTAGGCGCATCATACCAGATCATCCCCTATCAAATCCGAGATCTCCGAGCCATGGGTCGACGACACGTGTCCTTTGACTCAACTCACCCAAGATCTCAGCAACAGAAAGATCCTCTTCTCTGCTACGTGCCGGCTCATAACAGCAGCATGAATAATTCAACCCCTCGATCAGAGCGCATCGTTCATGCGCCTCCATCAATAATCATCATGTGGCGTCCCCACATCCAGGTGCATCCTACATATGTGCACATGAGCAGCCATCCTGCAAAGCTATAAATAGAAGGATCGTTTCCTTCTCACCCACAAACACACACAGAGGCAAACATACATCGACAGACAGAGACTTTGTACCACCAGAGAGGCAGATACAGACACTCAACGTCTTCCTCCTCTCAGCAAGCTCCACCACCCAGAGCAATCCAAACCTTCAGAGAACCGATAACACTCGTCAGATCGTCAACGGAGTCAACGCATTACCACTCGCTCCATCGGCACAAGGGACCCAGATAAACAAAAGTGTACTCTTTGGACTACATCTAAGTACTATATTGTAACATTGTTCTGTTTGTATTGAAATTTGCAATAACACAATTTTAATGGCAAACAAGCTGGCGACTCTGCTGGGGACCTCTTTCTCCTCTACCGAGAAAGCTGTGTCGCAATCCGACGACGTGAAGGTGGGCTCCTTCCACAAGACGCTGGTTGTACGCCTCAATCAACAGGCGTATGAGGAGTTCATCTCTGAAGGCAGTACGAGTCCTTCAAAGCGGCTGCCGAAGCCGAAGAAGACCCGCCGAGTCTGGGTACGCAAGGTCGACGCCTCTGGCACCACCACCGAAGGGGATGCGCCGGTCCAGCCTTCCCTTTCTGCTGACATCCTCAGCAACCAAGATGCGCCCACTGGTGCAGCGCATCTCTCGGGGAAACGTGCGGCTGACCACATTCCCCAGCCATCTCCCTCTCAGGCGAGGAAGATGCGTCGACGGAGCAGGGGCGCAGCCAATGCCCCGCGCATCACCTCTGATGCGCTACAGAAGGTCTCTGTCTTTGACAGACTCACTCGCTGTAATAGCGAGGAGAATTTGGATTCTGAGTACTATGTGCCCCAGCGGACTGGTACGAAGAAGTCCAAGACAGCACGGGCCATGCGCCCCAAACGTGCTATGCCAGCAGAAAGCCAGAAGCATGCGCTCACAATCATGCGCGCTGCTAATGGTAAGCTGTATAAGGTCGACTCAGGTGCTTCTGTGCCAGAAATGAGCCAACCTTCAAAGTCCTCGTCTCACTTGGGCGTATCTATTGCGTGCACAACCAAGTCGAGTAAGGCAAGTCCAGTGGTCTTGAACTCCCGCGCCTCCTCTGGTTGTGCGTCTGAGGTCCGTTCAAGTCACTTTAAATGTTGTTCCCCCACTACTGATCGGGACGCCTGTTTGGTGTTAGATCAGGGGGCGCAGCATTCACTTGACCACCCCGGCGCTTGGCTTTGCCATGCGCCTAAAAGGGGTACGAAGGTGGCACTCTCCCCCAACGATCTGCGCAACGTGATCACTCACAAGCGCCGATCAGGAGAGTCGACTAAGAAGCACGATGCGCCTCTCACGGGGCATACTTGTGCTGTGGTCACCATCAACTGCTGTTGCAAGGCGGCAGTCCCACCAAGGCAGTCGGTATTCCAGCGACTGCAATCATCGACACCCCTCCAACGTCACCTCGGGAAGAAGGTGTCAACAAAAGAAGAGCCAAGGGTTGCTTCATGCAACGTGATCTCTAACTCTTCGTCAGTCCGAAAGGCGACTGGCAATTCCTCTTCCTCGTCCAAAAGCCAGCCGAGGAAAACCAAGACAGCCATCTCGTCCTCCGGAGTATTCGAAGGCACTCGGGGGAGGAAAAAGATCTTGGAGAAAACTGGGGGTAGTCAGACCCTTGTCGAGCCTCCTTCCGAAGACGAAGCTGTCTTCCAAAGCACAGCTGGGGCGGATCTTCTCGAAGTCAGCCTCCCGGTGTAACGCCCCAGTCCCAAAATACGTAGGACTAGGTACATCGACATGCCAGCTGTATACATACGAAGTCTACTCCAATATATGGAAACCTCGTATGAATACATAAGCTGTAAAATGCAGTAAACCAAGAGTAATTTAATCTCATCCAAAAATAAAGAATAAAAGATATCATATAATTAACTGTAATAAGTCTTTGAACAATACGTTAGGCGGAGACAAAGTCCACTACCAACAATCTCAAATAAAAGGTACAAGAAGGAATAAATGAAATAACAAGACTATCCAAGTGCAATCATCTTCGAAAGGATGGAGAAGATCACGGTCTCGACTAGAACACCTGCAATATCATAAAAGCACACACCTGGAGGGATAACCAGGTCCTCAGAGGGACGTAACAAGATACAGGAAGAACATGCCATATGAACTGAATATAAATGCACCATAAAATAAAGATAAAGTAAAAGCGTCCAAACCATAACACGGTTCAATATCTCATCATCGAAACAGTAGGCTACCCCTACAACCAAACAAGGACAAGGGGTAACTTACTATTTTGCGATGTGACACTTTCCCATGCCATGATTGGAACATGAAATTTGCTAAGGTCTCCTAACCTTTCTAGTAGACAATTTAGAAGACATATTGATATATGGGCAGGTGAAGGATGACTCCCCCAGGACAATGTAACAACTCACGATACACATACGTCAATACCAATACTATCAGCCGGCATAACTCGAGGCTAGCGGCCCACGTGACCCTCGGTCCACATAGCTCGAGGCTAGTGACCCTCGCGACTCGACTACTGTAGTATGCAGTTACTACAGCTATTGGATTTGGGGTAGCCCATACATTAAATTGTCTTCTCCCTCCCAAGGACACTAGCAAAAGGTAGTTCGCTAAGACTAGGTCCATATGCATACAAAAAGACAAGAAGAAAAAATAACTGAAGCAAAATAAAATGAACTAAAAATAGCAAGTAATGGATCCAACTGAAAACATATAATAAATATGCAGTAAATAATTAAATAAAGGTGCGTATAATTATAACAGTAAATAAGGCAAGGTATCTTGCCTGCGGTGCGAGAAAGGCAAATCCAAGAGTAGCAAGTGTCAGCACCAAAACTCACAAGTCACAGATGACTCCAGACGCTGAAACAAACATCAAAAATGATCTCGGTGAAGAAGATATACCTAGGAAACGCCTGTCCAAAAGTCAAATTCTGGAAAAGGGGCAAAATCGTAATTTCGGGTCAAAACGATGTCCGCCGTTGGATCCGCTTTGCACCAAAATACGTGCCAGAACCTACGGTCTCTAAAGTAGTCAAACTATATGTCTACAGATTTGTTTTGACGAGACAAACCCAACGGTATGTCCAATTTTGGATTCCGGTGGGCTGTGCACAAAATCGCCCGTTGAGTGGGATTGTGGGCCCGCCAAAATAGCGTCCCGACCAACGGTCTCAGAATCGGACCAAACTTGGCTCACAGGACCAGAAAAATATTTCGAGTCCAATGGCGCAAGTTTCGTCGCGATTTGATGAGTGTGCACAAAAAAATTGAGAGATTCCGAAATGCCCGATACGCAAAAATGCGACGGATACGGACCAAATTCGTCGCGCACACGCAACCAATTTGATTTCCGTAAATTCTCGCACGTCCACAAATTCGATACGGCCCTTTCGGTACTCTCGGTTTGCGACGGGGTCGCCCGGTTTGTCGGGACGTACCTCGTACGGGATTTTTAAGGTTTATAAAAACTGATTTTTTTAAGATTTTAATTTAATTAAAACTAAATTTTATTGCAGAATAAATGAATCTATTGGAAGGGGATGATAGAGGGTCATGGGGCTTTCTATACGAATTTACGGATCGAAAATAGGAATAGAATTGACAGTTAAATTAATCAGGAAAGCGGGTTACCTTAGAGTGGGAATCCGTTGTTTCATTGTTGTTGTTGTTGTCGCCGTAACAATCGGGAGGCGGAGATGCTGTCGCTCCGGCAAGGGTGGCACGCACGCCGAGAAGAGGGAGGAGGATGGAGGAGAGAGGAGGAAGTGGAAGAAATTTGGAGGTAAAAGAAAATTAGGGTTTTTCAATATATATAAAAAAATATATATATACCTATATATGGGAGAGAGGGGTTTCGGCCAAACAATGCTATGCTCCTGCTATTGCTTTAAAAAAAAAACCACTACTTGGGCGCAGCAAAGGAGCAGCACTCCTTGCAAATTGTTTGGGGTGGTCGGTCCCACCCCATTGGCCGGCCACCATTGTTTTCCTTTTTTTTTTTTTTACTTTTTTTTTTTAAAACGTATCTAATATATTTATATATATAGTATATGCATTTTAGCATGGCATATAAGCCATATACGCAGCTTCAAGCTGCTGTTGTAGTTGTTGTTGGTGGTGGGGGTCGGCCCCACCACTTTCTTTTCTTTTTTTTTTTTTTTTTTTAACTAAATATTTTTAAATCAAAAAGCTTAATCATATATGTATATATCTATACAAATATATATCCATATATTCACCAAAAATCTATTTAAAATCTAAATATCATTTAAAAGTCAACTATCCAATTATTTAATATATTTGAGCTTATCTACATATATATATAAATTCAATCCTGAATAAATCAACTCAAAATAAAAATAGTATTTAAATTGAAAAACATGTTTATTAAATCTCCAAAAATAACTTCAATAATAATAGACTAATAAAACTGTTCCAATGGGTGCACTTACACCGCACATCCTTTTTCGGGTCCACAAAATATATTATTTTGTAAAATATTATTTAAATAATAAAATACCAATAATTGCACAATTAATTAAACGATTTAAAATTGTACATAAAATTATAAAATAATTTAGAAATTATTTTTAAGTACATAAAATATGTCTACAGGGCCACTTTGGTCCCACCACATGCCTACCTGGGCTTAAATTCGGTTCGGGCCCAATTCGGACTGAACTGGACAAACCGGGCCGTCTAAAAATCAATATATAAAATAATATTTAATTAAAATACTTTAAATAAGTAAATTCACAATTTGGTCTGATTTTCCTAGTTTGGACATCCTCATGGCTAGGTTTTCCCCGGCATGGCTAGTACATCAGTTAAGGCACACTGCTACATCTTCCGTGCCAAAATTCATGGTAGTCTTGTGTTCCAAAATTCAACAATGGCTAAGGTCATTTCTAATGAAATAAAAATCATAATTTGCATAAATTAATTTGAAGTCTAATAAAATAATAAAAATAATCTTTTTAAAAAATAAGGGTTTTACACCCGGACATGGCTGGGGGTCGTCTAGCCCCTGTAGATCTATATCTCGAAGAAGTCCTTCAAGATGAGGGTGTCCCCCAAAACATAGCCGGGGGTAGTCTAGCCTCCGCGAATCTGAGTCTCGGAGACGATAAAATCCTTCAAGACGGAACCGAGGGTAATCAGGCCCTTACAGATGCTCCTGTCGAGAATGTTCTCCAGAACACAGCTGGGGATTGCTAAGACGAAGCTCCAGGAGAGGCGACTCTCCTACACGAGAGTGAGGCCGAGAGTGAAGCCTCAACCGATCCATCCACTTCCAGCCGTGTCATTACAGTGTACATGGCTGGGGGTGATTCTGAGTCTGATGCGCCACCACCAGAACTCGTCCAGCGCATAGACACATTAGAGGGAGGACTCAAAACCCTCTCTGCTTCGATGCAAATACTGACTCAAACAGTGTTTGAGATACGGTCAGCTTTCGCCAGGACGCCCTCTACCGATCCTGATCTCGGGGCCAATGGAGAATCGAGTGTACCCCTTCAACGGGTATCCTCGGACATAGATCGCCGCGAGGCACCTCGGACGTCGGAGCCCTCAAACGCTCAACTCCAGGTGGTACCACCTTTCCCGAATCCCAGCTCCACGGAAGACGTGGTCGAGATGATCAGGGACCTGCGCGAACGCTTTGAGTCCAAGACGAGACAAGAGGAGCGCCAAAAGATGGGGATTCTCCAACCTTATCCCCTCGAGTGGAACAAAGTGGTTTATCCTTCTAAGTATAAACCACAGACACTGACGCCATACGATGGGAAGGACTCTTCGCGTCGCTATCTGATGTACTTCCAGTCTCAGACGGGACATCTTCCGAAGGAGGACGCACTACTTACCAGCATATTTGTCGGGGCACTGAAGGGGTGGCGTACGACTGGTACTGCAGCCTCCCCGACAATTCCATATCTTCCTCCGATGACCTGACGCGCCTTTTCTTCGACCGTTTCTACGACGGCGGGAAGGACATGACAATGGCGTCCCTTATAGAGATACGCCAGAAGGAGAAGGAAACAGTTCGAGTGTTCATCGAACGCTTCTGACAGGCCTGCTTCAGACTGCCCCCGGGCATACCAGAACATGCACTCCTCTCCTCCTGCAGCATGAACATGCTGCCTGCAGTCAAACTCTGGATCAACTCTACTCCTCCTCCCGACTGGAGCTCCTTGATCATCGAAGCAGAAGCTGCAGAAAAGAAGGCGGCCAATGCTCGTCTTCTGGGAGTCAGTTTCTCTGCCTTTGAGGACAAGGAGAAACGGCCTGCAGCCAACAACCCCGGACGAGAGACAAAAGGGAAACATGCATTGACTGTCAATGCCTCAAAAGGTGCGTCAGCACCTACTCAGAAACCTCCACTTGCACCAAGACCAAAGGAGGTTTATTCGTTCAACGACGAAGACACCCTGCAACTCTTTGAGATACTGAAGCAGGGTGACAAGATCAAGCTGTCGGACCCGAAGCGTCCCGACGAGGTTGGAAAAGTGGACAACCCGAGGTACTGTCACTACCATCGGTTTGTCGGACACCAACCAAGGACTGCTATGTCCTTAAGAATTACATCCAGCGCATGATCAACGCGGATGTTATCTCCGTCGACTACGAGGAGAAGACGGTGTCGGCCAACGTGGTGTCACTCCAGTTCGGCACCTTGCCGCCAACTACAACACAGGATGGCGTCGTCCCCATCCCGAAGGCGACAATGGAGGTGGTTAACTTACCACCTACCCGTGACAACGTGAGTGGACTCATCCCACTCACCACCCCTCGGGGAGAGATCTTATGGGTTCACCCTGATCTTGTCTCCGAGGTCACTCAACCGGAGGTGCGCTCTGCCTCCAAATCCAAAGGCAGGAAGATCAAGTCTTGCCACATGGTCTCTTCCTCTGTGGAAGAGGCACTTCCTATACAAACGCGTTCACATCAGAACGTCCAACCCGACGAAGATGTCGTCGAGGTGGTGCCTCCTTGCACCATCCCTGCTACCCAAGAAGAGGGCCCATCTAAGCCCTCAGCAGCCAATAAGCAGAAGCATGTAGAGGCTCGTTTCGACAGACCTCTACGAAAGAAGAATGCTTCGGGACTAGCCAAGCCCCACAACTTCGACATACTGGCACAACTGGCCAGTACTCTTGCCCACCTATCTCTGTTCGAGCTCCTTCGTCTTTCCAAAGACACTCGTGAAGCTCTCTGCGAAGCCCTGAAGGATGTTGAGTCCTTCATCAGTCAGGTCAAGCAGCCTGAAGATCTCCCAACTACATGTGCGTACTGTCATTGTGCGGATGAGGTTATCCCCAATATAACCTTCACCCAACAAGACATGCTGCTCAAGCACAACCGACATAACAGGCCGTTATACTATACAGGGTACATTGGTTCAGTCAAGATGAAGCGGATTCAGATCGATCCGGGGTCTTCTTTCAGCATCATTCCAAAGACGCTGCTCTCAACACTGGGGATCCTAATGTACCGACTGGCACCCTCCAACACAACAATCAGTGGCTTTAATGCTAGCAAAAGCGAGCCACTGGGCAAAATACGACTAAAGTGCCATATCGGTAACCTCAGAACCGAGGTCATTTGTTATGTCGTGGACGTCGAAGTCAACTACAACCTTCTATTGGGTCGACCATGGCTGCATGAGTACATGGTGGTGCCATCCACGCTCCACCAATGTATGAAATACGTGTCCACCAACAACGTCATCCGGACGGAGTTCGCGGACATCGACCCTTTCAAAGGGATTGAAGCCTACTTCACCGATTCTGACTTGTACAAGTCACCTGACGAGAAGGAAGCCAATGATGCTGACGACGAAGCAAAAACGGCAGCAGAGCCGAACATGGAGCCTGAGATGACTCCCGATGCTCCTTTGAAGATCCGACTCAAAGGCAAACCGCCTCAGAAGTTGCCTCCCATGAACATCAAGCTACCAGGAAAAGCACCAACTCCTGAAGCTTTCCTGAAGATACGGCTCAAGGGAAAGCCGCCTCAAACGTCGGCTCCCCTTATGGCAAAACTACAGGGGAAGGCACCAATCACCGGAGGCGCGGTTGAGGCACCTCTGAAGGTGCGTCTTAAGGGAAAGCCGCCGCAATCATCCAAGATGCCGGAGAAGGCCCACATAACCCTCTCGGACCCCAAAATCAAAGCTGTGGTGGACTCTCCCGATCCAACCCCAGTACTTACAGATGAGGAGCTAGGGGAATATATCTCTGCTGATGTAGATGCACCCTCTCCGGACAATGTAATCTTGCGGGATAAAATCTCGTATTTCATCAATAATAGAGTGTCTTTTAATTATTCTAGTCTTCCACATTGGAATGCTATGTATACATTAGATAACTCTCTACGGTCGTTGCAAACACAAATAACGACCGTCCATCATATAAATCGAGTAGTCCCTGAAGAACAGTTGGCAACTCTAGAGGGGGGTGAATAGAGTTTATATATAAAATAACCAAATAAAAAATAACTCTTTCACGAACAATAAATAATCAGAGTAAAGTGCGGAAAATAAATGGAGAGCAAAAGAGCATACGCAAACACAGCGATTTTAACCTGGTTTCCCTCGTGGAGGACTAGTCCAGGCCTGAGAACTCTAGCTCAGGATTAAATCCACTATTTGTGAAATAGTAGTTTACAACCCGTGCCTTTTCTTCAGAAGAGCACGTCAACTTCTAACAGAGGATCGCAGTGGCGATTTGCTTGGAATTGTCCAAGCGACTTCTTCAACTCTTGCACAAGAATCCTAACTGAGAGATGCTGAGCACTCGAGACTTAGGAAGCTTGTGGCTAGTAGATGGGAAGGGTATGGCTTATTTGAGCTATAAGAGAGAAGAGAAAAGAAGATTGGATGATTTGAAATGAGAGAATTCATGGCCTATTTATAGTGTTTTTGTAGGCAGAATTCGGCCAGAATTCGGGTAGAAAATTTCAAATATTTGGCCATTGGACAACTAGCAACCAGCTAACCCTAAAATTAGGGATGCTGATTTTTAGGGGACAGAGTTCGGCCCGAACTCTGTGTGGAGGCAGAGTTCGGCCCGAACTCTGTCTCCAGAGCACAGAGCTGGTCTAAGTGGCCAGTGGGCAATTTTCTGGATGGTGGAGTTTGAGGAATATTGGGTAGGCTATAGGTCAAGTCTCAAGAGCTCAGCATGACACAGTTTACATAAGTCTAGACTCAAGAAAAGTGTAAAATACAGACTCAAAAACAACTGAGAAGCAGAGACTGAGCTGTCGTCTGACTTGAGCTTAATGTAGATGTCGTGTGTCGTATTGAATTATTACAAATATTATTTAGTCAATGTTGTCAATATTTGGTTGACCGTGACTTTGTGTCAACAATCTCTCCCATATTGATAATTGACAAAATAATATATGTATATTCAATATTCATACCTGGACACAGTTGATTACAAAAGCAAAGCTCCCCCATAATCGATGCCGAGCTAGAAATCATAGCTTCCCCGTAATCGGTGAACGGTGCCGAGCTAGAAACAATAGCTCTCCCGTAAATAATGCGTTGAACCTGTTGGCCTGATAAATAATATCTCCCAAAAGCACCAAAAAGCACATATAGAAAAAGATAAAAGATATACATATTTCTCCCCCTTTTGGCAGTTAGCAATATAAGCTGCAGATGAAGGAACTTCATAGAAAAAGTTGCAATATAAACAAATAATAATGATGCAACTACACCAATCAGAGAAGAAACTGTATATGAATAATCAGAGTAAGCAATTAGCATATAATAGCAAAACTACGATAAGCAGAAAAGTGTCATCACACAGAACCAAAGTCATCAAACTACCAGAGTTCTAGTACAACTCAAGTACATAAATCCAAAAGCAAACGAAATAACTGAAAAGCATAAACTAGGATCATCATCAGCAGCATCAGATAGTAGCCATCTCCATCACGGAGCACGAGAGGGACCAGCGGTGTCTGAAGAACCAGGGAAGGAACGACTGGGGTCCACAAAAGCAGCATCTGGATCCATGTAACGCATGACCCACGGATCATCAATGCGATGGCCCGCGCGCTCAGGACCCCGCTCCATGGGAATGTGCAAAGTAGGATGACGAGACAGGGAGTACCGTATGTCATGCAGGGAGTTGCCGAGGGCACTCATCTGCAGAGTAGTACGATAGTCCAGCTGAGTCCAGCGATCGTCCTCAAGGGCAAAACGATCCCGGAGCATAGTCTGAATGGACTCAAGGGTAGCAGGTGGAGGAGGTGCATCATGTCCAAGTGGAGGGGCGTCAGGATCCTCATCATCAGACTGCTCAGAAGTATCAGGAGAGGCGACGACTGCCTGAAGACGTCGTGCCTTGGAAAGGAATGCAGGAGCAGGCAGGAAAGGACAGGTGTCAAGTGGTATACGGAATGCTCGAAAGACCATAGGAAGATATAATGCAAAAACCAAGGCTCGTGGTTTCTTCCTACAGTTAATCATCCAGTCCATCATGGTACGTGGAAGATTGAACGAGATACCGAAGTGAAGATGATACAGAGCTGAGATCTCAAAATATGTAACTTCATCGGTGGAGCCAGCTTTTGGCAGAATAGTGTTGAAAAGAATTCGATGAAGATCAGAAAAATATGGATTTAGAAATTTAGCCATAAGCTTGCGAGGACGTATGTACGGAGTGCACAGGTCGTCCTTGAAGCTCTCAAGGGAAATTCCGTCGGGAAAGCGGAATGACCGGGCTTCAACAAGCTTTTCCCAAGAGGTGGGCTCTTGTAGGTCAAGATATTCGGCTAAGTCAAAGTCATCAAAGGATATATCAATACCCGCAACTCGTAAATAGATGTAAGTGTCATCATAAGTCAAGTTGCAGTAGAACATTTGAATGGCATTGCGATAGATGGCAGAAGTCGTAGTGACCAACTCATCAAGACAAAGGTCGTGAAACAATGAGTCATATTGAGAGAAAATAGAAAAATTAATTGGATGCCCCGCGAATACCGGACGGGTCCGAAAATCACTAAACCACTCGTTGGAAGCTTCTAGTGATATAAATAATCGGTCGTCAAAAGTTTTAGGATTGCGGGGACGAGATGGATTGAACAACGGATGAGGTGGTTGTGGTAGTTCAAAGGGTTGCTCAACGAGAGAAGGAGGATCCGACGAGGAAGCACCCTCGGTACGAATTCTCTTCCCACGGTTGAACAAGCGAGGAGCCATTAAAAAAAAATTGAGAAATTGAAATAGAGAAGAAGAAGGAGTTATACCTCAAATCAACAATGAACAGTGAAAGAGAATGAGAAAATAGCCCTTCTCCTTGATTTTGGTGAGCAATGGAGCACTTTGGAGAGAAAACTAGGGTTAGGGTTTGTGAAAATATATTTGGAGAGGTGAAGGTGGTGGTAAGAATGAAGAAGAAAGAGGAAAACCCGAATATAAGAGGAGGGTTTTCTTTGGTCGGATAGAATCTGGACCGTAGGATCACATTTGATCAAACGGCTGGAGCCTGTCCCGATTATGGAACAGGGGGACCGAACTCGGCCCGAACTCTGGTAGGGGCAGAGTTCGGCCCGAGTTCTGGGTCCATGTCCCAGAACTTAAGTCAGGCTGAAAAATGGTTAAGTATGAGAAATCAAGTAAGATATGATGACAAATGCTGGAAAGATTCAACCAGTAAGATAGAGAAGTAGAAGAATAGCAGAATGAAATTAAAAAATAGCATGTTAGCAGAAATAAATTAAAATAAACCATATAATAAACAAGGAAGTATATCATGATTCAATAATTTGAAGCTGCCATGGGTTAGCTGCAGGGGCCGGATCCCAGCTAGCGGTAGTCCTGAGGACTAGTGCACCGTGTCGCTTAGGCTTTTACGCCTTGTTGTCAGAAGGACCCTTTCGGCTTGTACCCATAGCAAGTTTATTTTAAGAGAATCGCAATATAATCGATATTTACGCAGGTGTAAGTTAATTTATAACAGCTTCATCTAAAATTTCAAGTTCACGACAAAGGAAACTGAAGCGTTCTTCGGATAATGGCTTTGTAAAGAAGTCTGCTAACTGATGATCAGTGTCAACAAATTCTAAATTAATCGTGCCATTTTGCTGATGATCACGCAAAAAGTGGTGTCAAATCTCAATGTGCTTCGTGCGTGAGTGACAGATGGGGTTCTTAGTAAGATTTATTGCACTAGTGTTGTCACAAAAGATAGGAATATGCATGAAAGATAAATTATAGTCCTCAAGGGTTTGCTTCATCCACAGAATTTGTGCACAACAACGCCCAGCTGCTATGTATTCAGCTTCTGTTGTGGATAGTGCGACAGAATTCTGTTTCTTGCTAAACCAAGAGACTAAAGCCTTTCCTAATAAATGGCACGTACCGCTAGTACTTTTACGGTCGACCTTGCATCCAGCAAAATCAGCATCAGAGTAACCAATGAGGTCAAATGATGTTGACTTGGGATACCATAGGCCCACTGTAACCGTACCCTTAAGGTATCTGAAGATACGCTTAACTGCGGTCATGTGCGATTCCTTAGGATTTGCTTGATATCTAGCACACAGGCAAACGCTAAACATTATATCAGGGCGACTAGCAGTAAGATAAAGTAGACTGCCTATCATACCTCGATACTTACGTTGATCTACTGGTTTGCCACTCTCATCTGGTTCCAGTTTGGTTGAAGTAGCCATAGGAGTGCTGATTGGTTTGACATTATCAAGTTCGAATTTCTTCAGCATGTCCTTTGTATACTTCGACTGGCAGATGAAGGTTCCATTTATCATTTGTTTGACTTGCAGTCCAAGAAAGTAGTTGAGCTCCCCCATCATGCTCATCTCAAACTCGGTCTGCATACACTTGGCAAAATCTTGACAAAAGGGTTTCATCAGTAGAACCAAAAGTAATATCATCTACATATATCTGTACTAAAAGAATAGTGTCCTTCAAAGACTTTATGAAAAGTGTAGTGTCAATTTTCCCTTTTGAAAAACCTTTCTCAAGCAAGAAGTTGCTTAGCCGTTCATACCATGCTCTAGGGGCTTGTTTGAGGCCGTATAGCACTTTCTTTAGCTTGAACACGTGGTCGGGAAATTTGTGATTTTCAAAGCCAGGAGGTTGTTTTACATAAACTTCCTCCTTAATAAAACCATTCAAGAAAGCACTTTTAACATCCATTTGAAATAATTTAAAATTTTAAAAATTTGCAAATGCACAAAGCATCCGAATTGATTCTAATCTAGCAACAGGAACATACGTCTCATCGTAGTCGATACCTTCATCTTGGTTGTATCCTTGAGCTACTAGACGAGCTTTGTTACGTGTGACTGAACCATCTTCATTTACTTTGTTTCTAAAAACCCATTTAGTACCAATTATCGAGTGATTAGTCGGTCTAGGAACTAGTTCCCACACTTGGCTCCTTTCGAATTGGTTGAGTTCTTCTTGCATAGCAGAAATCCAAAATTCATCATTAAAAGCTTCAGAAATGTTTTTAGGCTCAATTTGTGAAATAAAGGCAGTGCTAGCAATAGAGTCTCTTAGTGATGATCTAGTAGTTACTCCACGTGAAACTTCACCTATCACTAAATTTTCTGGATGAGAAGGCTTGAAAGAGAATTTCTTAGGCAAGCCCTCCAGAGAATTAGTTTCGGTTGAAGTATTCGTTGGAGTAGAAGTTGATGGCTCAACGTCATCATCAAGAGTACTTGCTGCACTGTTATCTTCATCAAAAGTCACATTTGTTGACTCTTCCACAATTAAAGAGCGTTTGTTAAAAACTCTATATCCCTTACTCTTGGCAGCATAGCCAAGGAAAATACCATCGTCAGCTTTGGCATCAAATTTGCCTAAGTTGTCTTTGGTGTTAAGGATAAAACATCTACATCCAAAAACTTTAAAATAAGAAACATTGGGGGTTCTCCCAAACCAAAGCTCATAAGGTGTTTTCTTCGTAATGGGACGAATAAGCACCCTATTCAAAATGTGGCATGTTGTACCGACAGCTTCTGCCCAAAAGTATTTCGGAAGTGAAAATTTATTCAACATAACTCTGGCCATATCGCCGAGAGTTCTATTCTTCCGCTCCACAACACCATTTTGTTGTGGAGTTCTAGGACAAGAAAACTCATGATCAAAACCATTAGAATCACAAAATCTTTCAAAGTCAGAATTTTCGAATTCGCCTCCATGATCACTTCGGATTCGAGTAATCATGTAGCCTTTTTCGTTTTGAACTTTCTTAACAAAAATTTTGAAAACAGAAATAGCATCACTTTTATTTGTAAGAAAGAAAACCCAAGTAAATCTCGAAAAATCATCAACAATAACAAATGCATAAAGTTTACCACCAAGACTAGCTACTCTACTAGGACCAAATAAATCCATATGGAGTAGTTGCAGGGGTCTAGTAGTACTTACAGAGTTGATGGAATGAAATGAGGATTTGGTTGCCTTGTTCATTTCATATTCGGCACATACCGTGTCCTTTTTGAATGTGATATCGGGCAATCCTCTCACTAGCTTCTTGGTCGATAGCCTGGATATAGCATCCATATTGGCATGACCAAGACGCTGGTGCCAAAGTAATCGTTCATCTTTGTGGGCATATAGACATCTACCTGCATTGTTAGTATCTATAGGTAGATAGAAAATATAAATGTTATCCTCTCTTTTTCCTTCAAAAGCAATGTCTCCCGTTGACCTATCGTAGATGAAGCAATTATTTTGTCCAAAGTTAATATCATATCCATGATCAGCAAGATGACTAATGCTGAGCAGGTTATGCTTTAACTCGGTCACTAGGCAGACATCCTTTATTACAGGAGAAGGAGGATGACCAATAATACCATTACCTATTATGTGCCCTTTCAAATTGTTGCCGAAGGATACGTATCCTTCTCTCTTCATCGATAGTGATGCAAAAAGATTTGCGTCTCCAGTCAATGTCGCGAGCATCCACTATCGAGAATCCACTTACTTTCAGTTGAGGAGGGAAGGTCCACCTACATCAAGAGTAGATGTGACCTTTGGTACCCGAGTTCTTGAAGGTCCTGAAAAGTTAGTCTTTGGGAACCATGCATATATCTTTTTATCAACTAGTCTTCTAACTCTGCACTGTGGTGAGATGTGTCCATGTGATCCACAGTAAGTACAGATAGCATTCTTATTAATACTAGGAGCATGAGAATGATATCTATAATGAGCAGAAGTATGATTATTAGCATGATGATGATGATGCATAGAATGCTGTGGAGTGGCATGGTGATATTGTCTATGGTGATGTTGTCTATATGGCATGACATTGTGATGTTGTCTATATGGCATGACATGATGATCTTGTCTATATGGCATGATATTGTGATGTTGTCTATATGGTATGACATTGTGATGTTGTCTATATGGCATGACATGATGATCTTGTCTATATGGCATGGCATGGTGATGATTTCTATATGTGGAGTGATGTTGATTGTGTCTTTGTGCAACATGATGATTGTGTAATGAATGAGAATTATTCTTACGTGCGCGTGGTTTGTGAAAGTTTGTGTATATGAAAGCATGGTTACGTGCTGCATGTGGATGACTAGTATGAGTAGTGTTGTGCCCATGTGATTGGGTTTGAGGTTGAGCAACCTGTTTTCCCAATTTGGTTTCTAATCTCTTAGAAACAGCTTGCAGTTCATCAACTTAACCCATATATCTTAGTCATGGAAACCTTGTGTCTACTCTTTTCTTCAGCAAGCATCGTGTTGAGTGTAGTGATTTCTTGTGTTTGTTGCTCAATACGTGCTTCAGCATCATGTAAGCTTAATTTAAGCTTGGATACTTTATCAGTGTCATCAGTGGGTGTCGTGTTTCTAATGTTATCAAGTAATAGAGAAATTCTTTGTATTTCGACTTCAAGACTTTTGATTTTATCCTTGGCATGTTTGTATTTACCAATGACCTTTTTGTGATCATCGAGTAAATCAGTGAAGGCATCGCCAAGTTCATCAAAAGAGAAGTCATCTAAAGTTTCGTTAGATACCTTATTGAAAGTTGCCATTAGGCACACATTTGCTGTATCTTGAGGAGAGTCCTTTTCTTCCTCGGAGTCACTCGCTTCACTTTCATTCCAAATACTTGTGTTGGCATATTTCTTTGATGAGGACTTCTTGTATGGCTTCTCATAGCGGTTGCTCTTCTTCAAGAATGGACAGTCTTTTCGGACGTGTCCGGTCTTCTTGCAACCATAGCAGGTTGGCTCTTCTTTGCCGTCTTCTTGTGATTCCTTCTTCCTTCGATTGAAGCGAAGGAATTTTCTGAAGTTGCGAACCATGAGAGCTTGGTCTTCATCATCCGAGTTGTCGTCTTCGGTCTCATCGTGATCAGCCCTTCGTCGATGAGCTTTGAGTGCAATCTCCTTACTCCTCGGAGCAGGCTCTTCGAAGTCCTTGAGGTCAAGCTCGTGAGTCATGAGCTTACCCATCAAGGTCTCCATTGACATGGTTGTGAGATCGTTCCCTTCTATGATGGCTGTCACCTTAGGGTTCAAAATCTTTGGTAGCCCCCTGAGTAGCTTGCGAATCTTCTCGTGGTTTGAGTATTGCTTGCCAAGCGAGGATAGAGGATTGATGATGTCGAGAAATCTTGTGAACATTTGAGTGATCGTCTCATTTGGCTTCATCTTGAAAGCCTCGTATTCTTGAGTGAGACGGCATATCTTAGATTCCTTGACTTGTGTGGTTCCTTCATGCGTCACTTCTAGAAGTCTCCATACTTCATGAGCAGTGGTGCATGTAGAGACCCTGTTGAACTCATTCCTGTCTATAGCACAGAATAAAGCATTAATAGCTCTAGCGTCTAGACTTTCCTGTTTCTTCTCCTCGACAGAATATTTGTCGTGTGGTTTCTCAATGAGGTCACCATCGACAACTATTCTGGCGGGCTTTTTGTAACCGTCAGTGACGACAGTCCACAGGTCAAAGTCTAGAGACTTAAGATAGAAGCTCATCCTTGTTTTCCAATATGTATAGTTAGTTCCATCAAATAGGGAAGGCCTATGAGTGGACTGACCTTCACCATGATTGGAAATCAAGGATTGTGTGGTTGCCATGGATCAGCTCTTAGGATGTTAGTCCTTGTAAAGAGAACAGAGCTCTGATACCAATTGAAGAACAGTTGGCAACTCTAGAGGGGGGTGAATAGAGTTTATATATAAAATAACCAAATAAAAAATAACTCTTTCACGAACAATAAATAATCAGAGTAAAGTGCAGAAAATAAATGGAGAGCAAAAGAGCATACGCAAACACAGCAATTTTAACCTGGTTTTCCTCGTGGAGAACTAGTCCAGGCCTGAGAACTCTAGCTCAGGATTAAATCCACTATTTGTGAAATAGTAGTTTACAACCCGTGCCTTTTCTTCAGAAGAGCACGTCAACTTCTAACAGAGGATCGCAGTGGCGATTTGCTTGGAATTGTCCAAGCGACTTCTTCAACTCTTGCACAAGAATCCTAACTGAGAGATGCTGAGCACTCGAGACTTAGGAAGCTTGTGGCTAGTAGATGGGAAGGGTATGGCTTATTTGAGCTATAAGAGAGAAGAGAAAAGAAGATTGGATGATTTGAAATGAGAGAATTCATGGCCTATTTATAGTGTTTTTGTAGGCAGAATTCGGCCAGAATTCGGGTAAAAAATTTCAAATATTTGGCCGTTGGACAACTAGCAACCAGCTAACCCTAAAATTAGGGATGCTGATTTTTAGGGGACAGAGTTCGGCCCGAACTCTGTGTGGAGGCAGAGTTCGGCCCGAACTCTGTCTCCAGAGCACAGAGCTGGTCTAAGTGGCCAGTGGGCAATCTTCTGGATGGTGTAGTTTAAGGAATATTGGGTAGGCTATAGGTCAAGTCTCAAGAGCTCAGCAAGACACAGTTTACATAAGTCTAGACTCAAGAAAAGTGTAAAATATAGACTCAAAAACAACTGAGAAGCGGAGACTGAGCTGTCGTCTGACTTGAGCTTAATGTAGATGTCGTGTGTCGTATTAAATTATTACAAATATTATTTAGTCAATGTTGTCAATATTTGGTTGACCGTGACTTTGTGTCAACAGTCCCGTCCCAAGGGGTCTGTTACATAGTCCCGCCACGAAGTCGTGACGAAGAGTCCATCATCTTTGGCAAAGTTGAGCGTCATCAAGACCTCCCGCCACTCGAGCCAGAACCAGATACTGGCAGAATACAAGTCTATCGGTACACGGATAAGGCAAAGTACCTTATCCAAAAGATGGGTTACGACCGAAAAAGCAACAAAGGCCTGAACTACGACAAGGGTCGACGTCTCCCTCTCCGGCTTCCAACACCTAAAGGTAAGCCGCAGGACTACTACAATCGAACTCGACGGGGGGTAGGCTATGTCAGGCCACCATCAACTCCAGAGAGTTCAGACGCAGAAGAAGTAGAACATTCTCACTCGTCCAAAGCATCGACTTGGGATTCCGATACCAGCATCGGATCAGTCTTCAAGAAAGTGCTGTCAGCCAACATGACATCAGCACAACCTTAAGAAGATGAAGGCGAAGACCAAGCACCGGAATTCTTCGAAGAAGAACCTTGGGCTTAACGCCTAGGAGAACAATGGGAGTCTCGTTTTGAATTACGTGAACCTTCCACCGAAGACGAAGTCGAGCAGATCGACCTTGGGGACGGATCTTCTTCCAAACCCATCTTTATCAGCAAAAGCCTAAAAGGAGAAGACCGAGAATCTTTAATCCAGCTGGCTAAGAAGTATATCGACGTCTTCGCCTGGAGCTACCAAGATATGTCGGGACTTGATCCCCAGATCGTGATGCATAGGCTGAACATCTTACCTGATGCCAAGCCTATCAAACAACAACAGCGGCACTTCCGTCCGGACATCATGAACGCCATCGATCAGGAGGTGGACAAACTCTTGACCAGCGGCTTCATCCGTGAAGAACAACACCCAGATTGGGTGGCCAATGTCGTCCCTGTCACTGTAGGCCTTTAAAAAATGACAGTCACGCTGAGTTGATCAGGACAGAGTCAAAAGTCACGCTCAGTTGATCAAGACCAATATTTAAAAGTCACGCTGAAGATAGCTTATCATTCGTCAGAGAGTCATTATGAATGACAGCACGACAGTCGAAGAACGTCTCTTCGTATGCCACGTATGCACAGAACTTAAGAGATCACAGCCGCCTATTGCGTGATTTTCGAAATCTTCTTCAGCAAGACTCAGCCTTTGTCAAGGTGGCGTACCAAAAGAGCTTTTTGTCATTTAATGCGACTGACAAAAGCAATCACTGTCAGAGATTTTGTGTCAGTCGAGGCACGCTAAATCAAGACAGCTGGCAGTCCTATCTCAAGTCTGCGTGTATTTTGAGCTCTTCATCTCAAGTTTGCGTGGATTCTGAAATTTTCTTCCTAAAGTCTGCGTGGATTTTGAAGCTCTTTGCCCCAAGTCTGCGTGGATCCTGAAGCTTCCTGCCCCAAAGTTTGCGTGGATTATGAAGCTTTCTACACTGAGTCTGCGTGGATTTCGTCCTCAACAAGTCTGCGTGAATTTCATCAAATTGGAGTACGTGGCAGCCATGCCACTGATCTCTCGCCTGCGTGTCCTGTAACTTGTACACGACTCATGCACGATTGCCATGTGTCCAACAGTTACAGGCCACGTCCAGTAACTGCTCACAACCTTGCGTATGTTGAATCCTGCGTGATTCTTAACTAGGCACAGGTTGTGAAGTCAGTTATCTTTTCAGTTATTATTTTTCACTCTATAAATAGAGTTCTTTTTCTTATTCATTGTACAGATACATAGTTATCTAAATTACTGTCAAAATTTTGAGAGCTTTTCTTCTTCGCATAGTCCAAGGGATAAAGCGATCGTCTTCTAGATCGGATTCCCACAGTTGTAATTTTTCCAGAAACACAATAAATAAAGTGAATTTATTTATGGAAAACAAATTGGCAACTCTGCTGGGGAAAACCATCTCCTCTTCTGAGATGGCAACAACTCAATGCGACACTTCGTCAATCGGCTCGACGAAGAAGGTGATGACGGTCCAATTCGATCAACTCGCCTATGAAGAAATACGGCGGGCTAAGGGTGGCAAGCCCACCACAGCCTCCATCACCACTGCCAAGTCGAAGGGACGCTCTGTCTATGTCCCTAAGAATCGGTTGGCAGTCAACAGTGAAGTCTCTGCCATAGTGTCTACTCCTAACACTGGCAAAGACTTTACTGCAAGCACGCATACTCTTGTGTGCTCGAAGAAGACAGTAGTCAAAAGTCACGCTGACAGTACTGGCTCTTTAGCCAAATCTGTTCCAGTGTGCAATCTCACATTCAAAAATCATGATGACAGTACTGGCTCCTTAGCCAAGTCTGTTCCAGCGTATACTTCCAAAGTCAAAAGTCACGCTGACAGTACTGGCTCTTTAGCCAAATCTGTTCCAGTGTGCAATCTCACATTCAAAAATCACGCTGACAGTACTGGCTCCTTAGCCAAATCTGTTCCTGCGTGTATTTCCAAAATCAAAAATCACGTTGACAACACTGGCTCCTTAGCCAAACCTGTTTCAGCGTGTATTTCATCTAAGAAGAGCAGCTCTTTAGCTATCTCTTCTTCTTTGCCAAGTTCTGTTAAAACTGGGGGGTGGTCTTGTTAGAACTTCTCCATAAATGGCTCACAATGTCCCTTCGAAAAGGAATAACTCTTTAGTTATTTCTTCTGCTCCTGAAGTTTTTACTTCAGGAACAGCTTTGACTGACAATTCTGTTAGTCAAAGAAAAGAAGATGGTCTTTTGACTACTCTTCCTTCTGGACATTTTATGTCTCAAAACTTGAATAAGTCTAAGAAGAAATATTCCTTAATGTTTCCTTCTACGACTTCTTCAAATTTGGCACAGAATTTGTCTAGAAAAGAGGGTCTATTACCAACTCCTAATCAAGGAGGTGGTTCTATTCTTCCTTCTCTGCAGATATCCAGATCATTGGAAGGAAAACTCCAAGTTTCTAAAACCAATGTATTACCTCCAACTGATCTAAGAGCCAAACTGAATCAAACCCGTTTGGGAAACACTTCTGGTGTTAAGAAACCACACCAATTGGATACAAAGATAAGAGATCCAGATGCAGAGTATGCTAGGAATTATGTGGCTCATATTAATCATTCTCTATATAATCAAGAGCCGCCAAGGCCCAAGAACAGAAAATATATTCCTAAAAATATACAAAGAGTGTTTTCTGATGTACCTCAATCATCACAGACAGATTTACGAGAACACCTTCAACAGAAAAGAGGGAATAATTCTATGGATCATGCTGAATGTGAATTTCAGCCAAGAGTCATAATTCAGTGCAGATGTCAATCAATGGTTGAGAACCATATTGATCATGAATGTGACTTTCAGCCGAGAGTTACAATACAATGCAGATGTCAAAATAAACGACAATCTGTCTTCAATCGGATTCAGTGTGAATCTATGCCTGATGAAGATGAGCCTTTGTTTGCTTCTGTCAACATGACCTCTAGAAATATTGGGGGTAATATGCGGTCTGATGCTATATCAGATTCTGAAGATGGTGTTTACCTCGGCACCCGATCCAGGACTGGAGCTTTAGCCAGGGTCTCTTCTTCCTCTCATCCAAGTGCTAATCCAGAGATCACAGAGGACTTCCTTGAAGAGTCCAACTTTCCAGCATTGACTCCTGTAAACAATCCCGGGAAAGATACTGACTCTTACAGCGATGATTCAGAACAAACGGTTTCATCGTCTATTCCTCGAATGATTACCACTTACATGGTAGACGACAATCATGAACCTTCGACTAACACCGAAGCTCATGAACAGAGGATTTCTTCTTTGGAACAACAGTTGCGAGCTATGGCAGATACGTTGAATGCTATGCACACTCTTATGCAAGCTCAGCATCAAACTCAACAAGACCAACAGACAGCACCACCAGTGGTACTAGATACTCCTGTTGCTCCAACCCTGGAACCTTCTACTATTCCGGGGGTACAATCTAATGTTCCAGTACAACCCACTCCTAGTCAGTCTGGAGCTGGGGGTGGTACATATGCTGCAGTCCCTCCTCCCAATTATACTCAGCAAGTTACAACTCCACAATCTTCCGGAGTTGTTACTGAAGAATTGAAGAACCTCAAAACTCAATTTGAGGCATTCAAACAAAAAGATAGTTTGCAAAGGTTAGGTATCAAACAACCTTACCCGATAGAATGGAAGCAAGTATCTTACCCTCCTAAGTACAAACCTCCTACTATCTCATTCTATGATGGAACCACTTCTCCAAGTCAATTCATCAATCATTTTGAAGTGATGACTGATCAATTACAACCAAGTGACGCCCTCCTTACTCGGGTGTTTGTTGGATGCCTCAAGGGAACAGCTTATGACTGGTATAGAAGTCTCCCTGATGGGTGCATTATCTCATTTGCTGGTTTCAAACAAATATTTCTTGAACGATTCTATGAAGGGCTCAATGACATGACTATGTCTGCTCTTATTAGAATCAAGCAGAAGAACAATGAAACTACAGAGGATTTCATTGAACGGTTTCGAAGAGAAGCTCTGAAGATGCCTCTTGGAACTCCTGATGCTGTCACCATCGACACATGCAAATCAAATCTATTGCCAATCATTAGCATGTGGACAGGATCAACTCAATTTCAAGATTGACCTTCTTTTATAGTTAGTGCCAAGGCCGCAGAAACTAGTTCTGAAACCTTCAAAGGTTTAGGAGTGCAGATGTCTCCTAAAGAAACAGGTCAGAATGCCAACAATAATGCTAAATCCAATACCCGCAAGGGGAAAGAAACTCTTGAAGTTAACCTTCATAGTAAAGATGCATCGACTGTTCAAACTTCTCCTGCCTCTATAACTCAACAACCAAGAGCACCTCGTCCCAGAGAAGAATACTCTTTTGATGACGATGATGTCCAAGGTATCTTTGAATGTCTGCTGAAAGGTAATAAAATACAGTTACCTGAAATCAAGAAACCTGACGAAGCTGGTAAGACAGATCACCCTAAATACTGTCCGTACCACAGAATGTTGGGTCACACACTTCGTACATGTTATGTACTGAAAAGAAAGATCCAGGAAATGATCAAATCTGGAGCTATCTCTCTTACTCTAAAAGAGAAGACTGTCACTTCTAATGTCGTCTCTATGCAATTTGCAGATTTCCCTCCTCAACTTCTTGAAAATGGGATTGTTCCTATTCCCAAGGTAACTCTTGAAATAGTGAATGTTCCTCCTCCACAGTCTGAAGGATTAGTGCCAATCACTATAGAAACAGGAGAAATAATGTGGATTCATCCTGATCTAGTGGCAGACTTTGAATCTCCTCCTCCTCAAAAGACTACTTCTCGAAAGTCTAAAAAGGCTGGAAAGATTAAGTCATGTCATATGACTTCTCTCGGATCTACCTCTAACACAGAGCCAAAAGATAAGGAAGAAGCACTTGCTGGTGCTACTCGAACAGGAAAATCTTATCTGAAAGATTATTCCAAGAATCCTGAGGATATTCCTGATGTCTCTCCTGCTGATAAAGACGCTGCTGATGTTCCTCTTGAAAAAGAATCATCCACGGTACCTGTTCCTTCAATCACACCGGGGGTACCTACTTCTTCCAAGCCCACAGCTCTTGAGAAAGGCAAGCAACAAGCTCGGTTTGATAAACCAATCAAGAAGTCTCCTCCTCTTGGGCTTCAGAAGCCTTATAGCTTCGACATTTTAGCTCAACTTGCTAATACTCCAGCTAGAATGTCCCTTTTTGAACTTCTACGCCTTTCCAAAGAGACTCGGGAGACGTTAAGTGAAGCACTTTTACAGGCTGAATCTTGTCTTGTACAATTAAAGAAGCCGGATGCAGAACCTGCTACTTGCTTACATTGCAACAGTGTATTGGAGATTATCCCAAATATCACCTTTACACAAGACGACATGCTTCTGGAGAGTAATCTGCATGATCGGCCTCTCTACTACACCGGTTATATTGATACAATGAAGATAGATCGTATCCTTATTGATCCAGGTTCTGCTATAAGTATAATGCCGAAAAGTCTGTTGGATGAACTCAAAATCCCTCTTCACAAACTTTCCAAGACGGTTACTACTATCTTGGGATTCAATCAAAGCCGAAGCGAGCCTTTGGGAAAGATTCATCTGAAGCTTCAGATAGGCGATTTCAGATCCAAAGTCACTTTCTATGTGATCGAGATCGTGGGATCCTATAATCTTCTTTTGGGGAGGCCCTTCCTTCATGAAAATAATGTGGTGCCCTCTACTCTTCATCAATGTTTCAAATACATTAACAGCAATGGAAATGTACAAAAAGAGGTTGCTGATATAAATCCTTTCCGTGGAGTTGAAGCTTATTTCAATGATTCCCGGATGTATAAAGAAGAGTACACAAAGCTGATACAAGCTATGGAGAAAGAGGACTCGCAAAGTGAGACTTTAACAATTCCTGTTAAAGGTCGAACTTCTCAGCAACTGTCTCCTAAATCCTCCAGAGAAGGCCCCTTCATTATTCCAGTGAGCGGACGTATCTCTCCATCACCTCAGTTACCTGCTCAAGACACACTGATCATTCCTGTCAGCGGACGTACTACAACTCCTGTATCTTCATATATGAAACAGGATACTCTGATAATCCCAGTTGGAGGGCGAACTACTCTTCCATCTCAGGCTTCAAGGGAGCTCACCTCTTCTGAGCCATTTGTTATCGATCTTAATCGAAACAAAACTTCTTCTCGTTCTTCTTCTCCCCCTTTAGTCATTGATTTGGCTAAGATTTCTAAGGCTCAACCTTCTTCCAATGTAAATATTGCTACTTTTGAAGTCAATGAAAAGTCTCCATCTTTGCAGTATGTTGATGTGTGTAATTATGTTCATAGTTATTTACATTTGTTAGATGACTTGAGCACAATAACCATAGGAGTTGTACAGACTTTTCATACAGATGTATCCATAGAACCAGTACAATCTTCTTACTTTCTAGTTCCCAGTAGAAAACCAGGAGACATTCCAATATTCTTTTACAAAGGGCCCCAGAATCCTTCTGATTTAGAAGGTGATGACAAGAACGATGATACTGGAAGATTACAATTACGTCGTTATAGTCAGTAATCTAAAGACATCATTAAAAATATGGGCTATGATTTCAGAAATGGCCTCAATAATGGAAAAGGAAGAAAAATGCCTGTTCGGATTCCTCCTCTGAAATATGGGAGGACGAAATGCGGATTGGGTTATATTGCTCCTACTCCTTTTATCAATATTGTCCATGAAGATCCCGAATCTGACAAAGACAAGAGATCTGATTCTTCAGGTACTACCTCTTGGGATTCCGATACGAGTATCGGTGATTTCTACTGCAACATTTTGTCTTCTAATATGGTCTTCATTGACGGTTCATCCGTTCGTTCATTACTACCCGACGGTTCATCCGTTCGTTAACATCTGACGGTGTATCCGTTCATCATCCATGTCAGTATCATATTTCGATATCTAGTCTTTTGATTCTCGAGTCCAAAGATCTTGAAAAATTGAGTTTGAAGATATTTTTATATCTGAATTCCATTTTTTCTAATCAGTATTAAACTAAGATCATCTCTGGTTTAATATCATCTGATAGAATTACAAAGTTTATTTGTATATTCTATTCTATTGAAATATGTCATGTATTATCTACCTTTGAACATATTTTCTACAAATATATCATTGTCAAAGATCTTGAAAAATTGAGTTCGAAGATAATTTTATATCTGAATTCCATTTTTTCTAATCAGTATTAAACTAAGATCATCTCTGGTTTAATATCATCTGATAGAATCACAAAGTTCATTTGTATATTCTATTCTATTGAAATATGTCATGTATTATCTACCTCTGAACATATTTTCTATCAAAGCAATAAAGTTAAAAATCAGATCCAAAGTTCCCATTCATTTTCATTCAAAAGTCAAAACATGAGATACAAATGAAAATGAAAAAAAAGGGGATTCATTTATTTGGAGTTATCAACTTCTTGATGCGTTCAATAGCAGCATTCAGTCTTTCTTCATGAGCTTTTCGAACTTTTTCAGCTACTTCAACTGTAACATTTTGTTCGTCAAAAATGATGATAGCAGATTGACGACGGTTGACTTCTTCAATCTGTTCCGCCTGCATCTGTTCTCGTTCCTTCTGAAGAATTTCACAGCGTTCGGCTTCAGAGATATAAGTAGCAGTAACCTCAGCCTCCTCTGTTTCCATGATGTCAATTCGCTCCTGAAGTCGAGCCAATTCCTCTTTCAGTTTCTTCAGTTCTTCAGTCTTGGATGCTTTATCTTTCTTCAGAAGTTCTACTCTTTGACGAGTAGCTAATATTTCTTCGCTCTTTTCTACCAATTTCT
The DNA here is from genome assembly GCA_029216955.1 of Iris pallida. Taxonomy (NCBI): domain Eukaryota; kingdom Viridiplantae; phylum Streptophyta; class Magnoliopsida; order Asparagales; family Iridaceae; genus Iris; species Iris pallida. The sequence goes on from JANAVB010043019.1 coordinate 8,331,447, forward strand.
CAGTGGAAGAGGCAAGAAATTCTTCAAGAGTTGCTTGTTGAGACCGTGCTTCCTGCTCCAGATGACTGATCTCAGCTGCAGTTAAAGATCGAATGTCCTCCTTCTTAGTCTCCCAGTATGTTTGGATAGCTATTTCTAACTCATCCAGGAGATGTTCGAAGAAGACGCACTCAGCTTCGCAACCAGCATGTTGTAGCCCCATGAGCGGGAACTTGACCATAGTTCGAAGATCAGAAAATGGCATGGTTTCATCCTTCAAGAAACGTTTGGAATATGTATCTAGATAGGAGTAAATGATATCTGGATACATTCCCAAAGTTCTTGCTAGCTCAGACTCAAATCCAGGAGTCGCTGTCGTCATGGCAGAAGAAGCTTGAATGTTCTCTATCCTGGGAGCAGAAGTGTGCGCGACTGGAGAAGTTGGCAAGTGTGAACTCCCTTCATCAGCATCAGCCTGGATAAGCGGAGCATGAGTCGAACTCATTGCTGCAGCAGTTCCTATAATTAAAGAAAAGTATAATCAACATTTAAAGAAAAAGAAATAGCAGAATCAAAATTTGAAATAAAGTTCTACCTGGCTGAGGTTCATATTCGATGTGTTGAGGGAGTTCTGCCTCTTTCCGTAGTCGGTCCATGATAGTATCAGACACCTGCTTCATATGGCTGCTTCCAGCTCCAGAATTACTGGGTGCTAGAGCGTTGTTTGGTGATCGAACAGGTTCGGGGCTAAGTTCTATTCTGTTCCCCTTGATCTTATCCTCATCATAAGGAGTAGAAGTACCAGCATGCCAGTCTTTTCCTCCTTCAGTGTCTTCTTCTTCTTCATTTTCAGGATGAGCTTCTGATTCAGAGTCGATGATATTCACATTTTCATGAGTCTCTGGAACAGTGACGATAGCAAGCTCGGTATTGGTTGCCGGTTCAGTTGTCCCTGGAATGGCAGTTCGAAGAATAATGTCCTGACAAACATTCTTCAACAAATCATCAGCAGCTGATAGCTCGGACGCTGGCACGTCTTCATCGCCTCTGGCCAAAGAAATGTTTTCTTCAGTCTGAGTCTCAGGAATTTCTGGCTGCTCTGTAACTTCTTCCGGAGATAGCTCTTCTTCAGGGTAGTCAATCTGATCATCTAGTGCCTGAATGACACCTTCAGTCCCATGCTCAAATGGAATCATCCTCTTCTCTGAGGATTCAATAGCCACTCCACTTGTTGTAGGAACAGTTGTTCCCTCAGCTTGTACAGACACTACTTCAGTCTGTTCAGTTGAAGCTGTTGGGAGATGAATATCATCAGACTCGGTCCTTTCAGTAGAAGCTGCTTCATTAATTTCTAGCAAAACTCCTTCATTCATAATGGTTTCTAGGAGGTTATTGCCCTTCATTTTGCTGGCAGACTTCTTAACATATCTGCCTCTAGACCTCCTTATCAAAGGAGCGTCGTCCTTATCAGTTTCTTCATCTTTATCAGCGGCATCGTCCTCATCAATGGAGATACCGCCTAAAGATGATGTAGCAGTTATTGAGATTCCCTTCTTCTGCTTCTTGGATGTTTGAGACTTAGTACTCCTCTTGGAGACAGTCTCAGATTCGTCACTTTTTTTCCTCTTAGAAAGAGATACAAAGATAGGTGGAAGAATGTCATCAGGGACATTTCCCTTCTGAAATAATTCATACGGAGGATCAACTTCCGCTGCCTCATCTTCAGGCTCTGGAGAGAATCGTTGGATAATAATCCTCTTCTTCGACCTCTTCGATGGAGCTACGTCATCCTCCGCAACAAAGGTCTTCGGATTGAAGCTCGGCTTGAAGGTGCTCGATGACACATAGAAGCGAGCATATGTGTAAAGCATCTTTGGCCCCGAGCTAGATAAAGGATCAGGCATAGAGAATATAGCTTTTGTGCCTCTAGCCGCAAAATATCTCCAAGCTCGAGCACCATCGATAAGCCCTCCACGAGCAGATAGGCAAGTGGTGGCGTTCCCAACATGGAGTTGGTCATATCCGAATTGCCTGGCAAATCGGCTTGGTAAATATGGTTCCAGATACGTCATTTCTTCATGACGGTAGACTAGATGAGAGGGCTGGATCCTCTGCAACCATTGGAAGGCTACATCACCTAGTCTGTTTCCCACATCTCCATCTATCATATTTAAGGGCATGCTCTCATAGCCCGATGGTGGAGGGACACATTGGATGAGCCAATGTGATGCCCGATTCAAGATATTTCTGTATTCTGGAAGGGTGTGCACCTTCCAGAACGTCTCTCCAGAGTACCTCTCCAGAAAAAGACTATTACTCCCTCCTGCCCCTGGAGGTATCAGACCATCATGATGAAGGAGAAGCCAGCCATATAAAAATATGAAGGGCATCTCTATCCTTGGAAATTCTTCAGTCATCAAACGTTGAGGAGACAGCATGTTGAACACAAAATTCCGAAGACCTGCATTCAGTCTGTAGGTCATCGTCGATAACAAGTCGAGCTTGTAACCATATACAAGGCGTACCGCTGCAAAGATAACGCCTCTGTGTATCCTGTCCAAGGAACTGGAGCCAGGAACGATGAATCTTCTTAACCACAGAGATAGGAATCCGGCCAAATGACCATTCCTTGACAAACTCTTGCTACTCTGCCTCACATAAGAACTAAAAGTGGTTCCAGCTTTGAACTCGTACCAGTCTTCGGCGATGGTAAAATCCTTACAATCATATTTCTCCAGCAGGTAAAGGATTTCACTTTCAGAGAGAGGTTTGAAGTTGTTAATCTGGTAACACCTCTTCTCGTTTATTTTTTTCTCATTCTTTTCACGATTCATGAAAAGGTACGACATCCACTTCTGTATATGGTTGCCAGCTTCATCCTTAGAACCCTTGTAATATAGAGTACATGTGCCAAAATGACACATCATCTCTTCAAATAGATACACCATCTCTGGGTTCTGCTCCGTCAGAAAATTCAGCTCTTCTGACGTAGGAACATACTCCTCATATGGCAATGAGCCTGAAGGCAGGTGGGAGATGTGTTCCATTTCATGAAGGGCGAAGCCCATCTCTCCCTTTGGAGTCATAAAAGTCCCCGTTCTGTGGTTGTATCTCTCAACCAAAGCCAGGAACATGGAGGGGTTGGGCTTGAAACCGTATGATGAATTGACCACGGCATCATAGAGGTTTATTTTCTTCAGCTCAGTTCCAAAATTCTCTAAAGCCCAGTGGACCAAACTCTTCCATCTCATATTCTCATGATTCATTAGGCCGTTCATCCTCGGCGTTGAATCGGTGGGGTAGAATGCATTCTTGTTTGACATGAATTCATTTATGAAAATAGGCATCCTGAATGGCATCAATATGGCTGAGTCTTCAGGTGGTATCCATCCAGGCTTCAAACCCCGAAACACTGATACATGGTTCTCTGGGGCACTAAAGAATCCCTCTTTTCTGTAAATTATACGGCTCGCCTTCGCCTGTTGATATTCTGTCATATACCAGGACATCTTTCTCGGATAGCTGGCATGCATAAAGCTCATGATTGACAAGCCTCTGGAAACCTTCGGCCAGTACATGGGCTGTCTCATATCTCCCTCGAAGTAGAAGCACACCTTCTCTCTGATGCCCTTCGGTTGAGATTTATGTGCAATGGCATCTCCAAACAAGAATGCTGGTTTCTTATGGGTTACCAGATCCAGACTCTGAAAAGGTTGTCCATTCATTAAACAGAGTAGGGTTGTATGATCTTGGTTGGCCAATAAAGACAATCTGGCTTCTGGAAGATCAAATTGAGGGAATTCCACATGAGATAGATCATGCTTGAATGAGAAACTCAAGTACCCCTCATAATCTGCTTCTTCGCTTCGGATGTTCACTACAAAAAATAAAAGATGACAAAGTCAGATATATCTATGATTATGCGTGTATTATAGTATCTGAAGGGAATTTCAAAAGTCACGCAGACTTCAGACAGATATACCACCAAAACATGCTGAGTGAATTATTCACGCAGATGATTAATTCACGCAAAGTTCAGACAGATGAGCATGAAAGTCACGCATCATTGCCAGAATCACATTTAAGTGAAGATGACAAAAATACGCTGACAGATTAAGACTAATCCATCCAGAGGATGACTCTCAGAAGTCTGCGTAAATAATTCAAACATTGACATTTCTATCAATATGTGAAAAATCATGCAGAATTATCATGAAAGCTGCATGACTATTTCAACATCGATATTTTTGTCAAAATGAAAAGTCACGCAGAGTCATGAGAGCCATGTTCCTTTGCGTGAAACACAAAGCTTCGTAAACACGAAGATGTGAAGTATGGCTAACCCTAAAGAGGGGGCATACTTTGTTAATATCCTTTGCCCTAAGAAGGGGGGATATACTTATGAAACTTTATTATTTGTTTTAAAATCCTAAAAAATTCCATGTGGAGTTCATCTTCGTCTTCAACAGTTAGTGTCTCCCATCACTTACGATGCATAGGAGCTTGAGGGACTTCATGTCGAGGAAGTCTATCAGTAGTGGCACGCGAAGAAGATGCAGGGGCTTTCCCCTTGGCCTGAGCATTGGCTTTCTTGGGCGCCATTGTTGCAGTGAAGGAAAAGAAGAAGTCGGAGAAGAAGAACTTTGTCGGGGAAGAAGGAGGAGCTTTCTTTCTTCTGAGGAGTCTCTTGAAAAGCAAGTAAAGAATGAAAGTAATGACTTATGATCTATTTATAGGCCCATGAAGAATTCTAAACGACGGCAAAGTCATCATTGCCTCGATATTGGGAGATTTACACGGAATTCTAACCGCACAGAATCTCAACAGCCCAATCATCTCGGAGTAAATCTTTCATTAAAGTTATCTCAGCGTGACTGAATCCATTTTAACATCTATATTTTTCAAAGTATTTCGAAAATTTTGAAGTCTTTTCAAATTTTTGAAAACTTTGAAGGGGGTTTTGTAGGCCTTTAAAAAATGACAGTCACGCTGAGTTGATCAGGACAGAGTCAAAAGTCACGCTCAGTTGATCAAGACCAATATTTAAAAGTCACGCTGAAGACAGCTTATCATTCGTCAGAGAGTCATTATGACTGACAGCACGACAGTCGAAGAACGTCTCTTCGTATGCCACATATGCACAGAACTCGAGAGATCACAGCCGCCTATTGCGTGATTTTCAAAATCTTCTTCAGCAAGACTCAGCCTTTGTCAAGGTGGCGTACCAAAAGAGCTTCTTGTCATTTAATGCGACTGACAAAAGAAATCACTGTCAGAGATTTTGTGTCAGTCGAGGCACGCTAAATCAAGACAGCTGGCAGTCCTATCTCAAGTCTGCGTGTATTTTGAGCTCTTCATCTCAAGTTTGTGTGGATTCTGAAGTTTTCTTCCTAAAGTCTGCGTGAATTTTGAAGCTCTTTGCCCCAAGTCTGCGTGGATCCTGAAGCTTCCTGCCCCAAAGTTTGCGTGGATTATGAAGCTTTCTACACTGAGTTTGCGTGGATTTCGTCCTCAACAAGTCTGCATGAATTTCATCAAATTGGAGTACGTGGCAGCCATGCCACTGATCTCTCGCCTGCGTGTCCTGTAACTTGCACACGACTCATGCACGATTGCCATGTGTCCAACAGTTACAGGCCACGTCCATTAACTGCTCACAACCTCGCGTATGTTGAATCCTGCGTGATTCTTAACTAGGCACAGGTTGTGAAGTCAGTTATCTTTTCAGTTATTATTTTTGACTCTATAAATAGAGTTCTTTTTCTTATTCATTGTACAGATACATAGTTATCTAAATTACTGTCAAAATTTTGAGAGCTTTTCTTCTTCGCATAGTCCAAGGGATAAAGCGATCGTCTTCTAGATCGGATTTCCACAGTTGTAATTTTCCCAGAAACACAATTAATAAAATGAATTTATTTATGGAAAACAGTCACCAAGAAGAATGGGAAAATACGAGTTTGTATCGACTTCAGGGATCTCAACTCTGCTTGCCCGAAGGACAAATTCCCGCTTCCAATCACCGACGTGATGATCGACAACACATGTGGCTTTGAACGCATGTCTTTCATGGATGGGTATTCGGGCTACAACCAGATCAAGATGTTCCCCGATGACGTAAAACACACATCATTCAGGACTCCGAAGGGCGTTTTCTGCTACACAGTGATGCCCTTTGGCTTGAAGAACGTCGGTGCGACATACCAACAAGCTATGAGCACCATTTTTCGTCAGCATCTTCGCAAGACAGTTGAATGCTATGTTGATGACATCGCGGTCAAGAGCCGTCTCAAAGGAGATCACCTACAAGACCTCAAGACAGTCTTCGACCTCATGCGAGCACATCAACTCAAGATGAACCCCGTTAAATCCTTCCAAGGGGTTTCTAGCGGAAATTTCTTGGGCTTCATTATCACGGCGAAAGGCATTCATGTCGATCCCGAGAAGACCAAAGCCATCCTCGACATGGACCCTCCGAAGAACCTTCGAGAACTTCGAGGCCTACAGGGGCGTCTGGCATACATCCGGAGGTTCATAGCAAACCTTTCCGGCAAATGTCAACCCTTTACTCAGCTCATGAAGAAGGGAGTTTCTTACGTCTGGACAGAGGAGTGCCAAAAGGCTTTCGACGACATCAAGGCTTATCTGACAAGCCCGCCAGTCCTGGTGGCACCAGTTGCCGGCAAACCATTTCTCCTCTATGTTCGTGCTATGGATCATTCTCTCGGTGCTCTGCTGGCTCAGAACAACGATATAGGCTATGAGCAAGCTATCTACTACCTCAGTAGAACACTGATCGGGGCCGAACACCGGTACAACCCCGTTGAAAAGGAGTGCTTGACTTTGGTATTTGCCATCCAAAAGACTCGCTATTATGTCTCGGGCCAGACAATTCATGTCATTTCCTGAGTCAATCCACTCAGAGTCCTCATGACGAAGCCAGGATCATTGAACTCCCGGCTTGCCACATGGACGATCTTGCTAACACCATATAACATGGTGTTCGTTCCACAAAAAGCTGTTAAGGGTCAAGCTCTGGCCGACTTTTTAGCTGCACACCCCATCCCAGAGTCCTCAAGACTCTATGAAGACATCCCGGATGAGGTCCAAGAATCAAACGTCACCGAAGAAGGCTCCGTCTGGCGGATGTTTTTCGATGGCGCTTCGAGAACAGGCCCCAAAGGCCAAATCATCGCAGGAGTGGAGGTAGTATTAGTCTCCCCCTATCAGCTGGTCATCCAGCGGGCTTACTCCCTTTCAAAGCCGTGCTCCAACAATGTTGCCGAGTACAACGCACTCATCATGGGACTCCAGTTGGCACAACAGCTGGGGGTAAACCATCTGGAAGCTTACGGCGACTCAAAACTCGTCATTAACCAGGTCAGAGGGCAATACAAAGTTTGCCATGAAGATCTGATCCCTTACCATGAAGTTGCATTGAATATTATTTTAACCTTCACCGGGTTCTTCATCGAACATGTACCCCGTCTACAAAATTTGGAGGCCGACGCTCTGGCCGGCCTCGCAGTCTCGTTGGCAGCAGCCCTCGGGACTCAACACTACGTCACAGTAGTGGGTCGAGACTTGGTCTGCACTAAAAATAACCTGTGCTCACACATGGCCTACGCCATGTCGACAAGTACTGGTGTTAATATCCGAGATTGGAGATTCCCGTTCATCGACTTCGCTGTCTACGGAATTCTCCCAGAAGACCCGAAAGAAGCCGTCTCGGTCAGGAGGTGCTCCCTTCGATTCTACTACGATACAGCTACTAAAATGCTGTACCGACGCTCCTACGATGGACTTCTACTTCGATGTTTGTCTAGTGAAGAAGCAGCCGAAGCCCTTCGAGAAGCTCACGATGGAACTTACGGGGCCCATCAACCTGGCCCTAAGTTGCAGGACCGACTGCGACGCATGGGCTACTACTGGCCAACCATGGCCGCTGATGCTGTCGACTATGCTAAGAAGTGCCATGCATGCCAGCTTCACGCAGACTTCATTCATACATCGTCAGAACCACTACATCCTACAGTCGCCTCCAGTAGAAGGGCTCGCATACAATTCCCTTCCACAAAATCATATGCTTTCGGAACCCAGCTGTTCTGTGGCATCCTCCAGTAGAAGGACAACCACGTCCACATCACCTCTGAGTTGTTCCCCTATGCCCTATAAAGTGGAATCTTACATTCCATAAGACTACGCTACCCACCATGTTTACCACGTCCACATTACCTCTGAGTAAACATCCCGTACGGACAACCCCTGCATTGTCGTACGTTAATCGCAGAACTTCCACGTCCATATTACCTTTGAGTAGTTCCACGTATCCTCCAGAGTCGTTCCTACCACGTCCATAACACATCTGAGTAGGAAGATTCTATCAATTGAATCCCATATTTGCCATGTCCACATACCTCTGAGCAAACATGTTGGTTCTCTCAAACTTATTATCTGTACCTAAAAACCAAGGTGCGCAAAAGATAATAGGTCCACACAAATCATCAAGTTCATGACAGCAAAAATGAACACATCACAGAAAATTGTGTATTTCTTTATTCTAAAAAAGAGAGTAAAGGATTACAATATCCCCAGCAAGAGTTATAAAAACACAAAAAGAAAAGACTACAATCCCTAAACATCCCCAGGGTTGGCTGAAAGCTCTTCAATCCGACGCCTCAAGTCTGCCGCCCGAATCTCCACAGTCGCCAAGGCCCGATGTTCAGCTTCTTGACGTATCGCTTCAATAGCCTCAGGAGTAGTGTCATTCTCATGCTTCTCATCCAGTTGCTGCCGCTGCTGAGCCAGGGCAAGAGCTCGGTGGGTAAAGGCTGCTTCCTCCTCCTTGAATGCCACATGTTCAGCCTGGGCACGCTCGGCATCTAACAGGAGTCGGGCCCGCTGGTCCTCAAGGCGGCGGATCTGGGCATCGACATCTGCGATACTAGCATCCAACGCAGCTCGTACCTCCACCGTCTCCCGCGTAGACTGAGACAACCGCTCCACTGCAGCTTCAGTTTCAGCCACTTCTCGTTCCCAGACACTCACGGTGGCCTGGTAAGAGGACTCAGTCTCAGCGATCAGCTTCTCCTTCTCCGTATCTATCAGGACGGAGAGGTTACTTTGCTGGATACACTGGAATTCAGAAAGCCGCTGGTCCAGCTCAGCCACCGAAGCCTCCAGGATCTCGGCCATATGATCATGGCCCTGGTGAAGACGGATCAGGTTGATATGAGGCAGTGCCAGAGTTTTTGCCGTCATAAAGCTCCCATTGGCGTCCATCACCGCTGATACACCCCTCTGCAGTATTTTATACACCGCCTCGATGATGAATTTTACATATTCATCTGCATCCGCCAGCACCTGCGGCGTCATAGCAGGAGTTGGAGGAGCTGCTCTAGTTAGCGGACCGGAAGAAGGCCCGCCGACCTCAATCTGTGAGGCTGGAACCTCAGAATCAATAGGCCCTTCATCAACAGGGGCTTGACTACTAGCCCGAGGAGCCAAAAGAACGGAGGAAGCCGAGATAGGTGTCGATATAGTATCCCAATTAGAAGGAGCAACAGAGGGTTCCACCAAACCCTTACCCTTCTCAAGCTCGGAAGAACCACCGACGTCAGTGGCTACCTCATCAGCCCCCAACGCACTATCAGCAGGCAGTATGGGGCATTCCCCCTCCGGTGGAATAGTGGGATCAACACTTGTCTTCTGACTCGCCCCTGGAGTCAGGACCGGCATATGAGTCTTATTTTCCTCATTAAATCCCTCTACAGGGATAGGATCTGTCGCCACCTCCTGGTCGGCAGCCACCTCAGCTTCTGCTGCTGAGTCTGGGGTAGGGCTCGGTAACGTTACAGCCGACCTCCCCTCATCATGATAAGGAGGGGAATCAACCCTCTCCTCTGTTCCAACCTCATCTGTTGCCCCCGCAACAGACTCTTGCAACTCTGGAGCGACGTCATCTGAAGACGACGAACTCTACTCCACTTCATCATCACGAAGCCCCGTGTCTGCTGGACCTTCAAATTCCAAGGCCCCCACGGCAGCTTGCACCATCCCAGAAGTTGCTGCAACCTTCGCGTCTCTTCCGACAAAGTCTGGAGATACTAAAACCTCCGCAGTAACAACATCTTCAGGATTCTCCTCCATTGGAGACATTACCATCGGAGGAATGCGCTCGTCAGAAGAGCTTGCCACCTCCTTCGGTTTACTGACACCCGATTTTGAAACACGGGTCTTCTTCTTCGACGATCCCTACAAGAAGAAAAGCACAAGTCAACAAAATGACAAGATGAGCCAAAATTACGGAGGACTCTTTACCTCAGCAGGAACTGATTCCACTGGCGTTATAGGCGGCACTCCCGTAGCCTTTGGAGTCGTCGTTTTTCTCGGCCTTTTTGGTACAGACGAACCGGTTTCTGCGTCGGCCCGTCTCTTCCCAACAGAGGGATCTCTCACTGATGTCGCAGCAGCGGCCCGATATCCTGCCAATTTTGGTGGACGATATGACCGAGCCGCTACCAACATATTCGTCGTGGCCTCCAGCTAAGTTCTAATGATGAAACTGTAGGAACGAAGTAGTAAAGCGAAATACTCTAGGGGGGTGAATAGAGTTGGCAGCAGAATAATGCTAATTAAAAATGTTAGCAGCACAATCACAGTATATAATCACAATTGAAAATAATGTAAAGGCAGAGTTCAGAAAGCAAACGCAAAGACAGCGATGTATACTGGTATCCCTCTGTTGAGGACTAATCCAGTCGGTAGAACTCTTGCTACCAGTTGAATCCACTATTGGAAAAACTGCAAGTTTTCTTACGAAGTCCTTGCAACTTCTACAACGCGAGCTTTGATACGAAGAACTCGTCCAACTTCAAATGTGAAGAGGTATTCTTCAATCAAGCCTTCTGATTATAATCATTCAGAAACTTCTAGACCGTACCGCACTGGCAAATTGACTAGAGGATTGTAACTGGCTTGGGATTTGAAAATGAATAGCTCAGAATACTTTGGAAGAAGTAGTAGGCTTATAGAGAAGAGATATGAAAGTGAATGAGTGTGTGAGTGAGTTAAAATGATCGAAATCCTTCTCTATTTATAGTTTTTCCAAAGGCAGAATTCTGACAGAATTCGGGCAGAATTCGGGCAGAACTCTATGAGAAAATCTCGTTGGGATCCGTAACTGCAGGAAGACCAAGTTCAAAAAGCAACGTTCACTAACCGAACTCTGGCCGAACTCTGGCCGAATTCTGGCCGAACTCTGGCCGAATTCTGTCTGAGTTCTGTTGGAGTTCTGTCAGGTTTTGGGCTTTTTGAAAAAGTCAAACAGTTAGGAAGTAGTTTGGGCTTTTGTAAGTGGGCTTGTTTTCAAAATGAAAGGGTATTTTGAAAATATTTCTTGGGTAGTCTATTTGCCAGTACGATGCAGTGTATATCGTATTCCTAGACTCAATAAATATGGAAAATACATTAATGAAATAGGAAAACCAAGAGCCCTTTGATGACGCATTTCTTCAAATATTTGAGCAGACTTGCAGATGCCTTTTTCCTTGACGGCATATGTCCAAAGATAAACAGATCTGGAAATACATGTTAGACAAATAAACCAAGCCCTACCCCCGATGCGAAGCCCCGGATAGGTCGTTAGGCGGTTCAGAGAAATCTTCTTGTATAACGCCGTCTTTGGCCCATCAATAATTCTCTATTACATATGTCCTGGTTTGACAAGGCTTGATCATGCTTACTGTATGTCTACAAATACATGTTAGACAAACAAACCAATATGATACAAGCATAGCAATATTGATGTAGGACAATGCTAATATTAAGTAGCAACATGATAGTGATTACATGAATATTAGTGATGTCATTATGTTAAACTTAATTGATTAGCCATATTCAAAAACATGATATAATCATTGGGCTAACAGAAACTAGTCTCCCTATCATAACCAGGAGACACAGTACTCATGGTGCAATACAGCTTAACGGCCGAATACAGGATCTGTGGCCGAGGGTTGCGAACTGGCATAGTAAAATGAACACCAGTGCACCCAGCATTATAATATTGCCAGCCCCGGGCTCCATCCAGCAAACTCCCGGTAAACCCTAGACTGCTACTGGGATTCCGTAACATTAGCTGGATATAGCCAAACTGGCGAGCAAACCGACTTGGCAGATATGGCTCCAGATAACACCTATTTTGGTTGCGGTAGACCAAGTAAGAAGGCCGAATACTTTGCAACCAACGAAAACCCCATTTCGGCAGAGTAATCGCATCTTCACCAGAGTTGTCTAAATCTTAGTCAGCCTTGAAATCTTTAAAGATGGGGTCGACCTTAACAATCTTCCACACCTGAAGGTAGGACAAAACTCTCCTGCAAACAGGGACGCCAGTATGCAACCACTTCCACTTGTAGAAGCGGCGAATAAAGGCATCACCTTCAACGTGATCCTCATCCGGACCTGGACTCATCACGTTCGGATGATGCAGAATCAACCATCCCATAAGATAATGGAATGGCAGTTCGGCCCGGGAAAAGTTGTCGTTCCTACCTCTCCCATGGATCACATCATCAGCAAAGGTCCTCAAGCCCCGCAGCAGGTTACACACCATCGCAGGGAGGAGAGCCAAAGGGCGGCCAAAAGCCAATTTCACGGCGGGCAAAATGAGGTTCCGGTGTACCCTCTCCACAGTACCAGATCCGCCCGCAAACACACAATTCCGAAGCCATATCATCAAGTACGCGGTCAATATCGCCTTAGATGACATCCGGTGTGCACAGTGCCAGAAGCAGCTATACGCGTTCTCGCCACTCGTATTTGAACGGGGGGCCCTCTTGTCTAGCCGGCTCATTTCGGAAGCACTTCCGCAGGTTTCAGCCCTTGCGGAGTCATAAATCGGATCTTCGAGGAATTCGCCAAATCCTGCTTGAAGATGTAATCCCTCCAAGCAGTCACATGAGGCTGAGTCCTGCCTTTGTCCTTCCGTTGCATTAGATAATGATGGCTCGCCACCTCTTTGAAAATAGCCATCATCTCCTGGTCCTTATTTTCAAGAACAAGGATCTCTTCATTCGACGGGAAGTATTCCTCGTACAGTTCCGAGCCCCAAGAAAGCTTGGACACTTCGTACATCTCATGGAGAGCCAACCCCAACTCCCCCATCGGAGTAAAAAAGGTGCCAGTCTGGGCATTGAACAATTCTAAGAGTGCAAGGAACATAGGCTTATTGAGATCCACGCCAGCCTGTGTGGCACGGATAGCGGCCGTCAACCCAATCTCCTTAAGCTCAGCCTTGAACTTCGACAACACCCAAATGGTCAACTCGTCCCACTTCGACATGTAGTGACACCAACCTTCAATCCTAAAGCTACCTTTCGGATACATGACCTTCGATGTTAGCATCCGATTTGCAAAGGTTGAAGCACTGAAGACAATGGTGTCAGTAGGGACCTCACTATAGAGGCTCCCAGGGTACAAAGTTCGACAACTGAACGAGGGACCGGCTCATGAAGTGGCTAAGGTATCCCTTTGATTCGAAGTAGTATCAATCGAAAAAGTACCTCCCAATGCCCCTCCTTGAGAAGGAGTAAGTTCCCAGGGCATCCTTCTCTTGGAAGCTAAACGGTAGAAGGCCGTCAGCGGCAACTGGCGGTCAAGTTGTCACATGTACAGAACCATGTCTTTTGCAGAGAAGAACCAGTCTTCTTTGATCCTCAATATCTTCGCCTCGGAAGAGATCAGTCGGTCACCGAATAAAAAGGCAGGCTTTAAGAAAGTCACATCCTCGGAATCATCTGATTTCAGTTTACCGCTCTCCATCATACTCTGAAGGAAAATCGACAACTGATTCTGGACCTGCAGCATCCTCTCAGGAGGTTGATTCTGTAAGATAGCATCCTTCGTAGGGTTGACAACCTCCTCGTCAAAATTAACTCCCATTTGACAAAGAGAAGCATCCAGAAGGACTTCATTTAGCAAAGGGATTGTCATCAATACTGACACAACAAAAACAAAAGTCAGGCAAAGAGCTTTGAAGAAAAAGTGTGACAAGCAACCTGGCGCATCATCAGGGTGTGAACCCATGTGCGTCAGCAAAAGCTTCGGCGCATCATCAGGGTATGAACCCATGCGCTTTAGCAGTGAGGCTTCGGCGCATCATCAGGACATAAACCTATGCGCTTCAGCAGTGAGGCTTCGGCGCATCATCAGGGTATGAACCCATGCGCGTCCGCAGTGGCTTCGGTACATCATCAGGGCGTAAACCCATGCGCGTCAGTAGAAGCTTCGGCGCATCATCAGGGCGTAAACCCATGCACGTCAGCAGTTAAACTTTAGTGCATAATAAAGGCCTAAACCCATGCACGTCAGCGGGATAAAACCTCGGCGCATCATCAGGACAGAAGTCCATGCGCGTCGGCAGCAGAAAGTTAGGGCACACCAACTCAGCCGTATGATCCAAAGTTCGTCTATAATGGAGAAGACGACACTCACCCGTCACCGTGGGTCGAACGTCGGCCGGAGTCACAATGGTGATAGGGGCATCCTCTTCGGCAAACTCCGCCGGCTCTTTTTCCTTGCCAGTACCGCTGCGAGGAGTCTTGGGAGCCATTCCTTGAGAGAAAAAAGTTAGGGTTTTTGTGAAGAAGAACTCTAAAAGGAAAAAGCAAAGAAAGGAAGAACTCTCTCTCTCTCTCCATCTCACGTCTATTTATAGGCCCAGTCGCACGCGTGAACCGATGAGGTGTGACCTCAGCCGCCGCCTCGGGTTCTATGAGGAGATAACTGCAAATAAATCCAAAAAGATCATCATTAATCTTTTTGGTTATCGAGACATTATCATTTGCATTAACTGAGAGGAGCATGCGCCCCATCACTGATGCGCGGAGTATCCATGCGCCCGAACGGTCATGCATCCCAACAGTCATGCGCCTCAACCACCATGCTTCTTATTCAAAGTATTCCAAAACATATCCAAAAGTTTTGAAAACTTTGAAGGGGGTCTTGTAGAAGCATGGAATTTCAGAACCAGAAAACCTATGCGCCAGACACTACATGCACTAGAGAGCTCAGACAAAGTACTTCACAACAAAACAAAAATATGGACAACAAAAGAGGACTTTTTATTTTTATATATAAAAAGTCTATTACATGTCTAGAAAAGGTTGTAAAAAGGAGAATTTCTACAAAGAAAAGATCCTAAGTCTATAGCCAGCATCCACCATGCACTCCCAGTCAGGCACAGCAGCCACCATGCGCCCTCAACCAGGCACATCTCGCCATGCGCCCTCAGCAAGGCGCATCCTTTCAGCAGCTCAGTTATGTGCATCCTTAGTTATGTACATCCCTTCAGCAGCCCAGTTATGTGCCACTCTTCCAGCCAGGCTCACCGCCGTCTAAATGCTTCGACTAATGAAGCATTTATTGAGCAGAACGAGGGTGGCAATCAACCCTCTAGCTGGAGGAAGAGCTCCCCAAACCGTGGAAGAGAGGAGCACCGCAAGCCAACTTGTGGCCAGAGGAGGCTTCGAAAGAGCCTCCAAAGGCGAAGGAAGACCGTAATCGAAACCGCGGCTAAAGGAGCAGCTTTCAACACAACCAGAGTGGGCAACACCCACTTTGAAGGAAGAAAAAGCCCCCATAGCCGCAGCACCGCAGTTCCGATCTGCGGCTCTTCCAGAATAACGGAGACGAGGCTCGAGCATCCCGATCTTTGGATGCAACAGGCACCTTCCGCCTGCCTCAGAAGCCCTCGACTCTGACTTTTGGATGTAACAGTCACCTTCAAGTGCATCAATGAAAACATTGTATCGTATCTTCATCCTCGGGAGCATCTCATCAACAGAAGGCATCCGAGTAAACAAGTTTATTTCGGAAGAATGTGAGAGAACGAGAAGCAAACTCTCTCCATGCCACTATTTATAGGTCGAGCAAATCAAACCCATGCACCAAGTGGATGGCTCTCCAAATTCTGTGTAATAAATTTGTACTTAATGGATGAACCGGACGCTTCGAATTCAGCCAAGTCAAAACAGCTATTTAAAGCACTCGAAGAACGTAACAGCCGCACCATTAAAGACGTGTCACGAAGTGGATGCACCGGCCAGACGACGTATCACACAGAAGCGCCTTTCAATATCAAGTGTATCACACAGAAGCGCCCTTCAACATCAAGCGCATCACACAGACGCACCCTTCAATACCAAGCACCTCACAGGGGATGTGCCTCCATGCATCCCCATACGTCCAGTGGAACGTCGATCGATGTGCCCACTCAACTGTCCATCGAATATCAAAACATTAAATTCTGAACTGACAGAGTTGGCAGCACGCCTTCAGAAGTCTGAACAGTTGACAGCTTTTTCAGAAGACGAAGCGTCGCTAACATCAGTATCATCAATACTTTTTCTCCGACGCTTACTGCCACGTGGCCGCCCAATCATCTCGCATGCGCCTCCGCAGTCATGCGCCCAAATCTGCATGCGCCTCAAAAGCCATGCGCCGCAGACTTTTTGCTGATCCCTAAAGACAGAAGGAAAGTCTCCCTTGAAGCTCTGCATGCGCCTCAAAAACCATGCGCCCCAGACTTCTCTCTGATCCCAAAAGACAGGAGTAAAGTCACAAATAAAACCTCGCATGCGCCTCAAAAACCATGCGCCCCGAATGGTTCGTGACTCCGAAAGGTTATGAGCCAAAGTCTCCTCATGCGCCCAATCCTAGGCGTATCCTACCAGATCATCCTCCATCAAATCCGAGATCTCCGAGCCATAGGTCGACGACACATGTCCTTTGACTCAACTCACCCAAGATCTCAGCAACAGAAAGATCCTCTTCTCTGCTACATGCCGGCTCACAACAGCAGCATGAAGAATTCAACCCCTCGATCAGGGCGCATCGTTCAAGCGCCTCCATCAACAATCATCACGTGGCGTCCCCACGTCCAGGCGCATCCTACATATGCGCGCATGATGTCATGACCCGCACCCATTTTTTTTTTAAACGGATACGAGACGTGTCCAAGCCAGCCTACGCCACAGTGTCGGCGGTAGAACGCTGTCACGGCCATGAAGATCAAAATCACAAACAATGCTCATTCAGATAATTAATTTAACTTACAATGATCACAAGTTTTACATTTGTAGAAAAATATAAACTTGTACCAATAAATGAATGACTACAACTCAACTATCTATCTAGTCTCTAGGCTTTGTCTGCAAGTACTCCCGTCACTCCCAAGCTAAGTGAATCCACGGCTAACCTGAAAATGTTGGTTTCTAGTCAGGAATGGAACGAGCAAAATTCACTGAATGCAATTTCAAATAAAGAAAATGACTATAAGATAAAGGTTAAACATCAATCATGAGTTTTGGAAATAACAGTAAAGCCGTAAAAAAAATTAATAGGAATAAATAGACCAATATACTTTCCACCGTTAGAAGTACCTTTGACATGTGATCAGTCTGGGGTACTACACCGCACGGTCTACGAGATCTACTGCTTGAAAATAAACAATGTCTATGAGATCTACAATGTCTACGAGATCTACTGCATAAAATAAACAATGTCTACGAGATCTACAATGTCTACGAGATCTACTGCATAAAATAAACAATGTCTACAGGATCTACAATGTCTACGAGATCTACTGCATAAAATAAACAATGTCTACGAGATCTACAATGTCTACGAGATCTACAATGTCTACGAGATCTACAATGTCTACGGTCGGATCACACATCCTTGGCACTTCTCATTCCCGACTCAATAATTTATAATAGAGTATAAAAAATCACATAACCAATGACTAATCAATGAAATATAGTAAAGATCAATATCGAAATGCAGACAATAAGCTGTACGCGCCTGTGGTCCTCTGCTGGTGAAACCGACAGTCTGAACTACTCAATGTGCCACAATTAGTCAAAACCCGTACAACACTCCCTGAAAGCTGAAATAAACATTACCAATGATCCTAGAATAGTCAAATTAGCTAGGATTGCCTGTCTTTAAGTCCAATTCTGGACACAGGGGCAAAACGGTAATTTTGGGTCAAAACGATGTCCGCCGTTGGACCCGCTTTGCACCGAAAAGCGTGCCAGAGTCAACAGTTTCTAAAGTCGTCAAACTATATGTCTATGAATCCAGTTTTCCGATACGAACCCAACCGTATGTCCAAAGTTGGATTCTGGCGGGCCGTGCACAAAATTGCCCGTTGAGTGGGACCGTGGGGCCCGCAAAACAACGTATGATTCAACTGTCTCAGAATCGGACCAAACTTGGCATACAGGACCAGAAAAACGATACGGTCCTGCTGGCGCAGGTTTCGTCTCGATCTGACGAGCGTGCACAAAGTAATTGGAGAATTTGCAAAGTGCACGATACGGTGAATTTTGACGGATACGCATCAAATTCGTCGTGCACACGCGACCAATTTGAATTCCGCCAAAGCCCACACGACCACGAAGCCGTTACGCAGCTTTTGATGCCTTCGGTTCGCGACCACGTTGCCCGGAATGGCGGGACGCACGTCGTGTGGAACAATTTCTATGTTTCAAAAACAGATTTTTGGAAAACTTTGGGATTCGATTTCTCGACGCGTGGTCGATGATTTTCAAATTCGCAAAAAGGGTCATGAAGCTCTATATGTGGTCTGTAATTCCTATTCAGCAAGTTACCTAGGACTATTGCTAGATTAATCGGAATTCATCTCCGATCTTGAGGGTTTGGGCTGCTCGATCCCCTGTTTATGAACAGGTTTTCGATCGATTTTCAACTCGATTTCTGTCGAGTTTCGGATCGCTAGAATTTAAACTATTTAATAGGGGTTAGAGAGGGTTAAATCGAGATCATACTAGAATTTATGGTTCGCGAAACGATCGCTCACACGTTGCGAAAATGCCTCACGAAGTAGCCTCCTTGGCTGCTGCAACTGCTGCCACTGCGTGACTGATGCGCGCGCGCACGGCGGTCAGCGGCGACCTGGCCGACCGGCGGTGGCCCTTAGCGGCCGTACGAACGCCGGGGTAGATCGCCAGGGGTCGGCGCTAGGGTTAGGTCGATGGCTCACGATCTCCCTCTCGCATATGTATCGCGATATATATATATATTTTTTTCGCTCGGTTATGGGAAGCTCTCGGCCTGGGAAGTGTATACACGGGTTGGGGCTAGAAAGCTAAGCGGGTTTGGAGAGAGAGCGGTGCTCTCGGGTTTGGGACTTGCAAGGCTCGACTTGAGCTGGGCTTTAGCAAGGAGTGTTCGGTGGCTTTTATTACTCTTTTGTCTTATCCTTTTTCTTTTTCCTCTTTCTATCTGTATATATGTAGCGCCCGTCCGAACAGGGCCGAGAGCATTACTCTGGTTTTTGGCTGCTGTGCTCTTCTAATGGGCTCGGGGACTGGCTTAGTGTTGGGTTTTGTGGTTACAGCAGGGGATGGATGGGGTTCTATTATTAATCAGATCAAAGAGGGGGTCGGGTTCGTTTGTATGGAGCTGGGCTCGGCCCTGGGTTGCTTGAGGGAATGGGTTTGGTCCTGTGGGCCATTCCTTTGTTTTATTCTATTTCTTAAAACTAAATGGATATATATATATACATATACACATCCGTATATACATACGTATATATATATTCATATAGATGTCCATATATATTTATATACATACATACATACTTATATATCTATATACACACATGAATATATAATAATAATGATATAATAGGAATAATATAATAATAACAATAATATTAATAATAAGAATAATAATATAATAACAATAATGATACTAATATTAAGAATAATATAGTAATAACAATAATGATAATATTTATAATAATGATCTTATTTCTTATATAAATTAATCCCTATATAATAAAGTAATTGTACACATATATATTATACACTGTAGATAAATATAAATAATCTAAAGCTTAAACCGTGTTTATACCATAAATACGCTTATATATATATAAAAGTTTAAATATAACCTAGATAATTTCTATCAAGTCCAACATATTTGTTAAGGACAATTATTTACTATATTATCAACAAAACATTATTTAGTACTAAGAACTTATAATATACATAAATACAACCACCTTGTGAACTCGGCTATCGGGTCACTAAATTAGAATAGTGATACGACGTACGTCTAGATGGACGCCTTTGGTCTCACTACGAGCCTACACGGGATTGGGTCGAGTTCGGGTCAGTTTGGTGCGACCGAGTCCTTTAAAATCAATAATCTAAATATTAAATAATTACAACACCTTTAGAGGTTAAGTCGCAACTCGGCCTGGTTTTCCTAGTTAGGGCGTCCCTATGGCTATGTTTCTCCAGGCATGGCTAGTACACTAGTCAAAGTACGCCACTGCACTATCCGTGCCTTGATTCCTAGTCGTCTTGTACTTCAAAACTCAACTATGGTTAAAATCATCCACCGTAATAATAAACTAATAAATTATTTATAATAATCTAAAATCACCATTTAAATAAAATAAATAATAAAAAAATATTTCAACAATTTCCGGGAAGGGAGGCTACAAATCTACCCACCTTAAAAATAATTTCGTCCTCGAAATTCTAACTCATAAACATGCCAAAAATTTAAAGTCTAGTATTTCCTTAATCTCCTTAAATTTAATTTCTCCAAAAATATTTATGGCCATCTCTAGCCATTCTATAACTCTAATTACTTGAGGACTTCTACCCACCTTTGGTCACACTACTCTATCAAATCTCCTGTCGCTAGAATCTTTAGAATCCTCCAACTAATTGCTAAAATTTCTACCAATAGATATCTACTGTATATAGCATCTATAATCCTCTCCTATCTACCAAGCAACACAAAATTTAACAAGCAAAAATTTTACACAAGTGTTTAAGAATATCGATAAACTCTAACGAGCATGACCATTCGTCGCTCTGAAATATGAGGGTCATGAAGATAAGGAAAAATAATCAAGAGTAAATATGAAGTCTCAAGAGCGGTAGAGAGTATCCAACGATACAGCAAAATGTTTACGAACCACTGACTTATTCGATAGATTGGGCTACTCTAGTTCAGTCACTTGCTACGTCGAAGAGCCCCTCGTTACTTAGAGTGGCCTACGATCCGTGCAATACAGAAGTCTCGTTCTCGAAGTTCTAGTTCAAACAAGGTTCCATAACGGAACAAAATTTGAGAATTCAAGATTGGTCTTAATGGGTTCTCTATTTGGACATCTGTCGTTGGTTGGACGAATATTGGGTTTCAATCTATATGGATTGGATAAGATCCTAATGATAAAACTCTTCCTACTAGATTAGGGTATCCTAGAATAAGTTTCTATCCAAGAGTTAAGCTAGTTGGCCGTCAGGTTGGTTAGCTAGGTTCATGAAGCCCAAAAATGTATCTTCCGAGACTTTTGTGTTTAAGTAGCACATGAGGTCTCAATTGGGTGGCACACTAGTGGCATGTGCGTAGTGGGCTCCGAGTAGATCACAACCATATATTGGGTCGAAGGAATGGGGTTGCGGTTAAGGCTCTAATGGAGGTTAGAAAGTATACCGGTACTATGGTAAAGGTTATAACTAGTTCTTTTAACCTGAAAATCGTACCCAAAAAATAGAGTACAAGGTGACGGGTTTGAGTGGGACATTATATACTTAGTTGGAGGTGGACTCGTCTAGATCTTACATGTAAAGTTTGTTGGAAGATAATAGTTGGTCCCGTGCTCCGAATATTAATGACACGGCCGGGGACACAAAATGATCTAAATGGAAAGTGGGACTCCATAGGGCACTAGTTATCATCTTAATGGAAATCATTCTGATCAATCGGTAATCCTGGTATATCCTAAGAGTTTTAGAAGACTTACAGTCTACCCACCTTAGAGGCTAGGATATGGTGGCAAGGTTTCTGTCACAGGGCTGGCCGACGATAACTACCCTTGTGTATACAACTACCATAGCCCTGGAGATACGCGGTATCTCTCTACCAATTACGAGCTTATGTCCTTCCAAATCAGTGAAAGACAAAAACAAGAAAGAGTTCAAGAAACATGTTACTGAATACAATCACGTGATTCAAGGGCGAACGTATAATTCGAGAGGAATTGTCAAGCAGTCGCGGATGAGATCCTAGATACCTATATATCTCCATCCACGTAGTATAATTAACGAAGAGCGAACCAAATGTATCATGGTTGATCAGACCATAATACACTGATTCTGATTAGAAAATAAGTTAGCAGGCGTCCCCACTAAACATATGCCTCGAATCAAGCTCGAGAACAGAGTGAGCTTACAAAACTAGGCTGTGATAGCAACATTGGTCAAAATAGTTAAATTTTAGGTATACAAGATTTTTGAAAGAAGGCACAAATAGTACGAGTTTTGAGGGAATCAAACTTCACTTGGTGTTCTTGCTTATACAGTCTTCCTACTATCTTCTGATCCACAAGGACTTGGTCGACTAATGGGTTATGGACATTCTAAATTCCATATTCTAGGTAAACCTATTAGTGTCAGTCGATATCCTCGTCAATAGGTCACAAGGACGACGGAATGCTAGATCGGGAGACGTGCTATCCAACTTACAAAACTTCTACCAATATTGGCTTCGGATCTTATGGAACACACAGGGCACTGTCCTATCCTCTATAGTATCCTTAATTTGTAATCACGTCTGAAGTCATTTCACCGAGGACTATGCCTCGCCCGTAAAATCGGACTGTGGTAATCCTTGGTTTCGTAACTCAAATATGATACAAATCGAACATTACTTAACTCTATCCAATATTGGCTCAAGGATAACTACGATCAAGAGTGGACCACTAGTCATATCTCTAGCAAATTCTATAACCGATATTTCCTTAAAAATTTTAATTCTAGGGTCGTGTCTCGCCAGTGCGCTGCTGGCTGCAGTGTATCCATAGTCTCCAAAATTCAATTAAATGGCGACAGTGCGCTGTCTGCCATTATGAGTTAACTAACATTCCTTTAACTATATCTAAAAATATTCATGAGCTTCTAGAGAATCGAACAAGTTGACCATAAACTAGAGCGTAAGCATTTGTCCTATCAATCACAACCCTTAAAATAAAGGATTGAACAGGGAGAAATAACTGAGGACAAGAGGAATACAAACATTCTAGCTATTCCATGTGTATTCAAGCCTTTGAGGAAAAACTTGAATCGAAACTAACTTGAGGTTCATCTATGGATAACATAAAACAATAACTCTTAGGGCAAAAATAGGAACTGAATAGGCAATTTGACTAAGATGTGAGGATGATATCTAAGAGGCAAGAGAAGGAATTAATCAATTTATCAGGGTTAGATCATTAATACTAGGAAGCCATGTCTCACCAAGTGAATAATCTATCCACATTGGATCTTATCGTCATATTAAGAGGTAATAGTGTACCTATAAGGATCTGACACTCTATAAAATTTAATAACTCCTTATCTACATTGCATGGCCTAGACTACCCATCGGTAAATTTGTATAAGGGACTCCTAGTCCTAGTCATTCTCGTAAATTAAATTAATCTTAATTCGTGAATGAGCATTTCCTTATCGCAGGCTCGCAATAGTACAACTAACTTAAGTACTATCACGAGTTCGCATGATTTGCAAAAACGGACCTGCATGGGCCACCACAAAAACTTGTCACGACCCGCACCCATTTTTTTTTAAAAAACGGATACGAGACGTGTCCAAGCCAGCCTACGCCGCAGTGTCGGCGGTAGAACGCTGTCACGGCCATGAAGATCAAAATCAAAAACAATGCTCATTCAGATAATTAATTTAACTTATAATGATCATAAGTTTTACATTTGTAGAAAAATAGAAACTTGTACCAATAAATGAATGACTACAACTCAACTATCTACCTAGTCTCTAGGCTTTGTCTGCAAGTACTCCCGTCACTCCCAAGCGAAGTGAATCCACGGCTAACCTGAAAATGTTGGTTTCCAGTCAGGAATGGAACGAGCACAATTCACTGAATGCAATTTCAAATAAAGAAAATGACTATAAGACAAAGGTTAGACATCAATCATGAGTTTTGGAAATAACAGTAAAGCCGTAAGAAAAATCAATAGGAATAAATAGACCAATATACTTTCCACCGTTAGAAGTACCTTTGACATGTGATCAGTCTGGGGTACTACACCGCACGGTCTACGAGATCTACTGCTTGAAAATAAACAATGTCTACGAGATCTACAATGTCTACGAGATCTACTGCATAAAATAAACAATGTCTACGAGATCTACAATGTCTACGAGATCTACTGCATAAAAATAAACAATGTCTACGAGATCTACTGCATAAAATAAACAATGTCTACGAGATCTACAATGTCTACGAGATCTACAATGTCTACGGTCGGATCACACATCCTTGGTACTTCTCATTCCCGAATCAATAATTTATAATAGAGTATAAAAAATCACATAACCAATGACTAATCAATGAAATATAGTAAAGATCAATATCGAAATGCAGACAATAAACTGTACTCGCCTGTGGTCCTCTGCTGGTGAAACCGACAGTCTGAACTACTCAATGTGCCACAATTAGTCAAAATCCGTACAACAGTCCCCGAAAGCTGAAATAAACATTACCAATGATCTCAAAATAGTCAAATTAGCTAGGATTGCCTGTCCTTAAGTCTAATTCTGGACACAGGGGCAAAACGGTAATTTTGGGTCAAAACGGTGTCCGCCGTTGGACCCGCTTTGCACCGAAAAGCGTGCCAGAGTCAACGGTCTCTAAAGTCATCAAACTACATGTCTACGGATCCAGTTTTCCGATACGAACCCAACCGTATGTCCAAAGTTGGATTCCGGCGGGCCGTGCACAAAATCGCCCGTTGAGTGGGACCGTAGGGCCCGCAAAACGACGTATGATTCAACTGTCTCAGAATCGGACCAAACTTGGCATACAGGACCAGAAAAACGATACGGTCCTGCTGGCGCAGGTTTCGTCTCGATCTGACGAGCGTGCACAAAGTAATTGGAGAATTTGCAAAGTGCACGATACGGTGAATTTCGACGGATACGCATCAAATTCGTCGCGCACACGCGACCAATTTGAATTCCGCCAAAGCCCACACGACCACGAAGCCGTTACGCAGCTTTCGATGCCTTCGGTTCGCGACCACATTGCCCGGAATGGCGGGACGCACGTCGTGTGGAACAATTTCTATGTTTCAAAAACAGATTTTTGGAAAACTTTGGGATTCGATTTCTCGACGCGTGGTCGATGATTTTCAAATCCGCAAAAAGGGTCAGGAAGCTCTATATGTGGTCTGTAATTCCTATTCAGCAAGTTACCTAGGACTATTGCTAGATTAATCGGAATTCATCTCCGATCTTGAGGGTTTGGGCTGCTCGATCCCCTGTTTATGAACAGGTTTTCGATCGATTTTCAACTCGATTTCTGTCGAGTTTCGGATCGCTAGAATTTAAACTATTTAATAGGGGTTAGAGAGGGTTAAATCGAGATCATACCAGAATTTACGGTTCACGAAACGATCGCTCATACGTTGCGAAAATGCCTCGCGAAGTAGCCTCCTTGGCTGCTGCAACTGCTGCCACTGCGCGACTGATGCGCGCGCGCACGGCGGTCGGCGGCGAACTGGCCGGCCGGCGGTGGCCCTTAGCGGCCGCGCGAACGCCGGGGTAGGTCGCCAGGGGTCGGCGCTAGGGTTAGGTCGATGGCTCACGATCTTCCTCTCGCATATGTATCGCGATATATATATATTTTTTTCGCTCGGTTATGGGAAGCTCTCGGCCTGGGAAGTGTATACACGGGTTGGGGCTGGAAAGCTAAGCGGGTTTGGAGAGAGAGCGGTGCTCTCGGGTTTGGGACTTGCAAGGCTCGACTTGAGCTGGGCTTTAGCAAGGAGTGTTCGGTTGGCTTTTATTACTCTTTTGTCTTATCCTTTTTCTTTTTCCTCTTTCTATCTGTATATATGTAGCGCCCGTCTGAACAGGGCCGAGAGCATTGCTCTGGTTTTTGGCTGCTGTGCTCTTCTAATGGGCTCGGGGACTGGCTTAGTGTTGGGTTTTGTGGTTACAGCAGGGGATGGATGGGGTTCTATTATTAATCAGATCAAAGAGGGGGTCAGGTTCGTTTGTATGGAGCTGGGCTCGGCCCTGGGTTGCTTGAGGGAATGGGTTTGGTCCTGTGGGCCATTCCTTTGTTTTATTCTATTTCTTAAAACTAAATGGATATATATATATATATATACATATACACATCCGTATATACATACGTATATATATATATTCATATAGATGTCCATATATATTTATATACATACATACATACTTATATAGCTATATACACACATGAATATATAATAATAATGATATAATAGGAATAATATAATAATAACAATAATATTAATAATAAGAATAATAATATAATAACAATAATGATAATAATATTAAGAATAATATAGTAATAAAAATAATGATAATATTTATAATAATGATCTTATTTCTTATATAAATTAATCCCTATATAATAAAGTAATTGTACACATATATATATTATACACTATATATAAATATAAATAATCTAAAGCTTAAACCGTGTTTATACCATAAATACACTTATATATATATATATACAAGTATAAATATAACCTAGATAATTTCTATCAAGTCCAACATATTTGTTAAGGACAATTATTTACTATATTATCAACAAAACATTATTTAGTACTAAGAACTTATAATATACATAAATACAACCACCTTGTGAACTCGGCTATCGGGTCACTAAATTAGAATAGTGATACGACGTACGTCTAGATGGACGCCATTGGTCTCACTACGAGCCTACAAGGGATTGGGTCGAGTTCGGGTCAGTTTGGTACGACCGAGTCCTTTAAAATCAATAATCTAAATATTAAATAATTAAAAAACCTTTAGAGGTTAAGTCGCAACTCGGCCTGGTTTTCCTAGTTAGGGCGTCCCTATGGCTATGTTTCTCCAGGCATGGCTAGTACACTAGTCAAAGTACGCCACTGCACTATCCGTGCCATGATTCCTAGTCGTCTTGTACTTCAAAACTCAACTATGGTTAAAATCATCCACCGTAATAATAAACTAATAAATTATTTATAATAATCTAAAATCACCATTTAAATAAAATAAATAATAAAAAAATATTTCAATAATTTTCGGGAAGGGAGGCTACACATGAGCAGCCAGCCTGCAAAGCTATAAATAGAAGGATCGTTTCCTTCTATTTATAGCTTGATGGAGTATATCGACGTGATGATTGTTGATGGAGGCACATGAACGATAGAGGATCGTTTCCTTATAAATAGAAGGAAACGATCCTTCTATTTATAGCTTTGTAGGCTGGCTGCTCATGCGCACATATGTTGGATGCGCCTGGACGTGGGGACGCCACGTGATGATTGTTGATGGAGGTACATGAACGATGCGCCCTGATCGAGGGGTTGAATTCTTCATGCTGCTGTTGTGAGCCGGCACGTAGCAGAGAAGAGGATCTTTCTATTGCTGAGATCTTGGATGAGTTGAGTCAAAGGACATGTGTCGTCGACCCATGGCTCGGAGATCTCGGATTTGATGGGGGATGATCTGGTAGGATGCGCCAAGGATTGGGCGCATGAGGAGACTTTGGCTCGTAACCTTTAGGAGTCACGAAACATTCGGGGCGCATGGCTTTTGAGGCGCATGCGAGGTTTTATTAGTGACTTTACTCCTGTCTTTTGGGATCAGAGAGAAGTCTGGGGCGGATGGCTTTTGAGGCCCATGTAGAGCTTCAAGGGAGACTTTCCTTCTGTCTTTAGGGATCAGTAAAAAGTCTGCGATGCATGGCTTTTGAGACTCATGCAGATTTGGGTGCATGACTGCGGAGGCGCATGCGAGATGATTGGGCGGCCACGTGGCAGTTACCGTCGGAGTAAAAGTAATGATGATGCTGACGTTGGCGACGCTTCGTCTTCTGAAAAAGCTGTCAACTGTTCAGACTTTGGAAGGCGTACTGCCAACTCTGTCAGTTCAGCATTTAATGTTTTTGACATTCGATGGATTGTTGAGTGGGTACATCGATCGACGTTCCACTGTGTGTATGGGGACGCATGGGGGTGCATCCCCTGTGAGGCACTTGGTGTTGAAGGGCGCGTATGTGTGATGCGCTTGATGTTGAAGGGCGCATCTATGTGATGTGCTTGATGTTGAAGGATGCGTCTGTATGATTCGCGGTCTGGCCGACGTATCCACTTTGTGACACGTCTTTAATGGTGCGACTGTTACGTTCTTCGAGTGCTTTAAATAGCCGTTTTGACTTGGCTGAATTCGAAGCGTCCGGTTTATCCATTAAGTGCAAATTTATTGCACGAAATTCGGAGAGCCATCCTCTTGGCGCATGGGTTTGATTTGCCCGGCATATAAATAGTGGCATGGAGAGAGTTTGCTTCTCATTTTCTCACGTTTTTCCGAAATAAACTTGTTTACTCGGATGCCTTCTGTTGATGAGATGCTCCCGAGGGTGAAGATGCGACGCAATGTCTTCATTGATGCACTTGAAGGTGACTGTTACATCCAAAAGTCAGAGTCGAGGGCTTCTGAGGCAGGCGAAAGGTGCCTGTTGCATCCAAAGATCGGGATGCTCGAGCCTCGTCTCCGTTATTCTGGAAGAGCCGTAGATCAGAATTACGGTGCTACGGCTTTGGGGGCTCTTTCTTCCTTCAAAGTGGGTGTTGCCCACTCTGGTTGTGTTGAAAGCTTTTGATTGTGGTCTTCCTTCGCCTTTGGAGGCTCTTTTGAAGCCTCCCCTGGACATAAGATGGCTTGCGGTGCTCCTCTCTTCCTTGGTTTGGGGAGCTCTTCCTCCAGCTAGAGGGTTGATTACCACCCTCGTTCTGCTCAATAAATGCTTTATTAGTCGAAGCATTTAGACGACGGTGAGCCTGGATGGAAGAGCGGCACATAACTGGGCTGCTGAAGAGATACACATAACTGAGGATGCACATAACTGAGCTGCTGAAAGGATGCGCCTTGCTGAGGGCGCATGGCGAGATGCGCCTGGTTGAGGGTGCATGGTTGCTGCTGCGCCTGACTGGGAGCGCATGGTGGATGCTGGCTGTAGACTTAGGATCTTTTCTTCGTAGAAATTCTCCTTTGTACAACCTTTTCTAGACATGTAATAGACTTTTTATATGTAAAAATAAAAAGTCCTCTTTTGTTGTCTATATTTATTGTTTTGTTGTGAAGTACTTTGTCCGAGCTCTCTGGCGTATGTAGTGTCTGGCGCATAGGTTTTCTGGTTCTAAAATTCCATGCTTCTACAAGACCCCCTTCAAAGTTTTCAAAACTTTTGGATAAGTTTTGGAATACTTTGAATAAGAAGCATGGTGGTTGAGGCGCATGACTGTTGGATCGCATGACCGTTCGGGCGCATGGATACTCCCGCATCAGTGAGGGGGCGCATGCTCCTCTCAGTTAATACAAATGATAACGCCTCGATAACCAAAAAGATTAATGATGATCTTTTTGGATTTATTTGCAGTTATCTCCTCACAGAACCTAAGGCGGCGGCTGAGGTCACACCTCATCGGTTCACGCGTGCGACTGGGCCTATAAATAGGCGTGAGATGGAGAGAGAGAGAGAGTTCTTCCTTTCTTTGCTTTTGCCTTTTAGAGTTCTTCTTCACAAAAACCCTAACTTTCTTCTCTCAAGGAATAGCTCCCAAGACTCCTCGCAGCGGTGCTGGCAAGGAAAAAGAGCCGGCGGAGTTTGCCGAAGAGGATGCCCCTATCACCATTGTGACTCCGGCCGACGTTCGACCCGCGGTGACGGGTGAGTATCGTCTTCTCCGTTATAGACGAACTTTGGATCATACGGCTGAGTTGGTGTGCCCTAACTTTCTGCTGCCGACGCGCATGGACTTCTGTCCTGATGATGCGCCGAGGTTTTATCCCGCCGATGTGCATGAGTTTAGGCCTTTATTATGCACCGAGGTTTAACTGCTGACGCGCATGGATTTACGCCCTGATGATGCGTCGAAGCTTCTGCTGACGCGCATGGGTTTACGCCCTGATGATGTACCGAAGCCACTGCAGACGCGCATGGGTTCACACCCAGATGATGCGCCGAAGCCTCACTGCTGAAGCGCATGGGTTTACGCCCTGATGATGCACCGAAGCCTCACTGCTGAAGCGCATGGGTTCAAACCCTGATGATGTGCCGAAGCTTTTGCTGACGCACATGGGTTCACACCCTGTTGATGCGCCAGGTTGCTTGTCACACTTTTTCTTCAAAGCTCTTTGCCTGACTTTTGTTTTTGTTGTGTCAGTGTTGATGACAATCCCTTTGCTGAATGAAGTCCTTCTGGATGCTTCTCTTTGTCAAATGGGAGTTAATTTTGACGAGGAGGTTGTCAACCCTGCGAAGGATGCTATCTTACAGAATCAACCTCCTGAGAGAATGCTGCAGGTCCAGAATCAGTTGCCGATTTTCCTCCAGAGTATGATGGAGAGCGGTAAACTGAAATCTGCTGATTCCGAGGATGTGACTTTCTTAAAGCCTGCCTTTTTGTTCGGTGACCGACTGATCTCTTCCAAGGCGAAGATATTGAAGATCAAAGAAGACTGGTTCTTCTCTACAAAAGGCATGGTTCTGTACATACGACAACTTGACCGCCAGTTACCGCTGACGGCCTTCTACCGTTTAGCTTCCAAGATAAGGATGCCCTAGGAACTTACTCCTTCTCAAGGAGGGGCATTGGGAGGTACTCTTTCAATTGATACTACTTCGAATCAAAGGGATACCTTGGCTGCTTCGCGAGCCGGTCCCTCGTTCAGTTGTCGAACTTTGCACCCTGGGAGCCTCTATATTGAGGTCCCTACTGACACCATTGCCTTCAGTGCTTCAACCTTTGCAAATCGGATGCTAACATCGAAGGTCATGTATCCGAAAGGTAGCTTTAGGGTTGAAGGTTTGGTGTCACCACATGCCGAAGTGGGACGAGTTGACCATTTGGGTATTGTCGAAGTTCAAGGCTGAGCTGAAGGAGATTGGGCTGACGGTCGCTATCCGTGCCACACAGGCTGGCGTGGATCTCAATAAGCCTATGTTCCTTGCACTCTTGGAATTGTTCAATGCCCAGACTGGCACCTTCTTTACCCCGGTAGGGGAGTTGGGGTTGGCTCTCCATGAGATGTACGAAGTGTCCAAGCTTTCTTGGGGCTCAGAACCGTACGAGGAATATTTTCCGTCGAATGAAGAGATCCTTGTTCTTGAAAATAAGGACCCAGAGATGATGGTTGTTTTCAAAGAGGTGGCGAGCCATCATTATCTAATGCAACGAAAGTACAAAGACAGGACTCAGTCTCATGTGACTGTTTGGAGGGATTACGTCTTCAAGCAGGATTTGGCAGATTCCTCGAAGATTCGATTTATGACTCCGCAAGGGCTGAAACACGCGAAAGTGACTTTCGAAATGAACCGGCTAGACGAGAGGGCCCCCCGTTCAAATGAGAGTGACGAGAACGCGTATAGCTGCTTCTGGCACTGTGCACACCGGATGTCATCTAAGGCGGTATTGACCGCGTACTTGATGATATGGCTCCGGGATTGTGTGTTTGCGGGCGGATTTGGTGCTGTGGAGAGGGTACACCGGAACCTCATTTTGCCTGCCGTGAAATTGGCTTTTGGCTGTCCATTGGCTCTCCTCCCTGCGATGGTGTGTAACCTGCTGTGGGGCTTGAGGACCTTTGCTGATGATGTGATCCATGGGAGAGGTAGGAACGACAACTTTCCCCGGGCCGAACTGCCATTCCATTATCTTATGGGATGGTTGATTCTGCATCATCCTAACGTGATGAGTCCAGGTCCGGAGGAGGACCACGTTGAAGGTGATGCCTTTATCCGCCGCTTCTACAAGAGGAAGTGGTTGCATACTGGCGTCCCTGTTTGCAGAAGAGTTTTGTCCTACCTTCAAGGTGGGAGATTGTCAAGGTCGGCCCCATCTTTAAAGATTTCGAGGCTGACCAAGATTTAGACGACTCTGGTGAAGATGCGATTACTCTGCCGAAATGGGGTTTTCGTTGGTTGCAAAGTATTCGGCCTTCTCACTTGGTCTACCGCAACCAAAATAGGTGTTATCTGGAGCCATATCTGCCAAGCCGGTTTGCTCGCCAGTTTGGCTATACCCAGCTAATGTTACGGAATCCCAGTAGCAGTCTAAGGTTTACCGGGAGTTTGCTGGATGGAGCCCGGGGCTGGCAATATTATAATACTGGGTGCACTGGTGTTCATTTTACTACGCCAGTTCACAACCTTCGGCCACAGATCCTGTATTCGGCCGTTAAGCTGTATTGCACCATGAATACTGTGTCTCTTGGTTATGATAGGAAGAATAGTTTCATCATTGGAACTCAGCTGGAGGCCACGACGAAAATGTTGGTAGCGGCTCGGTCATATCGTCCACCAAAATTGGCGGGGTATCGGGCTACTGCTGCGGCATCAGTGAGAGATCCCTCTGTTGGGAAGAGACGGGCCAACGCAGAAGCCGGTTCGTCTGTACCAAAAAGGCTGAGAAAAACGAAGACTCCAAAGGCTACATGAGTGCCGCCTGTAACGCCAGTGGAATCAGTTCCTGCTGAGGCAAAGAGTCCTCCGTAATTTTGGCTCATCTTGTCATTTTGGTGACTTGTGCTTTTTTTCTTTTAGGGATCGTCGAAGAAGAAGACCCGTGTTTCAAAATCAGGTGTCAGTAAACTGAAGGAGGTGGCAAGCTCTTCTGAAGAGCGTATTCCTCCGATGGTAATGTCTCCAATGGAGGAGAATCCTGAAGATGTTGTTACTGCGGAGGTTTTAGTATCTCCAGACTTTGTCGGAAGAGACGCAGAGGTTGCAGCAACTTCCGGGATGGTGTAAGCTACCGTAGGGGCCTTGGACGTTGAAGGTCCAGCAGACACGGGGCTTCGTGATGATGAAGTAGAGTAGAGTTCCTCATCTTCAGATGACGTCGCTCCAGAGTTGCAAGAGTCTGTTGCGGGGGAAACAGATGAGGTTAGAACAGAGGAGAGGATTGATTCCCCTCCTTGTCATGATGAGGGGAGGTCGACTGTAACATTGCCAAGCCCTACCCCAGACTCAGCAGTGGAAGCTGAGGTGGCTGCCGACCAGGAGGTGGCGACAGATCCTATCCCTGTAGAGGGATTTGATGAGGAAAATGAGACTCATCTGCCGATCCTGACTCCAGGGGCGAGTCAGGACACAAGTGTTGATCCCACTATTCCACCGGAGGGGGAATGCCCCATACTGCCTGCTGATAGTGCGTTGGGGGCTGATGAGGTAGCCACTGACGTCGATGGTTCTTCCGAGCTTGAGAAGGGTAAGGGTTTGGTGGAACCCTCTGTTGCTCCTTCTACTTGTGTACTATATCGACGCCTATCTCGGCTCCCTCCGTTCTTTTGGCTCCTCGGGCTAGTAGTCAAGCCCCTGTTGATGAAGGGCCTGTTGATGTCGAGGTTCCAGCCTCAAAGATTGAGGTCGGCAGGCCTTCTTCCGGTCCGCTAACTGGAGCAGCTCCTCCAACTCATGCTATGACGCCGCAGGTGCTGGCGGATGCAGATGAATATGTAAAATTCATCATCGAGGCGATGTATAAAATGCTGCAGAGGGGTGTGTCAGCGGTGATGGACGCCAATGGGAGCTTTGCGACGGCAAAAACTTTGGCACTGTCTCATATCTACCTGATCCGTCTTCACCAGGGCCATGATCATATGGCCGAGATCCTGGAGGCTTCGGTGGCTGAGCTGGACCAGCGGCTTTCCGAATTCTAGTGTATCTAGCGAATGACCTCTCCGTCCTGATAGATGTGGAGAAGGAGAAGCTGATCGCTGAGACTGAGTCCTCTTACCAGGCCACCATGAGTATCTGGGAACACGAAGTGGCTGAAATTGAAGCTGCAGTGGAGCGGTTGTCTCAGTCTATGCGGGAGACGGTGGAGGCGCGAGCTGCTTTGGACGCTAGTATCGCAGATGTCGATGCCCAGATCCGCCGCCTTGAGGACCAGCGGGCCCGACTCCTGTTAGATGCCGAGCGTGCCCAGGATGAACATGTGGCATTCAAGGAGGAGGAAGCAGCCTTCACCCACCGAGCTCTTGCCCTGGCTCAGCAGCGGCAGCAACTGGATGAGAAGCATGAGAATGACACTTCTCCTGAGGCTATTGAAGCGATGCGTCAAGAAGCTGAACGTCGAGCCTTGGCGACTGTAGAGATTCGGGCGGCAGACTTGAGGCGTCGGATTGAAGAGCTTTCAGCCAACCCTGGGGATGTTTAGGGATTGTAGTCTTTTCTTTTTGTGTTTTTGCAACTCTTGCTGGGGATATTGTAATCCTTTACTCTCTTTTTTAGAATAAAGAAATACACAATTTTCTGTGATATGTTCATTTTTGCTGTCATGAACTTGATGATTTGTGTGGACCTATTATCTTTTGCGCACCTTTGTTTTCAGGTACAGATAATAAGTTTGAGAGAACCAACATGTTTGCTCAGAGGTATGTGGACATGGCAAATATGGGATTCAAATGATAGAATCTTCCTACTCAGAGGTGTTATGGACGTGGTAGGAACGACTCTGGAGGATACGCGGAACTACTCAGAGGTAATTTGGACGTGGAAGTTCTGCGATTAACGTACGACAACGCAGGGGTTGTCCGTACGGGATGTTTACTCAGAGGTAATGTGGACGTGGTAAACATGGTGGGTAGCGTAGTCTTATGGAATATAAGATTCCGTTTTGTAGGGCGTAGGGGAACAACTCAGAGGTGATGTGGACGTGGTTGTCCTTCTACTGGAGGATGCCATAGAACAGCTGGGTTCCGGAAGCGTACAATTTTGTGGAAGGGAATTGTATGCGAGCCCTGATGATTGGGTCCACAGATCCCCTTATGGAAGTACATGTCTGAAAAGATGTCAAGAGTAGTACTTCTTTAGGAACTTGCCGTTGATGGGCATCATGAACAAGTCCCCATTGGGTTTGGCGAGGCGGTAAGTACCGTTTGAGTATACCGTCTCTATGATGAAAGGTCCTTCCCACTTGGGTTCGAACTTTCCTGGTGTCTTGTGAGTCAACACCATCGGCCTCCTGACTGCCAGAACCAGGTCGCCTACTTGGAAAGTCCTCTGCTTGACCTTCTTGTTGAAAGCCTGTGATATACGAGCTTGATAGAGTTCGATACGTTGTTAAGCTAGGAGACGCTTTTCGTCAAGTGCCTCTAGTTTCCGCAGACGACGACGTTGATTGTCCTCTTCTGTGAGTTGATTTGTGATTGGTACGCGGAGTGAGGGTATCTGGATCTCGAGAGGTAGTACCGCTTCGCTTTCGTAGACCAGGGAGAATGGTGTGTTGCCTGTCGGGGTCCGTACCGTTGTACGGTAGGCCCAAAGGCATTCGCCAAGCTTTTCGTCCCTGTCACGTTTGTTGGATGACACGACCTTTTTGAGTAGCCTGACGATAGTCTTGTTGAACGCCTCGTCCAATCCGTTTGCTGCCAGATTGTAGGCGGTTGATGCCACATTTTGAATGCGATTCTTGTCACAGAATCTGCTGAAAACATGGCTGATGAACTGAGGACCATTATCGTGGATGATCCGCCGGGGTACTCTAAAACGGTAGATGACATGGTGCTTGATGAAGCTGATCACTCTGGAGCTTTTCACTTCTGCCAGTAGAACTGCTTCTGCCCATTTGGAGAAGTAGTCGGTGATGGCTAGGATGAAGCGGTGTCCTCTTGATGAAGGAGGGGTGATCGATCCCATAATGTCCATACCCTAAGCTTCGAATGACCAGGAGGCGACTGTAGTATGTAGTGGTTCTGACGGTGTATGAATGAAGTCTACGTGAAGCTGGCACGTATGGCACTTTTTAGCATAGTCGACAGCGTCAGCGGCCATGGTTGGCCAGTAGTAGCCCATACGTCGCAGTCGATCCTGCAACTTAGGGCCAGGTTGATGGGCCCCGCAAGTTCTATCGTGAACTTCTCGAAGGGCTTCGGCTGCTTCTTCACTAGACAAACATCGAAGGAGAAGTCCATCGTAGGAGCGTCGGTACAACATTTTAGTAGCTGTATCGTAGTAGAATCGAAGGGAGTGACTCCTGACCGAGACGGCTTCTTTCGGGTCTTCTGGAAGAATTCCGTAGACAGCGAAGTCGATGAACGGGAATCTCCAATCTCGGACATTAATACCAGTACTTGTCGACATGGCGTGGGCCATGTGTGAGCACAGGTTATTTTTAGGACAGACCAAGTCTCGACCCACTACTGTGACGTAGTGTTGAGTCCCGAGGGGTGCTGCCAACGAGGCTGTGAGGCCGGCCAGAGCGTCGGCCTCCAAATTTTGTAGATGGGGTACATGTTCGATAAAGAACCCGGTAAAGGTTGAAATGATGTTCAATGCAACTTCATGGTAAGGGATCAGATCTTCATAGCGAACTTCGTATTGCCCTCTGACCTAGTTAACGACGAGTTTTGAGTCGCCGTAAGCTTCCAGATGGTTTACCCCCAGCTGTTGTGCCAACTGGACTCCCATGATGAGTGCGTTGTACTCGGCAACATTGTTGGAGCACGGCTTTGAAAGGGAGTAAGCCCGCTGGATGACCAGCTGATCGGGGGAGACTAATACTACCCCCACTCCTGCGATGATTTGGCCTTTGGGGCCTGTTCTCGAAGCGCCATCGAAAAACATTCGCCAGACGGAGCCTTCTTCGGTGACGTTTGATTCTTGGACCTCATTCGGGATGTCTTCATAGAGTCTTGAGGACTCTGGGATGGGGTATGCAGCTAAAAAGTTAGCCCGAGCTTGACCCTTAACAGCTTTTTGTGGAACGAACACCATGTTATATGGTGTTAGCAAGATCGTCCATGTGGCAAGCCGGGAGTTCAATGATCCTGGCTTCGTCATGAGGACTCTGAGTGGATTGACTCGGAAAATGACATGAATTGTCTGGCCCGAGACATAATGGCGAGTCTTTTGGATGGCAAATACCAAAGCCAAGCACTCCTTTCAACGGGGTTGTACCGGTGTTCGGCCCCGATCAGTGTTCTACTGAGGTAGTAGATAGCTTGCTCATAGCCTGTATCGCTGTTCTGAGCCAGCAGAGCGCCGAGGGAATGATCCATGGCACGGACATAGAGGAGAAATGGTTTGCCGGCGACTGGTGCCACCAGGACTGGCGGGCTTGTCAGATAAGCCTTGATGTCGTCGAAAGCCTTTTGGCACTCCTCTGTCCAGACGTAAGAAACTCCCTTCTTCATGAGCTGAGTAAAGGGTTGACATTTGCCGGAAAGATTTGCTATGAACCTCCGGATGTATGTCAGACGCCCTTGTAGGCCTCGAAGTTCTCGAAGGTTCTTCGGAGGGTCCATGTCGAGGATGGCTTTGGTCTTCTCAGGATCGACATGAATGCCTTTCGTCGTGATAATAAAGCCCAAGAACTTTCCGCTAGAAACCCCTAGGAAGGATTTAGCGGGGTTCATCTTGAGTTGATGTGCTCGTATGAGGTCGAAGACTGTCTTGAGGTCTTGTTGGTGATCTCCTTTGAGACGGCTCTTGACCGCGATGTCATCAACATAGCATTCGACTGTCTTGCGAAGATGCTGACGAAAAATGGTGCTCATAGCTCGTTGGTATGTCGCACCGGCGTTCTTCAAGCCAAAGGGCATCACTGTGTAGCAGAAAATGCCCTTCGGAGTCCTGAATAACGTGTGTTTTGCGTCATCGGGAAACATCTTGATCTGGTTGTAGCCCAAATACCCGTCCATGAAAGACATGCGTTCAAAGCCACATGTGTTGTCGATCATCACGTCGATGATTGGAAGCGGGAATTCGTCCTTCGGACAAGCAGAGTTGAGATCCCTAAAGTCGATACAAACTCGTATCTTTCCATTCTTCTTGGTGACAGGGACGACATTGGCCACCCAATCTGGGTATTTTTCTTCATGGATGAAGCCGCTGGTCAAGAGTTTGTCCACCTCCTGATCGATGGCGTTCATGATGTCCGAACGGAAGTGCCGCTATTGTTGTTTGATAGGCTTGGCATCAGGTAAGATGTTCAGCCTATGCATCGCGATCTGGGGATCAAGTCCCGGCATATCTTCGTAGCTCCAGACGAAGACATCGATATACTCCTTAGCCAGCTGGATTAAAGATTCTCGGTCTTCTCCTTTTAGGCTTTTGCTGATGAAGATGGGTTTGGAAGAAGATCCGTCCCCAAGGTCGATCTGCTCGACTTCGTCTTCGGTGGGAGGTTCACGTAATTCAAAACGAGACTCCCATTGTTCTCCTAGGCTTTGAGCCCAAGGTTATTCTTCGAAGAATTCCGGTACTTGGTCTTCGCCTTCATCTTCTTGAGGTTGTGCTGATGTCATGTTAGCTGACAACACTTTCTTGAAGACTGATCCGAAGCTGGTATCAGAATCTCAAGTCGATGCTTCGGATGAGTGAGAATGTTTTAGTTCTTCTGCGTCTGAACTCTCTGGAGTTGATGGTGGCGTGACATAGCCTACCCCCCGTCGAGTTCGATTGTAGTAGTCTTGCGGCTTACCTTTAGTTGTTGGAAGCCGGAGAGGGAGACGTCGACCCTTGCCGTAGTTCAGGACTTTGTCGCTTTTTAGGTCGTAACCCATCTTTTGGATGAGGTACTTTGCCTTATCCGTGTACCGATAGACTTGTATTCTGCCGGTATCTGGTTCTGGCTCGAGTGGCGGGAGGTCTTGATGACGCTCAACTTTGCCAAAGATGATGGATTCTTCGTCTCGACATCGTGGCGGGACTATGTAACAGACCCCTTGGGATGGGACTACTCGATTTACATGATGGACGGTCGTTATTTGTGTTTGCAACGACCGTAGAGCGTTGTCTAATGTATACATGGCATTCCAATGTGGAAGACTAGAATAAATAAAAGACACTCTATTATTGATGAAATACGAGATTTTATCCCGCGAGATTACATTGTCCAGAGAGGGTGTATCTACATCAGCAGAGATATATTCCCCTAGCTCCTCATCTGTAAGTACTGGGGTTAGATCGGGAGAGTCCACCACAGCTTTGATTTTGGGGTCCGAGAGGGTTATGTGGGCCTTCTCCGGCAACTTGGACGATTGCGACGGCTTGTCCTTAAGACGCACCTTCAGAGGTACCTCAACCGCGCCTCCGGTGATTGGTGCCTTCCCCTGTAGTTTTGCCACAAGGGGAGCCGATGTTTGAGGCGGCTTTTCCTTGAGCCGTATCTTCAGGGGAGCTTCAGGAGTTGGTACTTTTCCTGGTAGCTTGATGTTCATGGGAGGCAACTTCTGAGGCGGTTTGCCTTTGAGTCGGATCTTCAAAGGAGCATCGGGAGTCATCTCAGGCTCCATGTTCGGCTCTGCTGCCGTTTCTGCTTCATCGTCAGCATCATTGGCTTCCTCCTCGTCAGGTGACTTGTACAAGTCGGAATCGGTGAAGTAGGCTTCAATCCCTTTGAAAGGGTCGATGTCTGCGAACTCCGTCCGGATGATGTTGTTGGTGGACACATTTTTATACATTGGTAGAGCGTGGATGGCACCACCATATACTCATGCAGCCATGTTCGACCCAACAGAAGGTTGTAGTTGACTTCGGCGTCCACGACATAACAAGTGACCTCGGTTCTGAGGTTACCGATATGGCACTTTAGTCGTATTTTGCCCAGTGGCTCGCTTTTGCTAGCATTGAAGCCACTGATTGTTGTGTTGGAAGGCGCCAGTCGGTACATTGGGATCCCCAGTGTTGAGAGCAGCGTCTTCGGAATTATGCTGAGGGAAGATCCCGGATCGATCTGAATCCGCTTCACCTTGACTGAACCGATGTACCCTGTATAGTACAGCGGCATGTTATGTCGGTTGTGCTTGAGCAGCATGTCTTGTTGGGTGAAGGTTATATTGGAGATAACCTCATCTGCACAATGACAGTGCGCACATGTAGTTGGGAGATCTTCAGGCTGCTTGACCTGATTGATGAAGGACTCAGCATCCTTCAGGGCTTCGCAGAGAGCTTCACGAGTGTCTTTGGAAAGACGAAGGAGCTCGAACAGAGATAGGCGGGCAGGAGTACTGGCCAGTTGTGCCAGTATGTCGAAGTTGTGGGGCTTGGCTAGCACCGAAGCATTCTCCTTTCGTAGAGGTCTGTCGAAACGAGCCTCTACATGCTTCTGCTTATTGGCTGCTGAGGGCTTAGATGGGCCCTCTTCTTGGGTAGCGGGGATGGTGCAAGGAGGCACCACCTCGACGACAGCTTCGTCGGGTTGGACGTTCTTATGTGAATGCATTTGTACAGGAAGTGCCTCTTCTACAGAGGAAGAGACCATGCGGCAAGACTTGATCTTCCTGCCTTTGGATTTGGAGGCAGAGCGCACCTCCGGTTGAGTGACCTCGGAAACAAGATCAGGGTGAACCCATAAGATCTCTTCCAGTGGGGTGGTGAGTGGGATGAGTCCACTCACGTTGTCACGGGTAGGTGGTAAGTTAACCACCTCCATTGTCGCCTTCGAGATTGGGACGACGCCATCCTGTGTTGTAGTTGGCGGCAAGGTGTCGAACTGGAGTGACACCACGTTGGCCGACACCGTCTTCTCCTCGTAGTCGACGGAGATAACATCCGCGTTGAACATGCACTGGATGTAATTCTTGAGGACATAGCAGTCCTTGGTTGGGTGTCCGACAAACCGATGGTAGTGACAGTACCTCGGGTTGTCCACTTTCCCAACCTCGTTGGGATGCTTCGGGTCCGGCAGCTTGATCTTGTCACCCTGCTTCAGTACCTCAAAGAGTTGCAGGGTGTCTTCGTCGTTGAACGAATAAACCTCCTTTGGTCTTGGTGCAAGTGGAGGTTTCTGAGTAGGTGCTGACGCACCTTTTGAGGCATTGATAGTCAATGCCTGTTTCCCCTTTGTCTCTCGTCCGGGGTTGTTGGCTGCAGGCT
Source organism: Iris pallida (assembly GCA_029216955.1). Lineage (NCBI taxonomy): Eukaryota > Viridiplantae > Streptophyta > Magnoliopsida > Asparagales > Iridaceae > Iris > Iris pallida. Next base: position 8,372,412 of record JANAVB010043019.1, read on the forward strand.
GTTTCCCCTTGTCCTCAAAGGCATGAAAACTGACTCCCAGAAGACGAGCATTGGCCGCCTTCTTTTCTGCAGCTTCTGCTTCGATGATCAAGGAGCTCCAGTCGGGAGGAGGAGTAGAGTTGATCCAGAGTTTGACTGCAGGCAGCATGTTCATGCTGTAGGAGGAGAGGAGTGCATGTTTTGGCATACCCGGGAGCAGTCTGAAGCAGGCCTGTCGGAAGCGTTCGATGAACACTCGAACTGTTTCCTTCTTCTTCTACCGTATCTCTATAAGGGACGCCATTGTCATGTCCTTCCAGCCGTCGTAGAAACGGTCGAGGAAAAGGCGCGTCAGGTCATCGAAGGAAGATATGGAATTGGTGGGGAGGCTGCAGTACCAGTCGTACGCCACTCCCTTCAGTGCCCCGACAAATATGCTGGTAAGTAGCACGTCCTCCTTCGGGAGATGTCCCGTCTGAGACTGGAAGTACGTCAGATAGCGACGCGAAGAGTCCTTTCCATCGTATGGCGTCAGTGTCTGTGGTTTATACTTAGGAGGATAAACCACTTTGTTCCACTCGAAGGGATAAGGTTAGGGAATCCTCATCTTTTGGCGCTCCTCTTGTCTCGTCTTGGACTCAAAGTGTTCGCGCAGGTCCCTGATCATCTCGACCATGTCTTCCGTGGAGCTGGGAGTCGGGAAAGGTGGTACCACCTGGAGTTGAGCGTTTGAGGGCTCCGACGTCCGAGGTGCCTCGCGGCGAACTGTGTCCGAGGGTACCTGTTGAAGGGGTACACTCGATTCTCCATTGGCCCCGGGATTAGGACCGGTAGAGGGCGTCCTGGCCAAAGCTGACCGTATCTCAATCACTGCTTGAGTCAGTGTTTGCATGGAGGCAGAGAGGGTTTTGAGTCCTCCCTCTAATGTGTCTATGTGCTGGACGAGGTCTGGTGGTGGCGCATCAGACTCAGAATCACCCCCAGCCATGTACACTGTCATGACACGGCTGGAAGTGGATGGATCGGTTGAGGCTTCACTCTCGGCCTCACTCTCGTGTAGGGGAGTCGCCTCTCCTGGAGCTTCGTCTTGGCCACCCCCAGCTATGTTCTGGAGAACATTCTCGACAGGAGCATCTGCAAGGGCCTGATTACCCTCGGTTCCGTCTTGAAGGATTTCTTCGTCTCCGAGACTCAGATTCGCGGAGGCTAGACTACCCCCGGCTATGTTTTGGAGGACACCCTCGTCTTGAAGGACTTCTTCGAGATGTAGATCTAAAGGGGCTAGACGACCCCCAGCCATGTCCGGGAGGCTGACTTCAAGAAGATCAGCCCCAGCTGTGCTTTGGAAGACAGCTTCGTCTTCGGAAGGAGGCTCGACAAGGGTCTGACTACCCCCAGTTTCCTCCAAGATCTTCTTCCTCCCCCGAGTGCCTTCGAACACTCCGGAGGACGAGACGGCTGTCTTGGTTTTCCTCGGCTGGCTTTTGGACGAGGAAGAGGAATTGCCAGTCGCCTTTCGGACTGACGAAGAGTTAGAGATCACGTTGCATGAAGCAACCCTTGGCTCTTCTTTTGTTGACATCTTTCTGAGGCGATGTTGGAGGTGTGTCGATGATTGCAGCCACTGGAATACCGACTGCCTTGGTGGGACTGCCGCCTAGAAATAGCAGTTGATGGTGACCACAGCACAAGTATGCCCCGTGAGAGGCGCATCGTGCTTGTTAGTCGACTCTCCTGATCGGCGCTTGTGAGTGATCACGTTGCGCAGATCGTTGGGGGAGAGTGCCACCTTTGCACCCCCTTCAGACGCATGGCAAAGCCAAGCGCCAAGGTGGTCAAGTGAATGCTGCGCCCCCTGATCTAACACCAAACAGGCGTCTCGATCAGTAGTGGGGGAACAACATTTGAAGTGACTTGAACGGACCTCAGACGCACAACCAGAGGAGGCGCGGGAGTTCAAGACCACTGGACTTGCCTTACTCGACTTGGTTGTGCACGCAATAGATGCGCCCAAGTGAGACGAGGACTTTGAAGGTCGGCTCATTTCTGGCACAGAAGAACCTGAGTCGACCTTATACAGCTTACCATCAGCAGCGCACATAATTTTGAGCGCATGCTTCTGGCTTTCTGCTGGCATAGCATGTTTGGGGCGCATGGCCCGTGCTGCCTTGGACTTCTTCGTACCAGCCCGCCGGGGCGCATAGTACTCAGAATCCAAATTCTACTCGCTATTACAGTGAGTGAGTCTGTCAAAGACAGAGACCTTCTGTGGCACATCAGAGGTGATGCGCGGGGCATTGGCTGCGCCCCTGCTCCGTCGACGCATCTTTCTGGTCTGAGAGGAAGATGGCTGGAGAATGTGGTCAACCGCACGTTTCCTCGAGAGACGCACTGTACCAGTGGGCGCATCTTGGTTGCTGAGGACGTCAGCAGGAAGGGAAGGCTGGACCGGCGTATCCCCTTCGGTGGTGGTGCCAGAGGCGTCGACCTTGCGCACCCAGACTCGACGGGTCTTCTTCGGCTTCGGCAGCCGCTTCGAAGGACTCGCACTGCCTTCAGAGATGAACTCCTCATACGCCTGTTGATTGAGGCGTACGACCAGCGTCTTGTGGGAGGAGCCCACCTTCACGTCGTCGGATTGCGACACAGCTTTCTCGGTGGAGGAGAAAGAGGTCCCCAGCAGAGTCGCCAACTTGTTTGCCATTAAAATTGTGTTATTGTAAATTTCAATACAAACAGAACAGTGTTACAATATAGGACTTAGATGTAGTCCTAGGAGTACACTTTTGTTTATCTAGATCCCTTGTGCCGATGGAGCGAGTGGCAATACGTTGACTCCGTTGACGATCTGACGACGGTTATCGGTTCTCTGAAGGTTTGGATTGCTCTGGGTGCTGGAGCTTGCTGAGAGGAGGAAGGTGTTTAGTGTCTGTATCTGCCTCTCTGGTGGTGCAAAGTCTCTGTCTGTCGATGTATGTTTGCCTCTGTGTGTGTTCGTGGGTGAGAAGGAAACGATCCTTCTATTTATAGCTTTGCAGGCTGGCTGCTCATGCACGCATATGTAGGATACGCCTGGACGTGGGGACGCCACGTGATGATTGTTGATGGAGGCGCATGAACGATGCGCCCTGATCGAGGGGTTGAATTCTTCATGCTGCTGTTGTGAGCCGGCACGTAGCAGAGAAGAGGATCTTTCTATTGCTGAGATCTTGGGTGAGTTGAGTCAAAGGACACGTGTCATCGATCCATGGCTCGAAGATCTCGGATTTGATGGGGGATGATCTGGTAGGATGCGCCTAGGATTGGGCGCATGAGGAGACTTTGGCTCGTAACCTTTAGGAGTCATGAACCATTCGGGGCGCATGGCTTTTGAGGCACATGCGAGGTTTCAGTAGTGACTTTACTCCTATCTTTTGGGATCAGAGAGAAGTCTGGGGCGCATGGCTTTTGAGGCGTATGCAGAGCTTCAAGGGAGACTTTTCTTCGGTCTTTAGGGATCAGTAAAAAGTCTGCGGCGCATGGCTTTTGAGGCGCATGACTGCGGAGGCGCATGCGAGATGAATGGGCGGCCACGTGGCAGTAACCGTCGAAGGAAAAGTAATGATGATGCTGACATTGGCGACGCCTCGTCTTCTGAAAAAGCTGTCAACTGTTCAGACTTCGGAAGACGTGCTGCCAACTCTGTCAGTTCAGCATTTAATGTTTTTGACATTCGATGGACAGTTGAGTGGGCGCATCGATCGGCGTTCCACTGGGAGTATGGGGACGCATGGGGGCGCATCCCCTGTGAGGCGCTTGGTGTTGAAGGGCGCGTCTGTGTGATGCGCTTGATATTGAAGGGCACGTCTGTGTGATGTGCGGTCTGGCCGACGCATCCACTTCATGACACGTCTTTAATGGTGCGTCTGTTACGTTCTTCGAGTGCTTTAAATAGCCGTTTTGACTTGGCTGAATTCGAAGCGTCCGGTTCATCCTTTAAGTGCAAATTCATTGCACGGAATTCAGAGAGCCATCCACTTGGCGCATGGGTTTGATTTGCCTGACCTATAAATAGTAGCATGGAGAGAGTTTGCTTCTCGTTCTCTCACGTTCTTCCGAAATGAACTTGTTTACTCGGATGCCTTCTGTTGATGAGATGCTCCCGAGGGTGAAGATGCGACGCAATGTCTTCATTGATGCACTTGAAGGTGACTGTTACATCCAAAAGTCGGAGTCGAGGGCTTCTGAGGCAGGCGGAAGGTGCCTGTTGCATCCAAAGATCGGGATGCTCGAGCCTCGTCTCCGTTATTCTGGAAGAGCCACAGATCGGAATTACGGTACTGCGGCTTTGGGGGCTCTTTCTTCCTTCAAAGTAGGTGTTGCCCACTCTGGTTGTGTTGAAAGCTGCTCCTTTAGCCGCGGTTTCGATTGTGGTCTTCCTTCGCCTTTGTAGGCTCTTTCGAAGCCTCTCCTGGCCACAAGTTGGCTTGCGGTGCTCCTCTCTTCCTCGGTTTGGGGAGCTCTTCCTCCAGCTAGAGGGTTGATTGCCACCCTCGTTCTGCTCAAATGCTTCACTAGTTGAAGCATTTAGACGGCGGTGAGCCTGGCTGGAAGAGCGACACATAACTGGGCTGCTGAAGGGATGCACATAACTGAGCTGCTGAAAGGATGCGCCTTGCTGAGGGCGCATGGCGAGATGCGCCTGGTTGAGGGGGCATGGCGAGATGCTCCTGGTTGAGGGCACATGGTGGCTGCTGCGCCTGACTGGGAGCGCATGGTGGTTGCTGGCTGTAGACTTAGGATCTTTTCTTTGTAGAAATTCTCCTTTGTACAACCTTTTCTAGACATGTAATAGACTTTTTATATGTAAAAATAAAAAGTCCTCTTTTGTTGTCTATATTTGTTGTTTTGTTGTGAAGTACTTTGTCCGACCTCTCTGGCGCATGTAGTGTCTGGCGCATAGGTTTTCTGGTTCTGAAATTTCATGCTTCTACAGTAAGTTGTAACAAGCTAGGAAAACTAACAAGTCAATATGAATAAGTACAAATCACAACATCTATAAACAATTCTAGAAAGATCACCATAATCCGCAAGTCCATATAACGTAAAGGTACCAGAGTCAACAGGAATGAAATACGCTATGAACTCTAAAAATAAAAATATCTAGGAGTAAAGCTAAACGGTCTAAACCTGAAGTCTCTAGCTAAGTCATGTCTCCATCCTGCTCGGCTAAGATCCCGGGCTCTGGCCCATAGAGTATAATGATACCCTGCAAGTATACCTACAACATATCCAGTCAGGAGCAGAGCAAAGTACAATTCTAGGTAATGAACAAAAACATCATGATATGAAAAGAGTACAGGAGGACATGAAATATAAAGTACAGGAAAAGAACATGAAAGTACAGGAATGTAAATACAGAAAATAAAGTACAAGAATATAAACCATGAACCTAAAGTACAAGACATGACATGTGCACAATGTTTGAAATACAACTAGCTTATGTGACCGGCTGGAGATGTACAGGAATAAGCACATGAGCACATGAATAAGGGTACAGCTTAGGGCCCGCATGCACAGTACGAGGCCTAAGCTATCTACATGAATATCAGAATATGGGTTTGGTCACATAGCTAGTGTATTTCCCCTACCCGACCACAAGTAAGTACAAGACATGAAAGTACAAGGGTACCAGATATCGTGTCTTAATGTGTCACAAAAAAATACAGGAAATGACTGTAAATGAACATAAACCATAGAATGTACTTGCCTTGCTCAGGGTGATCGGAAAAATAAAGTAGATCTGCCTGTCCTCCTGAATAATAGTTAAAAATCGGTTAATCTCTAAATAAGTATCAACTAGCCATCTTCCTACTACTCATGTGTCCAACTATAGAATCTTATAAGGTATACTAGTAGTACTTCTAAATATAGAATAAGTAGGTATTTAATTACCCTTCACAAAGCACACCTACAGAAAATTTATAAAAGTAGTTACAAACATTAACTACTAATGCTACCAAATATATGGTTTGGCAACACTACCATTTAGACTATGGCTTGGTCCAAAAGACCCAAACCCATAACTGAACTTAGTCCATACCCATGTAAGGCAAGTCCTTATATGTTGTGCATCCATATGGTCACAACAGCTTCCTTATGACAACTCAAACCTATTATAACATAACAGCTATTCTCAGATTAATTAGGAACACACATTACAAAAGCTATCAATACTTAAACAAAAGAATATTACAGACCCTAATATAAAGAGCCAAATTTGAATTTAATGGCTACATCATCCCCGCAGCGGCAAGTCTCCTATGCTGACTGCACACACAGACATATCATTTACTAAATTTGAAACTTGCAGTAGCCTAACTGCTACTCCTTCTATTCTCCACATTAAACCATCCCGGGCTATTTGAGTACTACTCTTTAAACATTACAACATAATACCAGCCATCTAATACTCAACAAGGTCATCCCCCAGACTTGGCAACTTCAAGAAAACTTTGCTTAGCTTAATGAATTCTCATGTATACAATGTTTGAATCCAACAACTATTGCCTCCATCAGAACTCAACTTTAGAAAGGATATTCAGTACAATTTAATGAAAGAATATACATCAATTTTAGTAAATATACATACTACCCTGCCCAGTCGAAACCCGACCACTGCAACACACTTAAGTAATAACTCCATCCCTGCGCCCATGCTATGCCCCAGCCCAGCAAATCCATGTACTACTCAAAAAATACACGTACAAGCTGAAAACCAACCATAGACAGAACTCGAACTGTACACATCTATACGAATTCAAGCTACTACTACACTCCTGCAATGTCCATCTCCTATGATCTACTGCAATCGATATTAATTGTGGAATAACTCTGGACACGACCCCCAAGACTCGGACACGATCCAACTAGACATAACAGTAGGAATTAATTCTAAACGCTGATACTAACTCTTCATGAATAAGTAGTACAGTTACCCGAGATTCAATTAGAACTATAATCCCACAATACAGATACGAAATTCTTCGTGTCCATGCAGCACAAGATCCTCTGAGACCTTCCAACAAGCAATTTCAAAGCATCAAGAATCAATAAAAGTCTCTGATGAACTGAATCCATCATAAAGTAAAATTTGAGAGTTAATCAAGGAAGTCAGGGATCGACAAAGGATTGAATCCAAAACTTACAAGTGGTTCAGATCCCATACCGTAGTCCAACACTCTCGATCTGATCGATCAACGCGATCCCGATCGCACACTCTGCTCGCACATCAATTTGTCGACAACAAAAAGTTCGATCATCACACATATCAACAAAATTGAAGGATGACTAAATCGAATCTTGACCAGAAGAAGTTGAAGAACACATTGATTTGATCCAGAACTCACCTAGACGATCGGTCAACAGAGATGGACGGAGAGCTCGGAAAGGTCACCAGAGAAGATGACCGCTCAACCGTGTGCCGTCGAGAATGAGGAAGCCTGTGCTGACGCCGTCGGGAAACCGACCCCTCAACTGCGGTCGAGAGATCGCCAGGTCGTCTGTCGTCGTTGCCTGGTGTTGCTCGAAGATGGCTCAGTCATCGCTCATCACGGAGCCGCTCGCCGGAGAGTGTTGTTCGCCACTGTCGCGGTTGCTGTCACAATCGCCATAGTCGGTCACCGGAGTTAGGGTAAGGGCTCTGCTTGGATTTGGAAAAAAGTGGAGAGAGAGAGACGGCTCTTATAGAGGAAAATGAGAATGAATGACATTCTCTCTCCTCTAAGGTTTTATAAAGGAAAACGGAGAATGAGAAATGGGAATTTGCAACTAAGGGCTCCCACAATACGGATATTACAAATCACCCCTAATAGTTGTTAGGAGCTGGTTTTGGCTAGTTAGAGAGTTGTTACAAAGGTAGTTAGAGATTGTTAGAAACTTGGAGAATACTCCAAATTAGTTGCTAGAGTCTTTTCTCCTCAATCTTTAAACAAATATTTAATAAACAAAATTCCTTTCATAGAATTATCAAGAGATCATTAATAATAAAAAAAATTACTAATCCATAAACTGAAATAATTATTTATAAATTTCTAAAATACAAGAAGAATACTAAAATTCAATAAATTGGAAAAGTGGGGTTACTGTCACGCCTCGCTTCCGAATAATCGGGTACGGGTCGATGCATGCCCGGCCTACACTGTCGTTGACAGCGGTAGTGAGCCGTCTAGTCATCAATAACAAGAGTATCTCATCACAGCATCTAATCTCGGAATCTATTATAACCATCACAGCAATCCACTATATAATTATTACAACTTATACATGAATGTCCGGGTACAAAGCCGATAAAATATAAATAATACAAGAATAAGGATACATGAATAATTTATTTTCATTCATATATTGCTGATATGTTTCTTATATTTTTGTATAAATATCTTTATGAGGATATATGAGTTAAGTTCAAGTCTATATTATATTATTTTGAAAAGTAGTTTCAAACTTGTGCTTATCTCATATGTAAGTTTTTTTTAAATAAATTCATGTACTTCTCTTTATTATCTTCTACCTCAAAGCCTCTATTAATGATGTATGTTTTTCTTGGATTTTTGGTTGACATTTTGGATACATGACTCTTATTGAAATATTTTTTTTATCTTGATCTTGATCTTGATAAATCATTCCTTGGATATTTACTTTTAGGGATTCTGGATTTCGACGATGTTCGATGATACTGTATATATTCCTTTGAATCTAAGTTCTTAAGAGTAGAAATTATTTTGAGAACAAGCCAAAAGGGTCCTTCTGTCGTACAGGTGTAAATAGCCTGAAGCGACACGGTGTACTAGTCTTCGGACTACCGCTAGCTGGGAACCGGCCCCTACAGCTAACCCGAAGTAATCAATACTTTATAGACTTAAGATTTATTAAGGTGTACTTGCAACTATCGTCTAGTTCTGGATCCAAGGTACTGAACTCAGTCCTCTAGATTCCAGAATACATCAACGTATCTAGATCCTATATTTTAATTTACAAATGTTTTATATTTTATTGTTACCCAATGATTTTGTAGCACATATGGATAAATGTAATTCATACATCTTATACCGTATGCTACATTTTTCTAAGATTTCTTTAAGTCCATAGAATATAATTTATTTCATATTGCACTAATTTTTCTTAAATCCTTGGTTATTAAAGAAGAGATTTGTTTTGGGTACAAGCCTACAAAGGGTCTGTCTGTCACCGCGACTACGGTCGAAGCGAAGCGGTACTTAAGTGTTCCCCGGTGAACCTCCGTTAGCTGGGACAGTACCTCTACAGCTAACCCAAGATTGATCAACGCTTTATAAACTAAAGATTTATTGAGATGTGGTTGCAATTGTTATCTGATGGATTTTGGATTTTAGATTTGATGGATAATATTCTCTCTTTATATTTTTTACAAAAGGTAGCATATGTTGATCTATCTTGTCCATTGTAAGATTCTATAGCATAGATCAATTTATGTCATCTTTTGACTTATACGATTATTCATCATGCTAATTTGAAATATCTTTTGATTGTTTTATTTTTAAATGTTCATTTAATGGATATTTCTTCTTTTGTCTAAAGATGATTGTTTTTCGTATTCATGACTAATCATTGAATATTATGATCTTATGATTTCGTTTTTTAACTTGCGTAATATTCGTGATTTTAAGCTTTATTATTCTCTTCTTATTCAAGTTACTAACTGCTTATAGCAGTAATTCTTTGCGGGGAGAAGTCAAGCATATTGAATTTCTCTTTCTCAAAGCGTTTCTTTTCTTTAACCTTACGGTTGTCAGGTGGACACCATGCTAAGGCTTTAAAAAGGAAAGAAATGAACTTTGATAAGAAGACCTAATATTTTTGGATTAACTTTCTACTTCTGGAAATATGTCTCCAAAAAAAAAGTATCTTCTGTCAATACTATTTTTTTAATATAACCATGTAAAGGTGGAGTAGTTAATTATTTCAAGTTAATTATCCCCTTGACATGCCATACATTTTTCTTTGGACATATATCTAGTTATGTTTATTTGTTTAAATGGATTTATTTATGATTTATGGATTCGAATCGCCAGCTTTCAGTCTAAGGACTAAATAGACGCATTCGAACATCTTTTTTTTATGCATCTGTTCATAATAAATTCTGCATTTCAAAAGTCTTTCTGATTTCTTTCTGATTTATTGAATATGTCCATTATTCGCATTAAAGACAGCTTTCAAAAATCTTTTTTATGATTTGTGTTATATTTTTTCTTCATCTTTAACCATTTTTTTATTAATATTTCTTTTTCTTGCCTAAAGATGATATTTGTTTTGAGTTTTGAATTTTATATGTATTTGATCAAAGGAAAGAAAAGATGCATATCTTAGATATTCCTTAGATCTTGTGATTATTTATTTTATTTATTCTTGCATATAAATTTCTTCGGAACTAGATACTCATATTTTAAGGGGGAGCAAATCAATTGTTTCGATTTATTTACACTCTTAATATGTGGTATACCTAGTTCAATCATGGACCTACTGACTATTTTTTAATTCTTACCGATTGTTTTCATGATATTTTTATGAGAGAATATATGATTTCTTCTTGATTCTCTTATTTTATGAGTTTGTAAAATTTATCTTGCCAAATATATTTAATTATTCTTATTTGATTGAGTTTAAACTGCTTTGGCATCTCTTATTGAGATTTTATCTCAAAGTTCATGTTTATCTATACTTAGACTGATCATACTTTGCGGGGGAGCATTCAAGTCGACTGGATTTCTCCTTCTCAAGTATTTTGTCTTTATTACCTTCATGTTTATCTAATGGATATACATATATCATGCTAAGATAATTGAATTCAAATGCATGAACTTTGGTATAAATTTTGCATAGATTCTAGTATACTTATTTTGATCTCTTTTCGATGATTATACGCTTTATGGAATTGACTCACTAATTTGTATGGGCAAATTATGAATCATATTTTTTTGTGATCATTGTTAAAAGTTTCATTATTTTTTTATTTGGTATATACTAGATCTGTGAATTTCTCATGAATTATTTATGACCAATGATTGATTTCTGCTATATGATATCTATTTCTTATTGAAATCCTTTATTGGTATATTTCAAAACTAGAGTTATATTTATCATAATATTGAGTTTTGAATATCATTTTTGGATTTCTAGTTGGTAAATTATGTATTGTTTGATTTCAATGTTCTTTGTTTAAGTTCAACCAACTATTTTGACAAGTTTTTCTACTTTAGTTATGCAATTTTCTGAACTTGTCGTCACACTGTTCTCCATGATCATGATTATTATTATTTTTTGGCCTTCCTCCTGTACTTATGCTTGAGTTCGTTTTATCTCCTTTTACGGGAGAGCTTATTTTTTTTGATCATGTCAAAGGGGGAGAAATAAGTTTAAGTTAGCAAAGATTTTTTTTAGTAATATGTGTTTTTTTAGCGATATATACATCTATTGTATCTATCTTAAACTTAACCGATTTGCCATAATCAAAAAGGGGGAGATTATTAGACCAATGATTATATCGTATTTTTGAATATGGCTAATCAATTAAGTTTAACTAGTGATGTCACTACTATTATGTTGCTAATTAAACTTAGCATTGTCCTATAAACTTAGCTTATCCTAAATGGTCTATATTATATTGCTATGCTTGTATCATACTGCATCATATTGTTTTGTTTCGTCTAACATATATTTATAGACATACAGTAAGCATGATCAAGCCTTGACAAAGCAGGACACATGCAATGGAGAATTATTGATGGGCCAAAGATGGCGTCATACAAGAAGATTCTAGTATAAACAGATTTTCAGATCTGTTTATCTCTGGACGATTGCCGTCAAGGAAAAATACGTCTTCTATGTCAGGAGAAAAGACGTCATCAAAAGGGCTATTGGTTTTCATATTTATTCTGTATTTTTCCTTTTATTGAGTCTAGGAAAAATGTGAGATTGATCGGATCGGTACTGGCTTAGGTTTTTCTCAGTCCACAAACAAAAATAGGCCTACCTACGTATCCCAAAAATCCACAATTCCAAAAGCCCCAAAACCTATGCAAATTTGGTTTACTCCTTACTGTTCTGAACCAGCAGAACTTTGACAGAACTCCGACCGAGTTCGGTCCGAGTTCGGTCCGAGTTCGGCCCGAGTTCGGTCTGGGTTATTTGAAATACAGTTCCCACCAAATCTGCATGCAACGTTCGTATGCGAAATCCTAGCATCCGAACTCTGCCCGAGTTCGGTTCCTCAAAAACACTATAAATAGAGTTGAGATTACCATTCATTTCAACAATCCAATTTCATCTCTTCTCTTCTCTATCTAAAGTGTTCTGAGCTTTTACTTTCATATCTAAGCCTTTACGACTCTTAGCCAAGCCAGTACAGTTTCTGTTTAATCTAGAGTTTGGTATTGAAGAGTTGTATCGGAGGTTGTATTCAGAAAACATTCCAGTTTTCCAATTGCCTTCTGGAGTCGGTCATGCGCTCGTCACCAAGCACGGTGTTGTGGAGCTGGTCGTGCGCTCGTCACCAAGCACGGTGTTGTGAAGTCGGTCGTGCACTTGTCGCCAAGCACGGTGTTGTAAGAGTTGCAAGCACTCAGTTAAAGCTTGTGCCATAGTGGATTAACATCGAGCAAGAGTACTCGAGACTGGATTAGTCCTCTCAGAGGGATACCAGTATATATCGCTGTGTCGCTGAGTTTGAATTCTTGACTCTTACTTTACCATATTTTATTTACCGTCTTTTATATGCCATAATATATAATTGTTTAATAGTTTTTAATTGGTGATTATTTTCCGCTACACACGCACACACTCTATTCACCCCCCCTCTAGAGGTGCTCAACGGTCCTACAAAATAATGCAAGCAATCAATCGATCAAGAACAAGTGAAATAAATGACACGATAACAAGTGTAAGTGCAATGCATGCAATGATGGTAATACTGAGTACATGTACTTGCCTGTTTTCCAGGATTTTGTCCAAGTTCTTCAAATCACCTAAAATAAAGAAATGTAATTAATAATATTTAGAAAAACATTCTAACACTTTACAAACCCTAAACTACTAATCTCCCTGGACTAACTAAATAGGCTCAACTAAATTACTCACTAATTATTAATCAGAAGCTTAACGAACAGAAAATTCCTTTAGTCAAATATGGCTATTGGTCCACTTAACTCAACTATTCAGAATCAAACCACACTCTATTGTCTATACTGGACCCTCTCACATCCCAATATGCTATAGAGTTGGCAACTAATCAATCCTGAATAAAATGCAACTGTTAACTAAGAAAAGCCCAAGCCCAAGTCTTCAAGGTACAAGTCTCTACTAAGGCCGAGTGTCATCAATACTTAATAATCTCCAAAGGCCCAAAACATTCTTATCGATACTGCACAGGTCCACAAAATACCTCTCATGTACAAACCCAGCCCTATCCCAATTCAATTGTAACGGCTACTAGAGTTTTAAACAGAGCAACTATCAGGTCAGCTAAGAATCTAAACCAGCAAGAACCACAGAGTCTAACAGCCATCCAGACACCTGTCTTGTGTCCCTCATGTCCGCGGAGTCATCCTGTACACAGGACCCTCTCCTTCTAAGCATAGTACCCAACCCGATACTCATATGAATTCAGTTCGACACAAGCGAGAGACCAATACAGAACATACCTGAGCTCGAGGAAGACTTGTTCGTGTCATCAGGAGTCGACACAGCAGCCCCCGTGTCCAATCTTTTGCAGAATTCTTGGTTCAGGCAATTCGTCAAACAGGTGGCGTGCACGAACCGAAGGAACGATCGTGAGTTATGATTGAATTATCTCAACTCCAAAATTGGAGAATACTCTCAAGAACTAACCAGATGTTGATCCTACCAAAACAAATCAAGAAACCATATCTACTCGAAAAATTTGATTGAACGAATGATTCGAATCCAAATCAAAAGGAAACCGATACAAATTGCTTACCAAAACGAATCGATCACTGGCTAGTAGACGACCACGACGAAGCTCATCGTAAGGCGAATCAACGCCGGTCGACCTCGCAGCTGGATCGGTCGTTGCTCGGCTCCTCCAGGAATCCGCCATGGCCAAGCTCGTGAGGAAGAAGAAGAGGACGAGGAAAGAGGAGAACCAGTGGAGAATCCAGCAGCGCTTCGCCGTGATGAACGTGGTGAGAAAGGAGGAGGTCCGGCCTCTTATTTATAGGCTACGACGAGCGGGCAGCGGTTGGCCGGGCACTTGACCGGGCGGTTGGGCGGGCAGCGGCCGTTACGATCCGACGGTCGGAAAGAATTTGGGTTGTTTGGAATCGACGGTGAGGATGAAGTAGGTAGTTAGGCAATTAAGGAAAGAAGCTTCTAGAGGAGACTAGATTTCTTGGCGTCGCCGTCGTCCGTCGTCGTCGTCGCTGCAACAGAGGAGGAGTGAAGGGAAATTGAAAAATGAAAGAATGAATGAATGAGTTGGTTTAAAACCAACTGTCAGTTATTAGTGGGTTATCGGGTTTGTGGGTAATGGGTTAGACCCGCGCCCAATAGAGTTAAGAGGCCGGGCTAGGCTTAAGTAAACTGGGCCTGGCTGAATGGTTAACTGAATAGGAATTTATAAGAAAAGATTGGCTGGCCCATTACAAATAAGCCCAAGGAATTTTATGGAAAACTAAAATTAGGAATAAATAAATAATTTAGAAATAGTTAAAAGGATTTAAAATAATTTGAAAATTATTAATGAAAATTAATAACTAGTCAAGGAAATCAAAAGTAAATAAAATCTTTAAATAAATCACAGGAGAAAACTCAATCTAGAAAAGTGGAGTTACAAATCCACCCACCTTACAAAAATTTCGTCCTCGAAATTTCAAAGGGATCGACTAGAATTAAATGACACGAAGATCAGTCATGCACGATTATGAAATAGGAATTTATCTGGCATGATTAGGCACGAGAATAATTAAGGAAATTTGAGGATAGTACAATAATGATCAAACCTGTTAAGGCATGATTAAAGAATATGAATTGGCACGATTTGAATAGAAAAATCTATTTAGCATGATTTTAAAATAGTCAGAGAATTTCAAAAGCAATGCGATAATGATCAACGCACGATTAGATTTAGTATAATCGTGATTAAATTTTTAATTACGACTAAAGATAATGAGGATTATGATCAAGGTTAATTGGAATGAAATAGTCACGATTAGTAGAAATCATCAAGGCACGATTACGATATAATCAATATTTAGGCACGATCTTGAATCGAAAATTGGAAGGGTTTAGTTTGGCACGATCCGAATCAATTGACATAGTCATCGTCAAGCACATGCATGATTAGAGTATAGGCATGATTAAGAAATATAATTTATTTAGGCACGATCTACTCATAACTACTGAAATTGTCTAGGCACGATTAAATTCGAGTCATGGTTGAAAATTAAGATAAATTCTGGTAAAGTTGTCAATGGTGATAGGAGGCTAATCATGAATTTAGTCTAAAAATATTCGGAACTCATGCATATCCGGAATCACTTTACCTAAAATTCATGCCCCACCAGTGTACACCTGGCTGCAGTGAACTCTTGGCTCCGTGACTCAAGAATGATAAGTACTGAATAATTTCTAAACTTTACTCATGGACAAAAACAACTTCAAGGGATAGAAACAGAATCTCAAGAATATTCAAACCTGTACATACCTGAGATCACTTCGACTTAGAGCCCCTGCCTCGCCAGTGCGCTGATGGCTGCAGTGGACCCGCAGTTTCCATGATCCAGATAAATGGCTGCAGTACGCGGCTGCCACGCCATAGTAGGATATCGAATATTCCTTCAATGGTTATCTATTGGAATTCCAAAGGAGTACTTTGATAATTCAATTCAACAAGCTTCCGATTTACTAAAGAGATTCAATCACACTAGGAAGGACATGTAGTATAATTATCTGTTCTTGAGAAACAAGAGATTGACTATCAAATAGAAGAATGATTAGAAATGTATTATAGAGTTAATACACTAGTCATGGAAATGTCAATGGAATAAGTACTTAATACGGCTAAAGATGAGTTGAAACTCTAAATGGAAAATGGATAGAGAAATAGTTTTGCGAAAGGATGGATAGCTAGTATATGAGCTCTATGGTTCTAAATGAAATAGTTGGGCTTGGAATGGTTAGAGAAAATCAAATAGACTTTAAAAAACCAATAGAGAATTTTGAAATGCCTGAGGAGTTTGGAAACTCTGACTTAAATCTCTAAGTGGCAAGGAAACCCATATCCTAAAAGAACGTTAGAATCCGATAATGTTTGTGGGAGAAGATGATCCCCAAAAAGTCATGGAATTGTAATCACGACTTTTGTAGGAAAACATTATGAGACAGGAAGAGAGAAAAATCAGAATTTACTATAGATAGCAAAATACACACTATCACACAATCGGCCTATGCTGTGATGAGTTTCCTATTTTCGCAGGCTTCCAATGGCACTCTAATCCTAAGTGCCATTAGATAGAGACCTGCATGGGCTACCACAAAAACCTGTCACGCCCCGCTTTCGAATAATCGGGTACGGGTCGATGCATGCCCGGCCTATACTATCGTTGACAGCGGTAGTGAGCCGTCTAGTCATCAATAAATAGAGTATCTCATCACAGCATCTAATCTCGGAATCTATTCTAACCATCACAACAATCCACTATATAATTATTACAACTTATACGTGAATGTTCGGATACAAAGCCGGTAAAATATAAATAATACAACAATGACATGTAATCAAATACACTCAATCAATCTATATACATGAAACTAGGTACATCAATATCAGTGAGCTCCAATGCCATCCGTGAATAATATTCTATGATCCATCTCACCTGTAATCAACGATCCAGTCAGGAAAGGAGCAAAGTACAATGTAACTCAATAAAACTCACCATGAAGATCAATGGAACGGTATATCAAAATATAACTGAAAGACAGGAAACAAGATGAACGATAAGCATGCACTAACTACGTGTATATGTGCAATTGGACGTTATCAACATGTGGGGACTAATATGTAATCAGGCATATAAAATATGCTATCAGTCACGAAATAATCAGGCATGTCTAATGAAAATGCTATCAGTCACGCAATAATCAGGCATGTCTGACGACAATGCTATCAGTCACGCACGAAATGGACTCAGGCATACAGAGTATGCTATCAGGCAATGTTTGTCCAATATTAGTCAATCACATGTCTCTAGAACGTCCTCCACCCGACACGAGAAACAATGCAAGCAATCAATCGATCGAGAACAAGTGAAATAAATGACACGATAACAAGTTTAAGTGCAATGCATGCAATGATGGTAATACTGAGTACATGTACTCGCCTGTTTTCCAGGATTTTGTCCAAGTTCTTCAAATCACCTAAAATAAAGAAATGTAATTAATAATATTTAGAAAAACATTCTAACACTTTACAAACCCTAAACTACTAATCTCCCTGGACTAACTAAATAGGCTCAACTAAATTACTCACTAATTATTAATCAGAAGCTTAACGAACAGAAAATTCCTTTAGTCAACTATGGCTATTGGTCCACTTAACTCAACTATTCAGAATCAAACCACACTCTATTGTCTATACTGGACCCTCTCACATCCCAATATGCTATAGAGTTGGCAACTAATCAATCCTGAATAAAATGCAACTGTTAACTAAGAAAAGCCCAAGCCCAAGTCTTCAAGATACAAGTCTCTACTAAGGCCTAGTGTCATCAATACTTAATAATCTCCAAAGGCCCAAAACATTCTTATCGATACTGCACAGGTCCACAAAATACCTCTCATGTACAAACCCAGCCCTATCCCAATTCAATTGTAACGGCTACTAGAGTTTTAAACAGAGCAACTATCAGGTCAGCTAAGAATCTAAACCAGTAAGAACTACAGAGTCTGACAGCCATCCAGACACCTGTCTTGTGTCCCTCGTGTCCGCGGAGTCATCCTGTACACAGGACCCTCTCCTTCTAAGCATAGTACCCAACCCGATACTCATATGAATTCAGTTCGACACAAGAGAGAGACCAATACAGAACATACCTGAGCTCGAGGAAGACTTGTTCGTGTCATCAGGAGTCGACACAGCAGCCCCCGTGTCCAATCTTTTGCAGAATTCTTGGTTTAGGCAATTCGTCAAACAGGTGGCGTGCACGAACCGAAGGAACGATCGTGAGTTATGATTGAATCATCTCAACTCCAAAATTGGAGAATACTCTCAAGAACTAACCAGATGTTGATCCTACCAAAACAAATCAAGAAACCATATCTACTCGAAAAATTTGATTGAACGAATGATTCGAATCCAAATCAAAAGGAAACCGATACAAATTGCTTACCAAAACGAATCGATCACCGGCTAGTAGACGACCACGACGAAGCTCATCGTAAGGCGAATCAACGCCGGTCGACCTCGCAGCTGGATCGGTCGTTGCTCGGCTCCTCCAGGAATCCGCCATGGCCGAGCTCGTGTGGAAGAAGAAGAGGACGAGGAAAGAGGAGAACCAGTGGAGAATCCAGCAGCGCTTCACCGTGATGAACGTGGTGAGGAAGGAGGAGGTCCGGCCTCTTATTTATAGGCTACGACGAGCGGGCAGCGGTTGGCCGGGCACTTGACCGGGCGGTTGGGCGGGCAGCGGCCGTTACTATCCGACGGTCGAAAAGAATTTGGGTTGTTTGGAATCGACGGTGAGGATGAAGTAGGTAGTTAGGCAATTAGGGAAAGAAGCTTCTAGAGGAGACAAGATTTCTTGGCATCGCCGTCGTCCGTCGTCGTCGTCGCTGCAACAGAGGAGGAGTGGAGGGAAATTGAAAAATGAAAGAATGAATGAATGAGTTGGTTTAAAACCAATGGTCAGTTATTAGTGGGTTATCGGGTTTGTGGGTAATGGGTTAGACCCGCGCCTAATAGAGTTAAGAGGCCCAGAGGGCTGGGCTTAAGTAAACTGGGCCTGGCTGAATGGTTAACTGAATAGGAATTTATAAGAAAAGATTGGCTGGCCCATTACAAATAAGCCCAAGGAATTGTATGGAAAACTAAAATTAGGAATAAATAAATAATTTAGAAATAGTTAAAAGGATTTAAAATAATTTGAAAATCATTAATGAAAATTAATAACTAGTCAAGGAAATCAAAAGTAAATAAAATCTTTAAATAAATCACAGGAGAAAACTCAATCTAGAAAAGTGGAGTCACAGTTACATTATATGCAAATATTCATAGGAAAAAATTGGAGATTAGTCTAGAAGATCTTCCACAAAAAATCTATGTTGATGACCATATGAGGGCTCAACTGAAGGTGGACACACTGTCCAAACAGATGGCTAACGCCAATTTGGTCCACACCAAGGAATCCAAAGGAAAGTAAGCGGCTTTCACAACAAGAAGAAGGACCCAAATAATCTGAAAGTGAAGGGAACTTCTTTTAAGCAACATAAGCCAAAGTCCCATTTGGCTTGCTTCAAATATGGAAAGAAGGGTCACTTCAAGAGTGAATATAAATCCAAATTCAAGCAATCAGAGCAAGATGAGCCTGGTAAGGTTTCAATGATCACTGACATTATTGCTATGATTGCCCAAGTCACTGCGGTAGGGGCTGACTCTGACTGGTGGGTAGACACTGGTGCCACCTGCCATGTCTGCTCAAGCAAGGAATGGTTTACCACATACACACCAACTTCTGAACTTGTTATGGTGGCAAACCAAGCACAAGCTGAAGTGCAAGGGATCGGGTCGGTGGTGTTGATGCTGACTTCAGGAAAGTCTTTGACGCTTCAAGGTGTGAAGCATGTACCTGCTACCACAAAGAACCTGATCTCTGGAGTCCTACTCTGTAATACAGGCCTAAGGATGGACATCAATGCTGGCCATATGGTGATGTCCATAAAGAGAACATACTTCAGGAAAGCGTTTTATATCGAAAGAATATTTAAAATTCAGCTTATAAATTAGTCTAATGTTATTAATGAAATCACTCATTCTGATTATACTCTTAAGTTGTGGCATAATATACTAGGATATGTTCATTGGAAAAGAATAAACAGAATGTCTAGTCTATGACTTATCTCCAAATGTGGGGGTATGTTAGAGAAATGTGAAGTATGTGCTCAGACGAAGATCACAAGCAAACCCTTTTCTTGGGTTAATCGAAGCACGGATCTTCTGGAGTTGGTACACTCCGATATCTATGACGTCAAACAGTTCTCTACAAAAGTCGGGATAAAGTATTTCATAACCTTCATTGATGACTTCTCAAAATATGTGTTTATCTACTTGCTCAAGTCTAAAGAAGAAGCATTCGAGAAGTTCAAAGAGTTCAGAGCCGAGGCTGAACGGCAAACTGGACAACAACTCAAGAGAATGAGAAGTGATCGAGGCGGAGAGTAATAGTCTCATGAATTGTATCGTTTTGCAAAGATTATGGAATTATGAACGAGATTACTGCTCCGTACTCTCCTTAATATAACGGAGTAGCAGAAAGAAAGAACAAGATGTTGACAGAAATAATAAATTCAATGTAGTTGACTGTGGGTCTTCCAAAATGCTACTGGGGAGAAGCTGCATTGACGGCCACTTTTATTCTGAATAGAGTGTCGCATACAACTTTGGACGTTACTCCTTATGAACTCTGGTTCAAAGTCAGACCTAACTTGAATGTCATTCGAGTGTAGGGGTGTCTGACATATGTGAAGCTTTCAGATCTGAAGATTCAGAAGCTCGGGACAAGAACTACAAAGACGATCTTGGGTTATATCGAGAAGAGTGATGCTCGAAGATTTCTTAATATTGAATCAAACCATATCATTGAATCTCGTGACGCAGAATATTTTGAAGATAAATTTGTAAGGCACAAGAATATTGTTCTTGCAGATATTCTGAAGAATAATGAGGGTGCACAGGAAACTGAAGTTTCCAGTAAGAACGTAGTCCAAGAGGAAGTTGTTGAAACAACTGTTGAAACAGAACTCGCTGAGTCGTCAACTAAGCGAATGAGGAGGCCGAAGGACTTCGAAAATAAATTTATCACCTATCATGTGGAAGCAGATCCGCTTACCTATGATGAGGCGATAAAGACCAGAGACGATATTTTCTGGAAAGAGGCGGTAGATAATGAAATTGATTCAATCACCTCTAATAATACTTGGGTGTTGGTTGATCTTCCTGAAAAAGCAAAATCCATTGGATGCAAATGGATCTTCAAGAAGAAGATGAAAGCAGATGGAACTATTGACAAGACTAAGGCTAGGCTAGTAGCCAAAGGGTTTTCTCAGAAGTAGGGGGTTGACTACTTCGACACGTATGCTCCAGTAGCCCGGATGATTACCATCAGAATGTTAATTGCTCTCACAGCAATACATAAGTTGGTGATACATTAGATGGATGTAAAAATATCTTTTTCGAATGACGAGATGACCGAAGAGATTTACATACAACAGCCAGAGGGATTTGTCATCAAGGGTCTTGAAAACAAAGTCTGCAAGTTGGTAAAAATTACGGTCTTAAACAGGCTCCCAAGATGTGGCATGAGAAGTTTGATAAGGTTATAAGGTCAAATGGCTACAGGGTCAGCGAGATGGACAAGTGTATTTACACAAAGTTTACAGATGGAAGAGGTATAATCGTTTGTCTATACATAGACGACATACTGATTATGGGTACGGATATGGGTTGTGTCACGAAGACAAAGAAGTTTATCTCAACTAAGCTCAGTATGAAGGACTTGGAGGAAGCTGATGTGATCTTGGGGATCAAGATCATCTGAACGAAAACTGGACTGGCATTGTCACATTCTCATTATATTGAGAAGATGATCACACACTACGGATATCAAGATCTTCCAGGGATCGATATACCTTACAGGTGTGATATGAAGCTGAAGCCTAATTCGAGGAAAAGCATCAGGCAGCTGGAGTATGCAAGTGTCATCGAGAGTTCGATGTATGCTACTACTGTCACAAAGTCTGACATAGCTTTCGTCGTAGGAATGCTGAGTCTGTTCACGAGCAACGCAGGCGTTGAGCACTGGAAAGCTGTGAAACGGGTAATAAGATATCTCAAGAAGACTCAGACATATACACTGTACTACAGCGGAGATTTGCCAATAGTAGAAGGCTTCAGTGATGCCAATGGGTGCTCAGAGTTGGAGAGCGAGAGATCCACAGGTGGATTCATTTTCATAATGGATGGAGCTGCTATATCATGGAAATCGAAGAAGCATACTATGATCTCTCGTTCCTCCACAGAATCTGAGTTCTTTGTACTTGATACCGCAGCAAAAAAAGCAGAATGGCTTCGGTAGCTCATGTATGATCTTTCAGTAATTGGGGCACAGATACTGGTGATTTTTATATACTGTGACAACCAGGCAACTGCGACGGTGGCATCAAATAACCTCTTCAATGGGAAGAAGAGAACTGTGCGGTTAAAGCACATGACAGTGCATGATCTCATAAAGTGAGGTATCATTGCAGTTATTGATGTTCGAAGTCAGGAGAACCTGACAGATCCGTTCACAAAGAGTCTCAAGAGCCAGCTGGTCGATGACACGGCTTGTAAAATGGGCTTGAAGGTATTCTGATATTGAGTTATTGTAATCCTACCATAAAGTTTTATGTTATTAGTTCAACGAGAAATCTACTAGGCATCTAACTTTTTGTTCAAAGGAGGACCACTAACTGAAAAAATATCAAGAATAGTGGATATATGTCCTCTGTGGCATGGAAAGGATACAGACCTATAACCAATGTTGTCTACTATATATTTTATACAGAAAACAGATCTTGTGATGAGGTTGGCTTAAATGCCTTAAATGAGTTCTTAGGCAGAGTGAATCCTAGTGTGCTTTACATGAAGCACGATAGCATAGCACTACAACAAGAGTAAGTCCATGCTATAGTGGGATGACTCTATCATGAGGTTCCTAGGTAGGGGTAGGTGTAATACCTCGGCTTTGCGAGCTAAGTCACATCAACGTAGCACCACAAATAGGCAGGTAGCCTAATATTGTATGATAAAATTAAAGAGTTGTAGAAAGCACTGCAAAGGGGAGGATGTCCTCATATTACAGTGGCACGACACCACGATGAGGTACTCAAATAGGGGTAAAGCCTCAGCCTTACAAGCCACGTCGTTGCGGCGTAACACCGCAAGAAAACAAAAGGCTTCATGCTGGATAGTTTGGAACTATAGAGAGGCTTGTGACCTCATGCTACAGTAGTATGACACTATGATAAGATTTTCGGATAGGAGTAATGTCTCGGCTTTAGGTCATGTCATAGCGGTGTAGCACCACAAGGAAGCGCAAGGCTTCATACCATGTCTCTTTAATAAAGAACTCCCCTATAGTGTATGGACAGAGATAGCAGGCCGTCTCTTGAGGGTAAACTTGTAGATGCCTAAAATAATACATTGAAACTAGGTTGGCATATGGCCTTTAATGTGCAGCTGGAAGCACATGTAACTACATTATATCAGCGGAAAGAATTGCAGCTAAGGTGAAGAATTCAAGGCTTAGTCCATTCTTATATTATAGTCTGTTGTTTGACACATGCGGAAAGATTCAAGTCGTCAGCGACATCTCTCCTAATGCATGATAGACAGTTACTGTAGGGAATACTCAAATCCATATATATAAAGATATGTGGGGGATTATTGGTATTTGGCCTTTATGTGCACATGAAAAATAGTTCTACATTGGCAAGGCCAAATGAAGGGTATCTCTATATATAAGCTTTGCTTGTTTAGAGATGCACATGAGGTGTTGTCATGACCCGCACCCAGTATAAGGGCACGAGAAGGGTACGTCCAGCCTACGCCACAGCGTCGACAGAAGAACGTTATTCTAGGTCACAATCACAACTATCACAAAATGATATACTCTCCAAACGAAGGATAATCACAAGAGGATACAATCTCAATCATGAAACTAGAGGAAAATAATTAGCACGATAATATATATATGAAATCCACAAGAGAAAAACAATAGAATGAGAAGTCTCGGTGTTATCAACACCATAAACAATATCTCAATAAAATCTCAATTGTCTCATAAAGCTAGATAATAAGATAAGTCTAGACTAAGCTAATGGGAAGTCCTCAGCGACTATTGGATCCTACTGAGGGTCCAGGTCATCTGTGTCAACTAGGCCTGCTCTATAGTAAGTATCGCAACAATCCTCATCATCTGTAATATTGTCAACGGTCCAGTCAGGACAAGAACGAATACATATCTACCACACAGATCATAACATAAAAGGAAATATGAAACAAGCTATATAATAATATACATGAACTGTTGTAAAGAAATAGTAGAGAGACTGTAAAAAGAAGAACATGATATAGTAGAAATAGATATACATGATATAGATAAGTAAACTGAACTAACTACGTAATTTAGAGCACATGTTTGGTTATGTAAACAAGCTTAGGTTATACATGACTTAAATTTAGTTTGGAGTTGTACATAATAATGGTGTAGATTATATAACCAAATAAATACTCCCCCTGCCCCAATCAGTACACAAGGATCTGTCCGGGTTATGTTATTGCACATGAAAGTAGTGTGTTACATGGATAGCTAGTCCACATGAACACTGGGTTATACATGAAGGCTCACATGATCATGAGTGTACATGAATGTCACATGAGTATACATAAATAAATACGAATACAATGAGTAGACGATGCACATGATAAAGTACATGAGCACAATATACCCGATGTATCCGAGGGGATAACATCGCATAAAGAGATCCATATAGTACTAATTCGTGATAACATCGTGACAGCAACAAATAAACTAGTCTATAACAAGTAAATATATCCAAGCAAGAATAAAACGGTCAGAGAATGTACTCGCCTGACAATCCAAGCTGCTGATGAGAAAGTGTAACTGAACTGGAGTGATGTAATCCTATTTAAAACAACCACAAGTCACAACAAGGTCTAAAATATCATAAAAAAGGTCTACAATGCAATTCTACATGATTCTAGGTCCTTCTAGGTCAAAGTCAACCATTGGTCAACTCTGGTCAAACCTGGTCAACTCTAGTCAAACCTGGTCAACTATAGGTCAACTAGTCCGTTTACTAATTTTTAGGTCAAGCACAAGTTTTCAAGTCATTCTAAGTTCGTTTGAGTCGATTTGGATCAAGTTTGACCCAAAGTTGACTTTTGTCAACTTGGTCAACTTGTCGGTCGACTCGGCCATTCTAGGCTCATTGGGTCAATCCTAAACTGACTCAATACTTCCTAGGTTATATATATATATATATATATATATATATATATATATATATATATATATATTCATTCTAGGTAATGTATTTACATATATATACGCATGTATATATATATGCATACATACACACATATACTTAAACTTGTGAATAAAGATTGTGTGTGTGTGTGTGTGTGTGTCGATGAAGATCTGCTGTTAGGGGGTACAAATCTGAGATAATTTGGTTATATAAACAGCTATATATATATATATATATATATATATATATATATATATATATATATATATATATATATATATATATATATGTGTGTGTGTGTGTGTGTGTGTGTGTGTGTGTGTGTGTGTGTGTGTGTGTGTGTAGGGGAAAAGAATGTTGGTTTTATGGAGGGAAATGAAACTCAGACCTGGGATTGTAATAGCTCGACAAATCTCATCACAATATATATATACATATATCTATATTTAAAACACATCTATATACATATATATTTATATACATAAGGCAAATAGGGATATATATACATATATGATGGAAATAATTGAAAGTAAAATTAGGGACTAAAACCCGCAAGTCCATAATCTTAGTAACTCCATTTAAACTCAGAAAATATGAATTAAATCTCAGCAATTTGAAATATGACAAAACGATTCAAATTTATATATAAATCGAAACCCAAAATCCAACTCAATATCCAAAATGCAATATACACAACTAGAACCCACGAAACTTGGCAAACATGAAGGTGTTCATGTGTGTGACGTGCTCGGGTACTCACGGGGTCGAACTCGTGTCCGTATCGTATCCACGGAGTGCGTATCGGAAAACCGAATTCGCGTGTCGTGTACGTGCGTTTCGCCTGATTGGACGCCGCATGCGACACGAAAAGCCTCGTGCTCGTGGACATAGCTAGGTAGGGTCCCGGGGTGGGTCTAGGACACGTTGACATGACACCACGTCGCGTCTACGCGACACAGCGACACGCGAATCCCTCACGAGGCCTGCACGCGCGCGTGCGTGCGTGCCCGTGGGCGTGTGTCGGGTCTCGTGGCTCGTGATTCGAGCCAAGCCGCGACTCGGGATCGAGTCCCTGGGTAGTCTTGGTATAGGGCTACGTGCTTTTGCTCCTGTAACGGGTCCACGATGTGCCGTGTCCGCGTACGAAGGCCGTCTTAGCGGCACTTTTCAGCCGCGTGCACAGTGCGGGCTGAACAGTGAACGCGAGATTTCTCCGCACATGCTTAACGAAACGATGTGAAATTTTACGGGCATGTGGGAAGAGGTTTCCCCCACTTGCTCATAAAATTTTACGCGAAACAGAGCCCTGTACGTTGAGTTACGACACTCGGACAGCAGGGCATGCACGCGTGTCCGTGTCCGATTCAGACACTAAAATCGTGTCGATTTCAGATCCGTCTTCACGAAAGTCGTTACAAATAATATTATCAAGAAATTCATGAAAACAAAATCGAAAAATAACACTTTTCAGTTCTAAGTGGCATTTCGTCGAACACGTGTTCCATAGAACCGACATGTGTCCGATACTGCTATCAAACGAACTCACAAACCTACCAAACTTCATGCACAGGTCTGGTGTACGTATATGGATGCATCTACAAAGAAAAATAGAATTTAACAGGTGTTTAAAGAGATTTACCTATTGAGTGTCAAAACTCAATGAAACAAGCCTCTAAAACTCGTCGATGCCACTTTCCTCCGGTCAAACGCCTTCGATCCCTCGCTAGCAAGTCTCCAGCAGGTTCCTCTCCTCCCAATGGTCGCAACATACTTCGTTTGGAAGAATTTGGTTGAGAAACGAGAGAACGGGGCCTTTGAAGATACGAAAAAAACTAGGGTTTTGGAATTGTGAAGGAGATTAGTTTTCTACACAAGGAGAAGGGGGGGCTGCTGTGTTTGTAAACCCCCTAAATTCTACTTTAATTTTTTTATATAAATTGAGTATTTAAAATTTTTACTTGGTATTTGTACGTCGCATAGTCGTATTATACGTCGCGTACGAAATTGTCGTATGGGACGTCGCGTATGAGTTCGCATTTTCGTATGTCTCGTCGAGTGCGAATATGTGCGAGGTACATATTTTTGTTAAAATATTTTATTTTAAAAAAAGCTTGGTTTTTCAAATAATAAATAATAAATATTTTCGATTACTTAAAGTTGTAAAATGCGCCGCATTTGGAAAATTTTAAAACCTATTTTACATCATAAAAAGGTTATATAAATAATAATTTGAAAACCATGTTTTATGCAAATATTTATTACATATGAGGAGCATAAATTTTTATTCGTATATAATTCTATTTTTGAAATTAATTAATATTAATATTTTAACATTCGAAAAAGTATTTTAAAATAGTGTTTTGGTTTAAATTTAATTAATTATGATAAATTATATTTGAAAAGATTTCATTGACTTCATTTAAATGGATTTCAGATATAGTATGAAGATATATGGGATTGGATTTGATCCAATTACTTTCTAAATTAAATAGGTTAATATCTAATTGGGGATTTATACAATCCTAGTATTTATCCAACTGAGAACCTTCACCTCCTATATAAGGAGAGATTCATTGCTCTCCTTTTCCCAGAAATTCCACAAGTCACCAACTCCACAACCAGACGTGCATCGTATCCATGTCCCCTTCTTCCCATCCACTATCTATTTTCTATTACATATACAGTTCATCCTCGTGTCCGACAAACCCGGATGCGATATCTCCATCAACCCATCCCTACCGTGTCGGACACCCCCGACACAGTCGAATCCTATCCTAGCAAATCCTACAGCAACCATCCTGAATCCCGCCATCATCGCCACACCAAAGAACTCCGGCCGCCTGGTCCCGGCCAACTCCCGTCCATCACCGCTGCCATCACCCTCCTTCCCGATTTTCTGTCCCAGTCAACCCGTCCACCGATCGCCCTGCAAACCCACCATCACCGTCATCACCACTACAGGCCCCGTCCTCAACCGGCCATACCCGGCCATAAACCATCTCCGTCACCGACAAAAGCTACCACACGCCCAGAAAATAACCAAGAAAAGAGCCATGAACCTCAACTGCCCGTGGTTTCGCTGAACGTCGTCCGTGTCCGCGACGACCATCACAAACCCCATCGCCGGATACTGTGCCCTTCAAAAGCTCTGTACCGTCGGATCGGGCTGTCCCGCACCCGACCTCGTCGCCGAAACAGTGGTCAGATCCGCGTCGCACGGGAACAACTCGCCGCCGCGCCTTGCTGCAGCCGCCACCAAAACCACCTCGAGCCGCGCGCCGCCCCATGACCCCTCCGGCGTGCGCGTAACTCAGCCTCCTGGCCGCACAGAACCTCCGCCACCTCCGCCACATCGGCAGCGGCCGGATCTGACGAACCCAGGGCCGCCCAGATCTACACGTTCGCCGGACCTCCTCCGCCCTCGAGCACCATGCGCCTCCGCCTCTCCATCACCTCCCCGGAGCTAACCCTCTCGTCCACCGCCTTCCATGGCCAACCACCATGTCGTCCTCACTCGCGATGTTCCACCGCGGCACTGATCTGGGCTGCCTCTGACCGGAGTCTCCTACACCCCCTCCGACTTCCCTTCCGGCGCCGGAGCAGCCCGCAGATACTGCGCCACTACCCGTAGAGATCGTGACGCCGCCCGCTGACCACCAGTCCTCCGCCGCCGGCGCCCAGGGCCGTCGCGCCACCAACCCTCCTCCGAGCTCGCGCGACACCCTCTGTTGAGAACCCCTTTCTCGCCTCTCTCTTTCTCTCTCTCTCACTGATTTCTATTTGGGGAAAAGAGCAGTACCTATATTAAGGTTATTAATATTAATATTATTATTATTATTAGTATTAGTATTAGTATTATTATTATTAGTATTATTATTGTTATTATTATTATTATTATTATTATTATTATTATTTTAATGTTACTAATATTATTGCTAATTATAAAAATCTATATATATTTCTAGAAATTATACGTGTAGTATAAATATTGAATTGGGCTTGGTCCCATATTACTTTCAAATTAGTCTTAAACCATAAAGGTAAATTTTTTCTAGATTACTCATTAATTACTAGAAATATTTTGGCACGTAAGAAATATAGTTTCCAAATAATAAAACAATTTTTCTAAATATTTTCAAAATATTTATCTAAATTATTTTTACTAATAAAAATATAGTTTCACTATCTAAATATTTTATTTTGCTTAGTTTTTTTGCCTAAAAAGATTTTAGACTTTAACGTATTTATCTAAAGCTATTTTTACTAAAAATATATTTTTAGGTATTTAAACATTTTTAAAAATAAAATAGTACAAAGTATCTTTCTCCGCAATTTCCCATTATCAAGGTTGATCATGACTAAATTGTGCTTTCCTATTTTCTCGTGACTTCGAACCCCCTACATACTGGCCTTGGCAATTGGACAGAACAGGACTTGTTGGATCATTGCACCACACCAGACAACACACCAGGCAAGACACCTTGCCCTTGCTGTTTAAATTTCCTGCTCAATATCATGCATGTTTTGTTTATTTTCAAGTTGTTTCTTTCTAAATTATATGTAGATGTAAATTACTATATTTTATACAATTAGCTTAGAGTTAAGAGACTACCGTCAAATTTAGTGTGTCTCACTGACTTGTCACGATTGTACACGAGTTGTGTGTGAGAGTTGTGAGTATCAAATAGAGGTCACTTGCGTGTGGGCTGATCCCCCGTGCGCATGCGTAGGAATAACTGCCAATAGATGCATATTAGAAGACTGGACAGTTATCTATTATAAAACAGTATTGTGGAAGCGACATGTGTTGATGTACCGTGGTTACGATGCATGTATAGTATCATTGGGGGGAAGACAGCTACTAGCGTAGGGGCTATATTTATTTTTACACACATTTGGGAGATAGTTTCTCGGATGAGCGCTTCGTGTTATCCGGCCGATAGTGTCTCGGATGAGCGCTACTTGTTGGCCACTCTTTATTACTTGCTTGCGTGAATCCGTTACAGCCCCTACGTAGAACGTTGTCCTCTAAAGTGCATTCCACATAGAATGGTTAGGAACCTTTACTCATGCATACTTTTCAGTTGAGCTTTATTATTCAATTTATTGGCATGATATTATGTGTCTTGTTACGTCCCTCTGAGGACCTGGTGATTTCTTCAGGTGTGTGTTTCGTATTTTCTTCAGGTGCTCTAGCTAAGGCCATGTCTTCCTTCCTCCGTGACGATTGCTCTTGGACTCGTCATTTGCTTCGTTTGACCAAATTAGTTATTTGTATATTTCTTATTTTTAATTGTTGGTAGTAGATGTGTCTCCGCCCAACGTTTGTACCAATGACTATTTGATTATATCATTAAAACTTCACATTTGTGGATGAGATTTAGTTTGAGCATGGCTTTCTACATTTTACAGCTTATGTATACATACGATCCTTTCATTTACTCGTATGTATATATCTGGCATGATACGTATATAGTTCCAAGTATTTTGGGACTGGGGCGTTACATATTTTTGTGGTGGCCCATGCAGGTCGAATTTGCCGTTTCGATTACATGACTGTACCGAACGGGCCGACAATATAGGATTAGAGTCTAGGATCTCATCCACCTTCTTGACCCTCTTCCTTGACTAAATGTTTCGAATCACTTGTTCAACTTCACTGATCTACATCTTGCTTAACTCCTTCTACCATAAATTTCTAGTTTCGTGCTTAGTAAGATGACTACACTAGTATATGCTCATAGGTTAACCACATGGCTAGAATGATTACATTGACAACTAGTATGCATTGAGATCCTATTTGAGTTATAAAGATATGTGGATAAGAGGGACCATATTTTCAAGAAGTATGAACTTAGGGATTAGTTAATTCCAATTTGGGTAGTAGCAACATTCCTAACTTCGAAGGATTATTAGAATACTGGAGAGCGGAGGACAGACACAGCCAGCTACGTACATTGAAGTAAATCACACCTCGTAATAAGGTCACGGCTGTCTAGAAGCATGAGGGTTTACTACAAGCCATTAGTCTCTTAGGGTCAAGAACAAGCCTAGTGTCTCAATCTCAAGCAAGCAAGTAAATGTAACAAGATGGTAGATCATCAGACATACAAAGTAAGACATCCCAAATATTACATATTCAGATAATCATGAAGCTAGTCATACAAAATGCAAAGACTAG
The DNA here is from genome assembly GCA_029216955.1 of Iris pallida. Lineage (NCBI taxonomy): Eukaryota > Viridiplantae > Streptophyta > Magnoliopsida > Asparagales > Iridaceae > Iris > Iris pallida. Next base: position 8,403,910 of record JANAVB010043019.1, read on the forward strand.
CAAGAGTTTAAGTCATACATGATCAACCCTAGAATTTGTCAATCATGTTACAGCCCTTAGGCAGACAGGAATGTAAATTCAACACGAGCGAACAATTGCTCGGCGGCTAAACGCCTCAAAAGAATAATTTTACAATAGAGTGGGAGAGCAAAATAAAACCCACTCGTTGCCAGGGTTTCTTCTAGTGGTCACCATCTGGCAGGAAGACTAGAGATCCTCGGGAGCTGTTCCAAAATCTGGCCATACAAAACCAGCTGGGTCAAACCCCAAAAGAGCAAGTGCCACAAGGGAGGTTTCACTTAAGAACTAAAACCAGCGTATTAGCACATGAGACATAAATGATAATAACAGATATGAGTTAGGAAAAACAAGATGATAAACGATAAGACAACTAAGAGACTATTCTGGTAGCCAAGTTACAACCCGTAAACCAAATAAGGACCGGGGTTGTAACCCTTCACCTGAACAGAGCTTAGTCTCCAACCAATTATCGACAAGAGTAAACATAAACAGTAATGTGCTGAAGAAACCATGTACAGGCCTTACTTAGATAAGACTAGACTGGACTCCATTCATCATTCACGGCCAAACAATGTGTACGACTTGATACTTTAACTAACTACGGTTATCACAAGCCTAGTTACTAGCAAGATGTAATATGATGTTCCAACAACTAGAAGCCCTGCAGCCTTAATCCAGGTTATCCTGTCACAAGTTGAGAGAGTTGGATTAGGTGACTTGGGGGTGCAACACATGATAGTGTGCTAGAAATGGGCCCTACTCGACGACATACAGCAAGTCCAATTAGAGCACCCAGATAACGGGACTGCCTGTAGCTGGGAAATCTCTTCATGGACTATTTGATCAATCTAGTCATTATCCTAGTCAGATTCAGTATGAATCCCTGACCGTGGAAATCAGGAATTCATGTCCTAGACATGATGCAAGACGAGACATATAGCTTATACAAGCACAAACACCCACGGTGTCAAGACAAGAGTTACTTAGCAAGTCAAAGTAGTTGTCACAACAGCATATCAAGATTATCATGTCATGTTTACTTGTCAAGAGAGTGCGCCGCGACGGGCCACTATCATGTGTTATCATGTCAAGGTTACTTGTTAAGAGTGTGCCACAACGGGCCACTATCATGTCATATTACTTGTTACAGGTTAAGAGTGCGCCTTAACAGGCCACTATCGTGTTCTATCCCTACATTATTATGTCGTGTTCATGTAAAAGCCATGTCAATATTGAAATCATGCCAAGTCCAAAACATAACCATGCCATTAGGGTTGTCGCATAAGGGCTGGCTGCATAAGAGTTGCCGCAAAAGACTGGCCGCATGAGGGTTGCCATATAAAGGCTGGCCGCATGAGGGTTGCCACAAATGACTGGTCGTATGAGGTTGCCGCATAAAGGGTGGCCGCATGGGGGTTACCGCAAAAGACTGGCCGTATGGGGTTGCCGCATAAAGGCTGGCCGTATGGGGGTTGTCGCAAAAGACTGGCCGCATAAGGTTGCCGCATAAAGACTGTTCTTCTTCTCCAAAGTTCCGAGAAGAAGAACCATGGAAGCTATGGCTTACAAGCTCCATTAATCCTTCATTTTAAGTTAAAATTCGGACTTCCATAGGTCAAAATGGGGTAGAACGAAATTCTCTACAACATGGAACAATCAAAACTTGAAAATAACAAAGTTTGATAGATCAAAACCCAAGAAATCCGAAAATACAACAAACTTAGATCTACCCGAAATGAACCATGGAAATTGAAAATGCTAAGTACTAAAGTGTCTTAGAATCTCGTGAGGAAGACAATGGAACAACAAAAATTGAGTTCCTACATAAAGTAAGTTGCACTTGCCTAAGCTTCTCTTGGTAGGTGGAGAAGTTAAGAGGAAGAAGAGGAAGAAATAAATGAAGAAAGAGAAGTAAATAAAGAGAGAGAGGGTTGGTGGGTCTATAAAGAGGGGTGGGTTACATGTTAAACAAACCCAACCAAGCCAAACCGAACCCTACCATGCCCATATTGAACCAATGCAAGATTAAACCAGGATTAGCTAGTTAAGACAAGTCACTGTAGGAACGAAATCGTAAAGCAGAATACTCTAGAAGGGGTAAATAGAGTAGGCAGCGGAATATTATTAAATTAAAATTTGTTAGCAGTTAGATAATAAATATAATAATAATCACAAAGTAAATAACAGTAAAGAAAAGAGTAATCAGAAGGCAAACGCAAACACAGAGATTTATATTGGTTTTCCTCTTGTGAGGACTAGTCCAATCAGAAGAACTCTAGCTTCCAGTTGAATCCACTATTGGAAAATCCTACAAGTTTTCATACGAAGTCCTTGCAACTTCTACAGACGTGAGATTTGATACGAAGAACTCGACCAACTTTAGTTTTCAAGAGTCTTTCTTTAATCAAGCCTCTGATTACAATTTATCTGAAATCTTCTTGACCGCACCGTACCGGCAAATTGACTAGAGAATTGTAACTGGTTTGGGATTTGAAAATGGAAGCTTTTAGAACTCTTTGGAAAAAAATGTAAGCTTTAGAAGAGAGAAGATGAAAGTGAATGAGTGTGTTAAAATGATCAGAATTTCTCTCTATTTATAGTTTTTTCAAAGACAGAATTCTGACAGAATTCGGACAGAACTCTTTGTAACAAATCGCAACTGAAGGGAGACCAAGTTCAAAATCCAACGTTCACATAACCTTCACCTTGGCCGAACTGTGGACGAACTCTGGCCGAGTTCTGTCAGGGTTTGGTCAGGTTTGTTTTGTGAAAAATGATTTTGACTTTTTGAAAATCATTCAGAAGTTTTTTGTAAAAGTAGATATTTTTCAAAAACATAGGTCATTTTAAAAAGATAGTTAAGTTTTAAAAAATGATTTCGGATAGCCTATTTGCCAGTACAACTTGGTGTACAATGTATTCCAAGACTCAATAAAAATAAAAATTATATTACGTAAGGAAATACAATCTTGAGTGGCAAACAGAGCTTCGGTCTTAAACTGAGTAGATATCCAATCTTGATCAGTGTCCAAAACGCCTTTAGTAAATATCTGAATTGAGTCGTATATCGAGACAAAGTCTGATCAATTATTAAAATCAGGTTTGACCATGACCAATGGGCTAACAATCTCCTCAATTTTGATAATTGACAAACCTTAACCGATATAACATCTTTGGTCTTTATCAATTCAAAATAGTACTAAAAAAATATTGTTCATAACATGTATTCATGAAGATGTTATATCTTATTTCTCCTCCGTTTTCACTTAGCAAAATAATTACAAAAAAGAAAGCTCCCCCGCAAGAAATGCATAAGTAACAATCGGTGAAGAAACACACAAAAATATATAAAACATTCAACACAGGCATGGTATAAATATATCAGACAGAAATAAGAGAAACAAGTAATATTTGTCACCGGAAGTTTATATGGAAGCATAAATAAAGATAATGCTAAAAAAACTGAATAAAGAGCTAAACTGAATAATAAGCTGAACTGAATAATAAAACATTTCCATCAAAAGTCACAAATCATAAGAGTACTGATACTATCTTGGAATGTCGGAGCATTTTCAAGTAAACAAAAGATAAAGTCATCAGTCTCAAAAGTATAACAACTCAAAAATTATCCTCATCCTCATCGTCATCTGCTGGCCTGCATGTTCAGATGGACCAGCTCCAGAAGTGCCGGCTTCAGAAGTGTGTGAAGTAGCACCAGAAGTACGATAGCAATCGTAAGCGTTCCCTAGCAAGAACAAAGAGTGGACCGCCTCATCATCAATGCGGTAACCAGATACAGAAGGGTCTCTAAAAAGAGAGCTAGCAGAATGACCCGTCTGTGCAAATCTGAGATCGGCAAAGGAGTTGGCAATAGCTTGGAATCGAGTCACGTCACGGAACTCATGTTCCCTGGAAGTGTCAATAAAGAACGTCTGCAGATCCGATAGGTGATAATGCATACCCTCAAAGGTCATAGGGTAAGACTGAGGAGGACCAGGTGCATGAGGTGGAGGAGCAGTGGCAATGCTTCGACGAGAAAGCTTGAGGAACTTGGGCTCAGGGTCCAGATCACAAGTGGATAAGTCAATATCAAAATGCTGAAAGCTGCGTAGAATAAACATCGCATAAGAGAGGTTGTGGTCTCTACCACGACACCTACCCATCATCTGAATGATAGTCTTAGGGGCAGAAAAAAGGAATCCCCTTAAGAATGTGATATAGGACAGAAAGTTCGAGTGCAGTGACATCATCTTTGAAAGTAGATTTGGGAAACAGAGTGGAATAGATGATGCGATGTAACTCATAGTTAAACAAGTTCAAGTTATTGGCCTTGAACTTTCCAGGACGAGCACGTGCGGGTGCACAAAGCTCATTCTTGAAACTAACAAGAGTCGTGCCCTCGGGGAAATCGAAGTCAGTAATGTCATCGAACGGGGCACCTTCGTTTGGAAGACCAAGGATTTCCGCTAGCAATTCATCATTTAACTCGATATCTATCCCGCCAACACGAGTTCTCGTGGTAAAAGTGTCTAACACGAAGTTACAATAGAACAATCTAATGGCATTAGTAGCTATAGGGAATTATAAAGTAGTAAAATGGTGTAACCCTAATGCCTCAAAGTAGGGATGGTGATCAGAAAATACAGTCCACTTAATCGGAGATCCCATGCATATAGTACGTATAGCAAAGTCGGCATACCAAAGTAATGCTTGGTCGTGAGTTTTGAAATAAAACTCATCCGATGCACCGCCATCCGATTGGACCGAAGAAAAGAGTGAATCCGTGTTCGGATCAGAAGATGATGCCTCTTTGCTGGCATGGGTCTTCTTCCTTTTGAAAAGATTGAATTCCTTAGGCATTCTTTCCCAAAACTAGAAACTTTAAAAATTTGAAAGTGGAGGAGAGAATGATTTATACCTTCTGAGAATCAAGTATGTTGTAGAGGACGCGATTCTCCGCACGAATCCAAAATTTGGATGGAAATCTCCACGTAGATTGGAAGAAAGGAGGTGGAGAAAAACTAGGGTTTGGGAACTTCGGGCGATTGCTGCTGTTGTTTGATATGGTTTGGAAGAGATGAAGAAGATGGGGGCCTCGGGTTCTGACTTAAAGACATATACCACCAGCCAAACTCTGACCGAATTTGGACTGAACTCGGGCCGAATTCGCCTAGGGTTCTCCTAGTATTTTTTAACAAAAAAAATTTTGTGGGCCACATCTTTTTCATCAACTCATTTCAAATATTTAATTCAAAGTTTAGTAATTTTAAATTTCAAATAATATAACTAATATTATTTTATAAATTAATATTTTTTACTCAGCATCTGTTTCTGATTAGCTGTAAGAGTACTGTCCCAGCTAACGGAGGTTCACCGGGGAACTCTTAAATACCGCTTTGCTTCGACCGTAGTCGTGGTGACAGACAGACTCTTTTTAGGCTTGTCTCGAAAACCGTTATTGAGTATTGAATAAATTAATAAATAAAATAAAATTAATTAATATTATTGATATCTAAAATTCCTAATTTTCGACGTAAATAATTAAAATAATCTTTCGCTAGAGGTTTTGTGAGTATGTCAGCCAATTGATTCTGTGTGTCTATGTATACAAGGTCTATATCTTTATTTTGTTGATGATCTCTAAGAAAGTGATGTCGAAGCTCGATATGCTTAGTACGAGAATGACATACTGGATTCTTAGTCAAATTAATAGAACTAGTGTTATCACAGAAAATGGGTATGTGTGTAAAATACAATCCATAGTCTTCTAAAGTTTGCTTCATCCACAAAATTTGTGCACAACAACGTCCTGCGACGATATATTCAGCCTCGGTTGTTGATAACGCGACAGAATTTTGCTTTTTGCTAAACCAAGAGACTAGAGCTTTTCCTAGGAAATGACATGTGTCGTTGGTACTTTTTCTATCTACTTTGCATCCGGCAAAATCAGCATCAGAATAACCGGTTAGGTCAAATGACGTGGTTTTGGGATACCATAAGCCGACGGAAGATACGCTTAACTGCGCACATATGTGATTCTTTAGGATTGGCTTGAAAACGTGCACACAAGCAAACACTAAATATAATATCTGGTCGACTAGCAGTGAAGTACAGTAAGCTACCGATCATACCTCGATACTTACGTATGTCGACGGGTTTGCCTTGTTCATCAATATCAAGCTTGGTTGAAGTCGTCATTGGAGTGCTAAGAGGTTTGACTGCTTCTAGGTTGAACTTCTTTAATAGATCATTTGTGTACTTTGCTTGATTTATGAACGTTCCATTGTTGGTTTGTTTTATTTGCAGTCCAAAAAAGAATTTTAGCTCTCCTATCATGCTCATCTCAAACTCATTCTGCATACACTTTGAAAATTCTTGACAAAGAGACTCATCAGTAGATCCAAAAATAATATCATCTACATAGACTTGAATCAAAAGAATATTGTTATTCAAAGACTTTATAAACAATGTAGTGTCAACCTTTCCCTTTGAAAAATTGTTGTCAAGTAGAAAAGATCTTAGACGATCGTACCAAGCACGAGAGGCTTGTTTTAAACCATATAAGGCTTTCTTCAACTTGAAACATAATCGGGATTTTTGAAATCAGTAGAACCTGGAGGTTAAACTTCTTCTTTTATAAAACCACTCAAAAATACGCTTTTGACATCCATTTGAAATAACTTGAAATTATGAAAACATGCAAATGCACATAACATGCGAATGGATTCTAATCTCGCAACTGGGACATAAGTCTCATCGTAGTCGATACCTTCTTCTTGATTGTATCATTGAGCAACGAGTCGAGCCTTATTACGAGTCACTAAACCATTCTCGTTCAGTTTGTTTCGGAATACCCAACGGGTGCCAATGACCGGATGATCAATGGACTTGGGAACAAGTTCCTTTGATTCTGTTCGAATTGGTTTAATTCCTCTTGCATAGCATCTAACCAAAATTATCACAACATGCTTCTTCAATGTTTTTGGGTTCAAGCTGTGAAATAAAAGCAACACAAGAAGCTATATCTTTATTAGAGGAACGAGTACTTATACCCTTGGTAATCTCACCAATTACCAATTCCTTTGGATGATCTGCCAAGAATATCATCTCTTTTGGCGTATCCTCAGGATTGCTGGTTCCGGCTTCTTTGTTTGAAAGTTTTGCATCTTTGTGTGAAGGTTTTGCAGTAGTTGTACTTGGTGTAATCACGTCTTCATTGTCATCATCATCTGAATGTTGATTTAGTTCATCAAACTTGACATTAATTGATTCTTTGATGATCATGGTTCTCTTGTTGAAGACTCTGTACCCTTTTCTCTTTGCTGCATAACCTAAAAATATACTTTCATCGGCCTTTTCATCAAATTTACTCAGATTGTCTTTAGTATTAAGAATAAAGCATTTACAACCAAAAATCTTGAAATAAGAAACAGTGGGTGTTCTATCAAACCATAGTTCATAGGGAGTCTTCTTCGATATAGGTCGAATTAGAACCCTATTAAGAATATAACACGCTGTATTGACAGCTTCAGCCCAAAAGTATCTAGGTAGACTAAACTGGTTTAACATTACTCTAGCCATTTCAGATATAGTCCTGTTCTTACGTTCCACAACTCCATATTTTTGTGGAGTCCTAGGACAAGAAAATTTATACAAATAACCGTGTGTGTCACAAAATTGCTTGAACTTTGCATTCTCAAATTCGTCGCCATGATCACTACGAATGAGAGTAATCATGAAACTTTTTTCATTCTGTACTTTCTTGCAAAAGGTGACAAATTCTGACAATGTATCGTTTTTGCGTGCAAGAAAATATACCCATGTATATCTAGAGAAATCATCTACAATGACAAATACATATAGCTTACCACCTAGACTAGCAATTCTATTTGGTCCAAATAAGTCCATATGTAACAATTTTAGAGGTCTAGTGGTACTTACAGCGTTCTTAGATTTAAAGACGAATCGGGTAGCTTTGTTCTTTTCACATTCACTACATACCGTATTCTTCTTGAAAGATATGTCCGGTAAGTCGCGTACCAACTTCTTTGTAGATAGTTTTGAAATAGTATCCATATTTGCATGACCGAGTCTCATATGCCATAATTGACTCTCAATGCTCTTGGCCATCAAACATCTACCTACTTTGTTAGCATCTTCTAACAGATAGAAAACATATATGTTGTCTTTCCTGATACCTTTAAAGATAGTACTACCAGTTGAACTATCAACTATAGTATATTTGTCTTTGACGAAGTTAATGCCATAACCATGATCAGCTAAATGGCTTATGCTGAGCAGATTATGTTTTAACTCGGTAACTAGACAGACATCTTTAATCACAGGATAGGGAGCCTTACCAATGTCACCTATACCGATTATGTACCATCTTAAATTATTACCGAAGGAGACGTATCCTTCTTTATTCTTCTTCGACAGTATTACGAATAATGAAGCATTACCAGTCATGTGCCGTGAGCAACCGCTGTCGATGATCCATTTGCTCCTTGCATGTGAAGAGCGTTCCACCTACAAAATAATTTACAGATGAAACCCTTGGTACCCATTTCTTGTAGGGTCCTGACTGGTTAGTTTTTGGTATCCATCCATAAACATTTAAATCTACTAACTTTCTGATTCTATATGCAGAGGATATATGACCATTGAGGCCACAATAATAACATTTTGCATGTTGAGTGTTGAAAGTTGTGTGAGGTGCATGATTGGTAGGTTTTGGTTTTCTAGTATAGAATAATACATGCCTATTGGTCTTCTTGGGCATAGGTTTGGTATGGTTTGGTCTAACAGTGTTTGGTTTGGGGGTGTTCCGATGATTCAATAATTAACACGTGTTAGAATAGGAAGCAGCAACTTCAGGCCGTTTTCCTAAACTAATTTCCAACTTTTTGGAGGTGTCATATAATCTAGTGTAGTCAGATATAAGTGTTTCTATTCTGACTTGTGCACATTGGAGACTCTTTCTCTTCTTAGATAGGTCTTCCTTTAGCTAGATGATGGTTTGGTCTTTTTCTTCGGATAACTTAATAGTCTCGTGAAACAATAGCTTCATAGATGAAAGCTCACCAGACTCAATAGAAGAGTCATTATTTCTAACATAAGCTAATTGGTCGGTAAGTCTTCCTATCTCACCTTTGTACTCTTTGAGTACCTTCTTAGAGGTTTCATACTTACTACGCTGTTTCCTGTAATCATTTAACAGGTCACTGAAAGCCTCTCCTAGTTGCTCAAAGGTGAAATCATCATAAGGATCAAACAGAGGATTAGTGATTACCTGATCGCAAGCCATCAAGCATACATTTACAGCGTCATCTGAATGTTCGTCTTCTGAATCGCTGGCTTCGCTTTCATGCCATATGCTTGTATTGGCGTACTTCCTTGATGTAGATCTCTTCAGGTAGCCTTTGTCATATTTGCTGCTTTTTTTGTTGATGATGATGCTGTTGGACAATATTTCTTTATATGTCCTTTCTTCTTACATCCGTAGCAAATAGGATCTTTCTCGTTGTTGTTGCTGTTGCTATCTTTCATTCTTCTGTTAAATCTCATGAACTTCTTGAATTTTCTTACCAGAAGAGCTTGATCTTCACAGTCAAAGTCGCTATCGTCAGAATCATCTTCGACAGTTCTTCTATGTTGAGCCTTGAGAGCTATCGACTTTTCTGACTTCTCCTTTGGTGTAGCATCTTCAAAGTCTTGAAGTTCTAACTCGTGAGTGAGTAGCTTACCCATGAGTGTTTCCAAAGACATTGTTGAGAGGTCGTTTCCTTCAATGATTGTTGTAGCCTTTGGAATCCTGTTCTTTGTGAGAGCTCATAGAAGTTTGTGAATCTTTTCATGGTTACTGTATTCCTTGCCTAATGAAGACAAAGGATTTACAATATCCAAGAATCTCGTAAACATCTGAGTGAAAGATTCACTTGGCTTTATTTTGAACGCCTCGTACTCTTGAGTAAGTCTGCTGATCTTTGACTCCTTGACTTGTGTTGTTCCTTCGTAGGTTACTTCGAAAAGTTTCCACACTTCATTTGATGTTGTGCAAGTCGACACCCGGTTGAATTCAGTTCTGTCTAAAGCACAAAATAAAGCGTTAATAGCATGTGCGTCAAGACTGGCCTTTTTCTTTTCATCCTCCATATATTTATTATTGTCACGACCCGCACCAGTATTTTTTTTTAAACGGATGCGAGCGCGTCCAAGCCAGCCTACGCCGCAGAGTCGGCGGTAGAACGCTGTATAGCCACAATGCTCAAAATCAAAAGTAATCCTCATCCACAAAATTAATTTAATTTACAATGATCACAAGTTTTACATTTGCAAAAAATATAAACTTGTACAAATATTGAATGACTATAACTCGATTTTCTAGCTAGTCTCTAGGCTTTTGTCTGCAAGTACCCCCGTATCTCCCATGCTAAGTGAATCCACGGCTAACCTAAAAAATATTGGTTTCCATTCAGGAATGGAACGAGTACAATTCACTGAATGCAGTTCCAATATATGAAAATGACTATATAACAGTAGTTAGCCTTTAGACATATGATTCATAAAAACAAATAAAGAAAAGCAGAGTAAACTAAATACCAAAACAGAAAATAAAAAATAGAAAATACTCACCGACTGACAGACTGAAATACCTTTGATATGTGATCGGTCTCGGGACAATTCTGCGACACTGTCTACACTGTCTACATTGTCTAAATTACACTGTCTAAAGTTACACTGTCTACATTGTATAAATTATACTGTCTACTTGGCAATAATAAATCACTGTCTACACTGTCTACTTTATAATAATAAAATACTGTCTACACGGTCTACTTTTCAATAATAAAATGCTGTCTACACTGTCTAAGGTCAGATCACATACCTTCGATACTTCCTCCCCCGACATCACAAAGAAATAAATCAACATAAAGACTGAAATTACACATCTATCGACTAACAATGATGTATAGTAAGAATCAATACTGAAAACAAACAATAAACTGTACTCGCCTGTGGTACTTTGCTAGTGAAACCGATAATTTAAACCACTTAGTGTGCCACAATAGACAAAACTCGTTCAACAGTCCCCGAAAGCTGAAATAAATATTAACAATGTTCTCAGAATAGTCAAATTAGCTAGGATTGCCTGTCCTTAAGTCCAATTCTGGACACTGGGGCAAAACGATAATTTTGGATCAAAACGGTGTCCGCCGTTGGACCCGCTTTGCACCGAAAAATATGCAAGAGTCAATGGTCTCTAAAGTTGTCAAACTACATATCTATGGATTCATTTTGATGATACGAACCCAACCGTATGTCCAAAGTTGGATTCCGGCAGCCCGTGCACAAAATCGCCCGTTGAGTCGGATCGTGGGGCCCGCAAAACGGCGATCCGCTATACTGTCTCAGAATCGGACCAAACGTGGCATACAGGACCAGAAAAATGATACGGTCCTGTTGGCGTAAGTTTCGTCTCGATCTGACGAGCGTGTACAAAGTAATTAGAAAATTTGTACAGAGGTCGATACGATAAATTTCGACGGATACGCATCAAATTCGTCGCGCACAAGCGACCAATTTGAATTCCGTCAGAGCCTACACGTCCACAATATCCATACGCACCTTTCGATGCTTACTGTGCGCGACCACGTCGCCCGGATTGGCAGGACGCACGTCGTATCGACAGATTTTCAATATTTTAATATTTTAAAATAGATTTTTCCTAAACTTTAGAAACTGTTTAATCGACACGCAATCCATGAATATAGAAACAAAAAGAAGGGTTTCCATCTCCTATATATTGCCTATAAGTGTCTTCAAATAGAATCTCGAAATCGTGCGTGGGTTGGAAAAAAACTGACCGTGAACTAGAGTCGTTGGACTGATTTAGGTGTCCTATTTCGACAGATTTTTCGGCAACTTTGGGTTCGATTTACGATGCGTACGGTAGATATTAAATTGAAATAATTGAAGGGATTAGAAGAGGGTCATGTTGTGAACATGCCAGATCGATCGGTTTACGAAATGATCCACTGGAGGCCACGAACGATCGCCTCGAAGTCGGTCGATTCCTGCGCTCACTGTGCTCTGTTTTCGACGCGCTGTCGCGCGTGGTTGCTTCCGGCGCCTGGCCGGCGGCGCTCGCGGCGGTGGCATGCACGGTGAGGGGTCGTCTGGGGTCGGCGCTGCGTGGGTTGGATTAGGGTATTGGGGTTTTGCGCTCACTCGATCTCGTCGTCGATTTCTCTTGCGTTCTATATATAGTTACATATATATATGCTGCACCCGATTTTAAAGGAAGGGGTCGGCCTTGGTTTAGCTCCTGGAGACCACTATTGGATTCGGATTTTGCTACTTGGTTGTGTCACGACCCGCACCCTGTGTAGGGGCACGAGAAGTGGGTACGTCCAGCCTACGCCGCAGTGTCGGCGGTAGAACGCTGTCCTAGGTTGCTAACTAATCTCATGCAGTGTATATAATGTACTTGCCAAGATCTCAACTCCGAAGGGAGGACAAGTAAAAGATATGATATACTCAATCATAGACTAAGCACGATAAGATAACACAAAAATCTAGATACCAACTAACAACAACAGAAATTTAAACTACTAAAATAATAACAACAATGTCTCAAACAAACTCTAATACAACTCAATATCTCAAGTTTTAATACAACAAGCTCAAAACATGAAAGCTAAGAAAGTCTACTAGCTAAACTCCTGAATCACTCCTGAGAGTCGGAACCAAAGGTAGCTAATCCCTCGCCAGGTCCATGGTAAGTAGGGCATGTGTCGTCAGGAGTATCATCTGTAATATTTTCAACAGGTCCAATCAGGACAGGAACGAGCACATCTCATCTAGAAATCCCAAGTAAATGACAAAGACTATAAAGCAGTTTTTAGACAGTTATACAGATGAGCATGGCAGTTTTATACAGATAATGATGTAGAGAAACAGTGAGGGTACAAGGAAAGTAAAGTAACTAACAAGAGAAGAAAACATGGCAAAGAAGACTGTAGTAAACTAGCTGAACTAGAATAATATGGTATAAGTCCAGACAGTATAAAATATAATCCCAGTGTGAGTCCAGTCCATATAATCCAATACTAGATGATTCCAGTACAAGATGAGTCCAGTAAAAATGAGTCCAGAAGTGATCCATGATTCCAGGGTAAGTCCAGACTATACTCTAATAGTGTGTTTTAAAATACTGAGATCAACATGTAAACGGCTAGGGGTAATCAGGCACATCGCACACTCGGCCAAGTGTGGGATGGCTAGCATTTCAGAATAGTTCCAAGGGAGGTGGTTCCAGATTTTAGGTATGTTCACATGTCTACTCAAGTATTTCCCCGCCCACAAATGAATCCATAATCCAACACTACAACCAGTATGAGTCCAGCCAATAATTCCAGAAATGATTCCAGTAGGGTGATGCCAGTAGTGATTCCAGATATAGAGGCCAGACATGAATAAATGAGTGTCGCATGTAATGGGTCCAGCAATACTAATCGTGTTTGTACAGAGAATCACATATAGCTAACTAGAACTGAAATACAGTAAATGACAAGTAATGAAAGAACTATCAGAGAATGTACTCGCCTGACACTCTGGAAAGAGTAGTGTAATATCAGATGTCTGTACCAGGGTCACAATGTCCTAAAATAGAGTAATACAGTTATGATATGTCTAATATGAAGGTAAATGAAATCTACAATGCAATCTATATGAATTCTAAGCCAATCTAGGTCAAGGTCAAACTTGGTCAACTCTACAGTAAATCTAAGTCAAATCAAGTCATATTAGGTCACAAGAAGTTTAACTAAGTCATTCAAGGTTAAACAAGGTCAAACAAGTCAAGGTTAGTCAAATCTAGGTTAAAGTCAACTCCTGGTCAACATTCTAATCAAACTAGTCAAATACTAGTCAACATGATCAATCTGGGTCAAGTCTAGGTCAAACTTAGACCAACTAAGGTATTGGTCAAACAAAGACTAGTCAACAAGGTAATTAGGTCAATCTTGACTAATGGTAAACTTCTAGTCAAACAGGGGTCAAGCCTAACCTCATAGCCATAGGCTCATAAATGAATACCATAGGCTAACATATCTAGGGCACTGGCATTTACATCTATATATAATACCTTATATACCCAACTATATATGATACATATATATATTCATGCAACTTACCATATCTATATATATTATCAATACATAGGCTAAACATATATATATAGCCTAACTATATATATAGCCTATCTATATAGCCTAACTATATATAGCAATAACTATATACATAACCTATATATAATATACACATACAAATATAACCACATAGGCCTATAGCCTATGTAATTCCCATATACCCTAGGTATCTATATATAGACATAATATATATATAATCCTAAACAATTATATATATCATTCATATATATATATATATATATTTTTTTTATATATATATATATATATATATATATATATATATATATATATATATATATATATATATATATATATATATATATATATATATACAAACTTTACCTAACCACCTCAATACATATATATATATATATATATATATATATATATATATATATATATATATATATATATATATATATATATATATATATATATATATATATATATATATATATATATATAATACCCAAAGCATATATAGTACCCATTTATACATAATATATATACATATATAGATAGCTATCATATATACCTATATATACATTCCATATATATACATAAACCCATATATGCACCCTTAACTATATATACCAATATATATAACTATATACAATATAACATATATATATATATATATATATATATATATATATATATATATATATATATATATATATATATATATATATATATATATATAACATATATATATATATAGAGGGAAATAGAGATAGAGATGTGAGAGAGGGACATAGAGTGAGAGAGAGAGTGAATGAGAGAGAGAGTTGGACAGTGAGAGAGAGATGGGCTGGACAGGGAAGAAGGGGGGGTTCCAGAAATTCTGGAACCAGGAATTGGCTCCCCAACACACACACACACAGTCCACATATATACATATATATGTATATACACACAACTCTCTGTACACACAACCAATTATCCCCAAAACTCACCCACACTCACATATACATATATACTACGTATATACATACTAAAATACACTAATACAATGTATAAAACATATCAAATTTAGGTTTGAAATTCGATTTTGCAAAATCTGGAAAATCCTAAAACTGGAAAATAATGGGCTGTGCATTAGGTAAATAGGTAACTCGATTTCACACGAAAAACCGAGCTAAGGCTCGATACTATTGGTTGGTAACACTAGCCCCACATATATACGTGTCGTGCGTGTCAATGGTAGTCCACCACGACACGACACGACGTGTCCCAACGCCCAAAAACCCAATCGGGTAAATCCTGACACTGTGCAGTGTCACAGGCATCGTGCACGCGTGCACTTAGCTCTAGGACACGACACACGTGTCTAGAAGTCTCGTGCACGTGTGGGTAGGTTCACCTAGGGTTGGTCTAGGGTTTAGGTAGCCTGTCTCGTGTCCACGTGTCCTCAGGACATGGCACGAACTCTGTATCAGTCGAAGAAAATTGACTGATACTCAGTGTTCTGTACCGCATCGTGCATGGGTTCTCGTGTCTCGTGGACACGACACGAGCCACGTGGGGCCTCGTGGTCATATCCACGTGTAGCCCACATGATGGGCTACACACTCGTGCAAACACGAGGTGTCGAAGTGTCGTGTCCGCGCGATACGAGACGTGCGAAGTGGACTCTGTGCGTGCGTGCACTGTCAGTGCACGACCAGTGCACGTGTCCTCGTGTCCTCGATACGACACGAGGTGTCCTAAAAGTTTAGGGGTGTGTGCACAGACACTGCCCCTGTGTCCACACCAATTTTGGCGTGTCGAAGTGTCGTGTCCAGCGTGCACGAACAGTGTGGTAGCAGGACAGCGTGCACAGTCTCGTGCACGCGTGTCGAAGGGTCGTGTGCTCTACACGGGGCACGTAGAGTCTTGTGCTCGTGTCAGTGGGCTGGTAGGGAAGTTAGGTTCGTGTCTAGGTTACTGTATCGTGTCCACGACTCATGTGGACACGATAGGAAGTGTCGAACAGTGGGGTTTAAACAGTGTGCAGTGTAGTGTTTAACAGTGTGTTCGTGTCCAATTTGGACACGGACACGATACGATTTCGTGCTCAGTAAGTTAGGGTTGTGTCCTACGTGTCTAGGGCTACCCAAAAATATAATTTGTTTTACATAATAACAAAGTTTAATCCTAAGTGGCATTTCACCAAACACTGAATTTAGAACACAGATACGTGTCCGATACGGACACCAAACCAAATCTAAATCCTACCAAACTTGACACACAGTTCCCTAGTACCTAGATGCATGCAAATATGAAGAGAAAACACAATATTAACTATGTTTATGGATATTTACCTATGAGTGCAAAACTCAAAGAAAACAAGGTTTTGGGGGGGGGGTGTCCTCTTCACTTGGTGATGCCCAAAGCTCCACAAATCCTTGATAGCAGGCCCTAGATAGTATCCTCTAGTGTAGGGGAGTCCAATACAAGAAACTAGGCTCAATTTGGAGCTAAAATGGTTAAGTGGTGAAGGGTTGAAGTAGAGGGAAAAATCAAGGTTCCAAGTAATGAAAATGGGACTTTTTTGTGAAGGGGTGTACATATATAGGGGGGGTGTTGTTGGCTGCCATGGGGGGGTAGGGGTAGGCTATAGGGCCCCTTTCCACCTTGCAAATCTTAACCCCTAAGGCTTTGACTAGGTAGATAGATATTTAGGTTTTTCTAAAATATCTAAAAAGTAATATCTAGATATTTATCTAACTAGATATTTATACATAAAGATAATATCTAACATTAGTCTTCTAGGTTAGTTGCTAACCTCTAGATTAGTGCTAAACTAGGTTAGGGACTAACATGACACTAATCAATAATTAAATAATAATAAAAACACATAAATCCAAATAATTCTAAATAATTCCTAGAAAATTACCAAAATACCCTTTAGGCCAAAAAGCCCTAATTTGATGTTCTAAACCTATGGCTAGGTTCACATGATCATGGTTAGTCTCTAGGTTATGAAATCTCTAGGGTTTACACTAAGGTTATACTAACAAAGTCACAAAGTCATAAGTCATGACTTAGAAAATGGTTTAACTTAACTAAAATCACCAGAAAATCATACCATGACTAAAATACCACTAATAAATAATAAAAATAATAAATTTTCAAAAATACCCCAATTTCAGAAAACTGGGTGTTACAAGTCTACCCTCCTTAGAAGAATTTCGTCCTCGAAATTAAGATGGTCGTACTCCTTCTAGGTCACACCCCCAGTCAATCAAAGTCAAAAGATAACATGCAATCATAGACCTACTGGTCATGATTCTACAGTCTCAAAAAGGGTAACTATGCTATCTAGCATATCACAAGCACATCCTGATAGGTACTAATGGAATCACACAACAAGATGGAAAAAGAAGGACATGAAAGACAAACCTGCTAACCCGTCACCTGCAGCGTTGGTCTCCTCTACCGTCATCGCAAAAGCTCCACCCCTCTGGTGCTGAGCTACAGGTGGCCTAGCACCCTCATAAGGAGGTGCAACTGGACAATCTATCATCTTGTGGACACCAGACCCACAAAATAGACAAACCTTCAGCCTCCTCCTACAAGACTCCCAAATATGCCCTACCTTCTTGCAATACCCACAACTCTACATCCTCTGATCCTGTCCTCGAGGCTGATGCTGAACTCTAACAGGTGCCTGCTGAATGTGAGGCCTCTTGGCCTGACCTCCACTGCTACTGGCTCCCTGAGCATCGCGGCCCCTCTTGAGCTTCAGCTCAAGGTCATCCTCAGCTGCCATCGCTCCTGTCAGGATCTCCTCAAAGGTGGCATTCCTGTCACTCTTGGTCAAGGACTTGACCTCCTTGACCAAGCCCTTCCAGAATCTCCTCGCCTTCGCTGTCTCGCTAAGGCCCTCCACAAATCTGCTCAACCGACAAAACTTACCAGAATACTCCTCTACAGTCTGGTTCCCCTGAACCAGGTTCTCGAACTGGGTCTCCAAAGCACCGACTGCCTGATCCGGGAAAAACTTCCTCTTGAAGAGCTCCTTGAAAACTCTCCATGTCTGTCCTGGAGTGCCTACTCTCGGGTCCGTCTGATACCAGGTACGGGCAAGATCCCGCATCTGGCTGGCTGCTGCCTCTATCTGGAGTCCGGCTGGTATCTCCGCCAGTCGAAAAATCTCCTCAATGTGCTCAATCCAGTCATCAGCATAAAAAATCCCCTCTGTCCCCAAGAAGTCCCTGGGGTTCATCTTCTTGAACTCCTGAATGCCCGGAATCCTCTGCTGTCGCGGCTGTCCCAATCCTCCCTGTAGCTGGACAGCCAACCTCTCCATCGTCGCTCTAGCCAGCTGATGGACCTCATCAATGCCTCTGGTAAATGCCGTCGTCTGACGCTGCTGCTGGGTCTGCTGCGACTCTAGAAACTGCTGGAAATATGTAAACATCTGTGCAGCATCCACAAGTCCAGATGGCATCTGCTGCTGGTACTCCTGCTGGTACTGCTGGTGCTGCTGAAACTGAGGCTGACGAAACTGCGGGGAAGGCATGTCTGGGGTAGCTGGGGTAGTCCTCGGAATAGGTGGAGGAGGACTACCAAAAGTAGATACTCCTACGTGAGCAGACGTAAGGAGTGGTACAGTCCCAGCTGTAGGCTGTACTGGACGAGAAACGGTAGACCTCTCAGAATCTGCCGGCACAGAGCGATGTGACCTAGTCTCCACCATCCTGAAGACAGATCAATAAGGAAGTCAATAACGGTATAAGGATGACAGTATCAAGGATAATACGAAAATAGATTATACAGATTTGAACAAAAGTCAGTAGATTCAAATCCCTGGAAATTTTCTAGTTGTGATTGAGTATCCTCTCTCTAAGCCTATTATCAAATCCTATCACAGGCTGTAGTGATACTCTAGTTCGAATACCACTATATAAACTCGAGACCTGTATGGGCCACCACTAAAAACGTGTCACGACCCGTACCCTGTGTAGGGGCACGAGAAGTGGGTACGTCCAGCCTACGCCGCAGTATCGGCGGTAGAACGCTGTCCTAGGTTGCTAACTAATCTCATGCAGTGTATATAATGTACTTGCCAAGATCTCAACTCCGAAGGGAGGACAAGTAAAAGATATGATATACTCAATCACAGACTAAGCACGATAAGATAACACAGAAATCTAGATACCAACTAACAACAACAGAAATTTAAACTACTAAAATAATAACAACAATGTCTCAAACAAACTCTAATACAACTCAATATCTCAAGTTTTAATACAACAAGCTCAAAACATGAAAGCTAAGTAAGTCTACTAGCTAAACTCCTGAATCACTCCTGAGAGTCGGAACCAAAGGTAGCTAATCCCTCGCCAGGTCCATGGTAAGTAGGGCATGTGTCGTCAGAAGTATCATCTGTAATATTTTTAACAGGTCCAATCAGGACAGGAACGAGCACATCTCATCTAGAAATCCCAAGTAAATGACAAAGACTATAAAGCAGTTTTAGACAGTTATACAGATGAGCATGGCAGTTTTATACAGATAATGATGTAGAGAAACAGTGAGGGTACAAGGAAAGTAAAGTAACTAACAAGAGAAGAAAACATGGCAAAGAAGACTGTAGTAAACTAGCTGAACTAGAATAACATGGTATAAGTCCAGACAGTATAAAATGTAATCCCAGTGTGAGTCCAGTCCATATAATCCAATACTAGATGATTCCAGTACAAGATGAGTCCAGTAAAAATGAGTCCAGAAGTGATCCATGATTCCAGGGTAAGTCCAGACTATACTCTAACAGTGTGTTTTAAAATACTGAGATCAACATGTAAACGGCTAGGGGTAATCAGGCACATCGCACACTCGGCCAAGTGTGGGATGGCTAGCATTCCAGAATAGTTCCAAGGGAGGTGGTTCCAAATTTTAGGTATGTTCACATGTCTACTCAAGTATTTTCTCGCCCACAAATGAATCCATAATCCAACACTACAACCAGTATGAGTCCAGCCAATGATTCCAGAAATGATTCCAGTAGGGTGATGCCAGTAGTGATTCCAGATATAGAGGCCAGACATGAATAAATGAGTGTCGCATGTAATGGGTCCAGCAATACTAATCGTGTTTGTACAGAGAATTACATATAGCTAACTAGAACTGAAATACAGTAAATGACAAGTAATGAAAGAACTATCAGAGAATGTACTCGCCTGACACTCTGGAAAGAGTAGTGTAATATCAGATGTCTGTACCAGGGTCACAATGTCCTAAAATAGAGTAATACAGTTATGATATGTCTAATATGAAGGTAAATAAAATCTACAATGCAATCTATATGAATTCTAAGCCAATCTAGGTCAAGGTCAAACTTGGTCAACTCTACAGTAAATCTAAGTCAAATCAAGTCATATTAGGTCACAAGAAGTTTAACTAAGTCATTCAAGGTTAAACAAGGTCAAACAAGTCAAGGTTAGTCAAATCTAGGTTAAAGTCAACTCCTGGTCAGCATTCTAATCAAACTAGTCAAATACTAGTCAACATGATCAATCTGGGTCAAGTCTAGGTCAAACTTAGACCAACTAAGGTATTGGTCAAACAAAGACTAGTCAACAAGGTAATTAGGTCAATCTTGACTAATGGTAAACTTCTAGTCAAACAGGGGTCAAGCCTAACCTCATAGCCATAGGCTCATAAATGAATACCATAGGCTAACATATCTAGGGCACTGGCATTTACATCTATATATAATACCTTATATACCCAACTATATATGATACATATATATATTCATGCAACTTACCATATCTATATATATTATCAATACATAGGCTAAACATATATATATAGCCTAACTATATATATAGCCTAACTATATATAGCAATTACTATATACATAACCTATATATAATATACACATACAAATATAACCACATAGGCCTATAGCCTATGTAATTCCCATATACCCTAGGTATCTATATATAGACATAATATATATATAATCCTAAACAATTATATATATCATTCATATATATATATATATATATATATATATATATATATATATATATATATATATATATATATATATATATATATATATATACAAACTTTACCTAACCACCTCAATACATACATATATATATATATATATATATATATATATATATATATATATATATATATATATATATATATATATATATATATATATATATATAATACCCAAAGCATATATAGTACCCATTTATACATAATATATATACATATATAGATAGCTATCATATATACCTATATATACATTCCATATATATACATAAACCCATATATGCACCCTTAACTATATATACCAATATATATAACTATATACAATATAACATATATATATATATATATATATATATATATATATATATATATATATATATATATATATATATATATATATATATATATATATATATATATATATAACATATATATCTATATAGAGGGAAATAGAGATAGAGATGTGAGAGAGGGACATAGAGTGAGAGAGAGAGAGTGAATGAGAGAGAGAGTTGGACAGTGAGAGAGAGAATTAGATAGAGAGAGAGATGGGCTGGACAGTGAAGAAGGGGGGGTTCCAGAAATTCTGGAACCAGGAATTGGCTCCCCAACACACACACACACACAGTCCACATATATACATATATATGTATATACACACAACTCTCTGTACACACAACCAATTATCCCCAAAACTCACCCACACTCACATATACATATATACTACGTATATACATACTAAAATACACTAATACAATGTATAAAACATATCAAATTTAGGTTTGAAATTCGATTTTGCAAAATCTGGAAAATCCTAAAACTGGAAAATAATGGGCTGTGCATTAGGTAAATAGGTAACTCGATTTCACACGAAAAACCGAGCTAAGGCTCGATACTATTGGTTGGTAACACTAGCCCCACATATATACGTGTCGTGTGTGTCAATGGTAGTCCACCACGACACGACACGGCGTGTCCCAACGCCCAAAAACCTAATCGGGTAAATCTTGACACTGTGCAGTGTCACAGGCATCGTGCACGCGTGCACTTAGCTCTAGGACACGACACACGTGTCTAGAAGTCTCGTGCACGTGTGGGTAGGTTCACCTAGGGTTGGTCTAGGGTTTAGGTAGCCTGTATCGTGTCCACGTGTCCTCAGGACACGGCACGAACTCTGTATCAGTCGAAGAAAATCGACTGATACTCAGTGTTCTGCACCGCGTCGTGCATGGGTTCTCGTGTCTCGTGGATACGACACGAGCCACGTGGGGCCTCGTGGTCATATCCACGTGTAGCCCACATGATGGGCTACACACTCGTGCAAACACGAGGTGTCGAAGTGTCGTGTCCGCGTGATACGAGACGTGCGAAGTGGACTCTGTGCATGCGTGCACTGTCAGTGCACGACCAGTGTACGTGTCCTCGTGTCCTCGATACGACACGAGGTGTCCTGAAAGTTTAGGTGTGTGTGCGCAGACACTGGCCCTGTGTCCACACCAATTTTGGCGTGTCAAAGTGTCGTGTCCAGCGTGCACGAACAGTGTGGTAGCAGGACAGCGTGCACAGTCTCGTGCACGCGTGTCGAAGGGTCGTGTGCTCTACACGGGGCACGTAGAGCCTTGTGCTCGTGTCAGTGGGCTGGTGGAGAAGTTAGGTTCGTGTCTAGGTTACTGTATCGTGTCCACGACTCATGTGGACACGATAGGAAGTGTCGAACAGTGGGGTTTAAACAGTGTGCAGTGTAGTATTTAACAGTGTGTTCGTGTCCAATTTGGACACGGACACGATACGATTTCGTGCTCAGTAAGATAGGGTTGTGTCCTACGTGTCTAGGGCTACCCAAAAATATAATTTGTTTTACATAATAACAAAGTTTAATCCTAAGTGGCATTTCACCAAACACTGAATTTAGAACACAGATACGTGTCCGATACGGACACCAAACCAAATCTAAATCCTACCAAACTTGACACACAGTTCCCTAGTACCTAGATGCATGCAAATATGAAGAGAAAACACAATATTAACTATGTTTATGGACATTTACCTATGAGTGCAAAACTCAAAGAAAACAAGGTTTTGGGGGGGGTGTCCTCTTCACTTGGTGATGCCCAAAGCTCCACAAATCCTTGATAGCAGGCCCTAGATAGTATCCTCTAGTGTAGGGGAGTCCAATGCAAGAAACTAGGCTCAATTTGGAGCTAAAATGGTTAAGTGGTGAAGGGTTGAAGTAGAGGGAAAAATCAAGGTTCCAAGTAATGAAAATGGGACTTTTTTGTGAAGGGGTGTACATATATAGGGGGGGTGTTGTTGGCTGCCATGGGGGGGTAGGGGTAGACTATAGGGCCCCTTTCCACCTTGCAAAGCTTAGCCCCTAAGGCTTTGACTAGGTAGATAGATATTTAGATTTTTCTAAAATATCTAAAAAGTAATATCTAGATATTTATCTAACTAGATATTTATACATAAAGATAATATCTAACATTAGTCTTCTAGGTTAGTTGCTAACCTCTAGATTAGTGCTAAACTAGGTTAGGGACTAACATGACACTAATCAATAATTAAATAATAATAAAAACACATAAATCCAAATAATTCTAAATAATTCCTAGAAAATTACCAAAATACCCTTTAGGCCAAAAAGCCCTAATTTGATGTTCTAAACCTATGGCTAGGCTCACATGATCATGGTTAGTCTCTAGGTTATGAAATCTCTAGGGTTTACACTAAGGTTATACTAACAAAGTCACAAAGTCATAAGTCATGACTTAGAAAATGGTTTAACTTAACTAAAATCACCAGAAAATCATACCATGACTAAAATACCACTAATAAATAATAAAAATAATAAATTTTCAAAAATACCCCAATTTCAGAAAACTGGGTGTTACAGGTTGGCCTTTCACATGGGCCTGAGTCCACTGTTCCCGCAAGGGAACAATGCTGATTCTTTTTTCTTTTTTTTATTATTAATACACACACATATATATATATATATATATATATATATATATATATATATATATATATATATATATATATATATGTATGTATTACATGTATATATATATTCATTAATAATTATGAAAATATATATATGCCTATATATATATATATATATATATATATATATATATATACCTCCATAAAACTCCAATAAATCCCACTAACATCTATTCCTAGTGTAGACCCTATCGGTATATATCTATGACTATATATAATAATATTTAATTACGAACACTAGAGAATATTCATTCAATCCTTAAAACGAAATACAACACCCTCATATAAAATTCTATCAATACGAATGTCATTGGACATGCCGCATGACTACATGGGTTCAGCCTCAGTTCGGGTCCAGTCCGGACTAAAATGGTATAACCGGTTTCCCTAAAACTCAATAATATTATTAATAAATAAATAATCTTCGGTAAGGGTTAAGTCGCAACTTGGCCTGGTTTTCCTAGTTAGGACATCACTATGGCTCGGCCTTCCCTACCAGGGGTAATACACTAGTCAAAGCACGCCCTCACACTATCCGTGCCACGATTCCTAGCCGTCTTATACTTCAAAACTCCACCATGGTTAAAGTCATCTGCCGTAATAATTAAATAAATAATTATCTATAAAATCTAAAAATTACCATTCCAATAAAATAAATAATAACAGAAAATATTCTAAATTTTTTGGGAAGGGCAGCTACAATTATGGGTTTTTTTAACTAAAACTCCATCAACATTAATACGAGGAGGCTTTTTGTATCCATCAATAACTATAGACCATAAGTCAAAATTAAGAGATTTTAAGAAGAAACTCATCCGTGTTTTCCAGTAAGTGTAGTTTGTGCCGTCAAACAGTGGAGGTCAGTTTGTGGCTTGGCCTTCACTTGTGAATTTTACAGTTGCCACGTGTAATGCTGTGATCTATATAACAATTAAAAATAACTGAGTATAACTGCAATTTTATCTTGCTTTACCTGTATAATCTGCTCTGATACCAATTGTAAGAACGAAATCGTAAAGCAGAATACTCTAGAGGGGGTGAATAGAGTAGGCAGCAGAATATTGCTAAATTAAAACTTATTAGTAGTTAGATCACACATATAATAATAATCACAAAGTAAATAACTGTAAAGAAAATAGTGATTAGAAGGCAAACGCAAACACAGAGATTTATACTGGTTTCCCTCTTGTGAAGACTAGTCCAGTCGAAAGAACTCTAGCTTCCAGTTGAATCCACTATTGAAAAATCCTGCAAGTTTTCATACGAAGTCCTTGCAACTTCTACAGACGCGAGCTTTGATACGAAGAACTCGACCAACTTCAGTTTTGAAGAGTCTTTCTTCAATAAAGCCTCTGATTACAATTTCTCTGAAATCTTCTAAACCGCACCGTACCGGCAAATTGACTAGAGAATTGTAACTGGCTTGAGATTTGAAAATGGAAGCTTTTTAGAACTCTTTGGAAGAAATGTAAGCTTTAGAAGAGAAAAGATGAAAGTGAATGAGTGTGTTGAAATGATCAGAATTCCTTTCTATTTATAGTTTTTCTAAAGACATAACTCTGACAGAATTCGGACAGAACTCTTTGTAACAAATCGCAACTGAAGGGAGACCAAGTTCAAAATCCAACGTTCACATAACGTTCATCTTGGCCGAACTCTAGCCGAGTTCTGTCAGGGTTTGGTCAAGTTTGTTTTGTGAAAAATGATTTTGACTTTTTGAAAATCCTTTAGAAGCTTTTTGTAAAAGTAGATGTTTTTCAAAAATATAGGTCATTTTAAAAAGATAGGTCAGTTTTGAAAAATGATTTCAGATAGACTATTTGCCAGTACAACTTGGTTTACAATGTATTCCTAGACTCATTGAAAATAAAAATTATATTGCGTAAGAAAATACAATCTTTAGTGGCAAACAGAGCTTCGGTCTTGAACTGAGTAGATATCCAATCTTGATCAGTGTCCAAAACGTCTTTAGTAAATATCTGAATTGAGTCGTATATCGAGACAGAGTTTGATCAATTATTAAATTCAGGTTTGACCATGACCAATGGGCCAACAGTCACAATACGTGTCAGAATTTCGTACACGTATACTGGAAATACGTATAACAAAAAATGGAGGTGACAACTCTGTCTACCTTAAAAGAATTCCGTCCTCGAAATTTAATCAAGAGGCTAGAGATGTCGGGGCAAGATATACTAACCACATGCAACCTACGACTAGCAACCAATCAAGCAATCATTCATGCAAGCTAGGAATTTTAAAAGCATAAGGCATAAGGAAGATAATATACCTTATGAGTCAAACAGGTGTGGATATCGCGATCGAATATCATCCTCACGCTCCCATATTGACTCACCCAAAGAGTGACCCCAAGCAACACGGACTAAACTAATAGTCTTGTTCTTGAGTACCTTCTCTCTTCGGTCCAATATGGATACGGGCCTTTCCTCATGCGATAGGTTGGTACCAACAACCAATTCCGAATGATCAAGGATATGGCACGGATCCGGATATACCATCAAAATTAGGATACATGAAAGACGTCATGCACCTCACACAATGACGGCGGAAGAGCGACACGATAGGAAACATCACCTACTTGCTCTAGAATATCGAACAGCCCTATGTACCTAGGACTAAGCTTTTCTCTCACGCCGAATCGAATGACGCCACGGGTAGGCGAGATCCTAAGGAACACGTGGTCGTCGACTGAAAACTCAAGGGGTCGTCGATGAGAATCGGCCCAATGGCGCTGGCGATCTTGGACAACTCGAGGATGATCTCTGACTTGTCTGACTACCTAGATTGCCCGTATAACCATCTCTAGACCAAGCATCTGTCTCTCATCGACATCATCCCAAGCTAAAGGTGATCTGCACTTCCTGCCGTACAGTACTTCAAAAGGGGTCATCTGGATACTGGCCTGGAAACTGTTGTTATAGGAGAACTCCACTAGGTACAGGTGATCTTCCTACGAACCACCAAAGTCAAGCGTACTTGATCGCAATATATCTTCAAGAGTCTGAATCGTGCATTCTGACTGACCATCTGTCTGCGGATGATATGCTGAAATAAACTTGAGATGAGTCCCCAAACTCTCTTGAAGACTCTACCAAAAGTACGATGTGAATCTTGAATCTCTGTCTGATATGATACTAACAGGTACTCCATGCAATCGCTTCCAGCTGGGGATTTTGGTAACCCAGTTACAAAATCTATGGTAATGTGCTCCCATTTCAATTTTGGGATCGATAAAGGTTGAAGAAGTCCAGCTGGTCTCTGATGTTCAGCTTTAACTTATTGACAAACTAAATAACGAAAGACAAATCGGGCTATCTCCCTCTTCATGCTATTTCACCAGAAATGATGACGGATATCACGATACATCTTTATGCCACCGGGATGAATTGAGTACTGAGAACTGTGAGCCTCTGTCATGATCTCCTGTCTGATATCACCACTGGGTACATAAAGACGTCTTCCATGTCAGAGAGTACCATCTTCGTGAATACATAACTCTGGTCTTCGTCCTGCTTTATACTCTACTCTGAGTCGCTGAAGCTTAGAATTTGTTGATTGCGCCATCTTGATCCTCTCAATTATACTGGACTGGACTTGCATGCTGGCCATCAATGCCACATTGGTAGGGAGAACTATCTCAATACCCATCTTCTGAAGATCTGCTAATAACTCTAGCTGTAATGTTAGGAAATAAGCTCTGGCTCTTCTCCTCAATACATCTACAACAATGTTGGCCTTCTCAGGTTGATACTGCAGGTTGATGTCGTAATCCACAAGTAGCTCTAGCCACCTCCTCTGACGTATGTTGAGATCCTTCTTGGTAAACATATATTTCAGACTCTTGTGGTCGGTGAAAATCTTCACCTGATCTTCATACAAAAAATGCCTCCAAAGCTTTAATACAAAAACTGCTGCTGTTAATTCCAAGTCATGGGTAGGATAATTCCTCTCATGGTCACGAAGCTGATGTGACGCATAAGCGACTACCTTACCATGCTGTATCAATACGCATCCCAATCCTCTGCCTGAAGCATCACAATAAACTAAAAATCCTCTAGTCCCATCGGGAAGAGTGAGAATGGGGGCCGTCATTAATCCATACTTCAACTTCTCAAATGAACTCTGACACTCTGCTGTCCAATCAAATTGTACATCCTTGCGGGTCAACTGAGTTATGGGCACTGAAATTCGAGTAAAATCTGATACGAACCGTCGGTAATAGCCGGCCAATCCTAAGAAACTGCGAACCTTGACGACTGTACTGGGAACTGGCCATGACTCTATAGCTACTATCTTCTGGGGGTCAACTTCCACTCCATCTTTGGTGATGATGTGACCCAAGTACGAGATACGATCCAGCCAAAACTCGTACTTACTGAACTTTGCGTACAACTGGTGTTCCCTGAGAATCTGAAGAACTATACGAAGATGCTGCTCATGCTCTGTCTTATTCTTGCTATTGACTAAGATGTCGTTTATAAACACTATCATGAACTGGTCCAAATAAGACATGAAGATACGATTCATGAGATCCACGAATACGGTTGGTGCATTGGTCGCTCCAAATGGCATAACAAGGAACTCCCAATGTATGTATTTGGATCTGAACGTTGTCTTTGGGATGTCTTGCTCTCTGACTCTGATCTGATGGTACCCTGACCGTAAGTCAATCTTCGAGAATACAGCCGCTCCTCTGAGCTGATCAAATAAGTCATCTATCCTTGGGAGAGGATATCTGTTCTTGATTGTTACAGAGTTTAAGGTATGATAATCAACACATAATCTTGACGTACCATTATTCTTTTTCATAAGAAGCATCGGGGCTCCCCAAGGTGATCCACTAGCATGAATGAATCCCTTGGTTCTGAGTTCTTCAATCATCTTGTACAAGATTTTTAACTCTGAAGGTGTCATCCGATAAACTTTCTCTGACACTGGTGCCGTTCCTGGAATCAAGTCGATGGTGAACTCTATCTCTCTCTCTGGGGGCATGCTTGTAAGCTCTTCGGGGAATACATCAGGAAATTATTCTACTACTATGGAAAAATGAACTGCTACTCTACTGCCATCCGCAACACTGGTGAAGAAGGTTCTACTTCGTCTCTGGAAAATAAAAACTCCGCCTCGCCTGGAATACCAAAAATAATCCTGCCAATATGACAGTCTATTCTTGTGTATTGATCCTTCAACCAATCCATTTCTAGGACCACATCATAGTCGGCCATTGGAAATTCTATCAACCTAGCAAGAAACTCTCTACCGCTAACTACGATTCGACATGATAAAAACACTCTATCTACTCCCACAAGACCGTTACCAGTAAGTATATTTAGCCTTACTGATAATGAGTCGGGCTCCAGTCCTATCCGTGTAGCAAATCGTGCAGACATAAATGAATGCGATGCACTCGAATCAAATAATACTGATGCTGGAAAAGAGTTGACGAGAATGGTACCTGCCACCACCTTACCTGATGCCAATTCCTCTGCTACGGTCAGAGCCATAGCCTGACCTTGTCCTTTTGGTGCTGGTCCCCTCTGCTGGTGACCTCTCTGCCTGTTCTGATTCTGAGCTTGGGCAAACTATTGAGCCTGAGGCGGCAATGGCCTAGGAGGTTGGTACTGCTGCTGCACTGGTGCTGGACCCCTAACCGATGGACTGGTTAGGTTTAATGACGACGAACTAGGTCTATTCGAACAGGACCCTATCTTGTGATCTGGTGCCCCATAAGCCAAGCACAACCCCTGTGCTCTGCGACACTCTGATACAACGTGCCCTGGCTTCCCACAATGAGTGCAGCCCATTACGGAAGACTGCTTCTGCTTTTGTTATTGAGGATACGCCGGCGTCGAGTGCTGAACTAACGAAACTGTGGTTGCCCTCCTAGGAGCTCTAATTGTCAAAGCCCTAGCTGCCGGGGATGGTGCTGATGACTGGGACATCTACCCATGAGACCTCTTCCGTCCTCCGCTTCTATCTACAATCCTCTGCGAGGTATACTCATGCCTCTTCGCTGCTCGCAAGACGGCATCAAACATTTGGTGCTCAAACTGCTCCACTGATATGATAATCTCTTGGTGGAGCCCCTGCTGGAATCGCTGGGTTCGATCCAATTCGGTTGCCACCAAGGTAGGAGCAAACCGACTGAGTCTAGAAAACTTGACCGCATATCCATCGACCGTCCTTCCTATCTGCTTGAGATTAGTGAATCTCATCTGCAGATCATACCGAGCTACTACGTCGAAGTACTTGGTCTGGAACTTGTTGCTGAATATCGCCCATGAGACAGGCGTCGGTAATCCAACTGCTAACATCGCCCACCAGGTACGGGCTAAGTCCAATAACTGTAGGCGCACAACGGCTACCTTCTCTCCCTCGAGAATCCTGGCTGCCTCCAGGATAACTTCTATGTCCTGAAGCCATGCATCAGCAGCGATAGCATCTTCACTGCCGTCAAAGAAAGGAGGGTTCAGACGCTTGAAGCTGTTGGCCGTGTTATTCCCTGGGTAACCAACTCTGCCCATGGCATCTTGTACTGTCTGGTACAGGGCATCGCCCTGACGATCTTGTGATGTAAGTAATTCCCGAATGAGTCCCACCAGGTTTCCATTGTCAGGTTCTGCAGGCTGGACGGGTTGAACTGGGGGCTCTGGATCCCCAGAATGCATGACTCGGGAGGCTGCTCCAGAGTGTTGGGTTTGGTCTCCAGGATGCTGCTGGATCACTGGAGGTGCTCCGCCTTGCTGATCGGTAGGATCAGGTGTTTGCAAAAAAAACAAAAGTTTTATAAGAAACAGAGAAAAGAGTACATGAGTACAATGAGTTCTGGGAAAGTACAACTGTAGGAATCTGATCAAAAGACGATCACTTTATCCCTTGGACTATGTGAACATGAAGACTAGAGCCTCTGGAGAATACAACAGCAATTTTACAAGAGTTCTTGATCTCTGTGCGTGATCCTTTAACAATGATTGGAAACTCTATTTATAGAGTTCTGGAAATAACTGTTTTAACAGTTATTCTGATGTGTGCGAGGCTGGGTTGCGCCACATTGAGTTGCGCCAACCTCCTGTTGTGCCAACTTTCATTCAGTTATCAGTCGTGTACTAACTGTATTTAGACGCGTGACATCATGTGATTGAGATGCGTGTGGTCGCGTACAGGATAGTAGACACATCTTGAGAGATTAGTAGCATGTGCGCCACATCATCCTATTTTGGAAATAAAAAATTATCTCAACTTTATCAGGTTGCGCGAGCTTCAATCAACAAGTTAAACTGCGCCTGATTGGACCGCGCCTAGACATGTGGCAACTTTTGAAAAAGAAGTCGTTCAGATTGCGCCTAGGCGCAACTAAGAAAATTGTTTAGATTGTGCCTAGGCACAACTCACAAGATGTGCAGGACAGCTGTCAGTCCAATCTCCTCGAACGGCACAATTCGAGGGATTCGAAGAGATTTTTCTCGTTCACTATGTTTGTCAATTTTCAATGATGTTAGGTAATAATGGCCATTAAGTGTCAAACGCCACGTAGGTTTTGGCGCAACATAATTGGGCGCAGTCTGATATCAGGCACAACCTGATCCTCAGTTTGATCTCTGGGCTTCAAAATAGTGCCGCAGCTTGATCTTTGGGGCACAACTTGATCACTGAGTAGTAGATACATGGCGCAACTTAATTTTTAGGCTCTATAAGACCCTCCTCAAAGTTTTCAAAACTTAAAATATTTGAAAGTTTTGAAATACTTTGAATTTATAAAAGCTTTGACTGAGTCAAGTTGTGCTAGTCAACCGCAGTCTGTTGCTACCAGTTACGATTTTTTCGTGCACAATTGGGGATGACTGTTAGGATTCCGACTTTTGGCTATAAATAATCCCTGTTTAATCTACTGTGATTCTTTACTTTCACTTTTAATCTTTTGAGAAAATTTCTTGAACTCTTGCAACCCTCTTTTCCAATCATCTCCTCGACGACATGGCCCCCAAAAAGACAAGGCCATCGCCACCCCCTTCAACTCGTGCTCCATCCACCCGTGCACCACAATATGTGCCGCCTTCTTCTCAACGAGAGACGACCAACCCAGCAATGGAAGGTGATTAAGGACGAGCCGATTCGTTCTGTGGACGATGATTCCATCACTGATTGATTTACGCCCCTCTTTTAGAGTGTGGTGTATCACAAACTTTGCGCCACCCCTTCTTAGGGTGTGGTTGCCATTTTCTTGAACACTGTTCATTCTTACGAACCGTGTTATACATACTGTTTGCACAAAACTTAAAATATTGCACAGCTAAAATTGAGGCGCAACTCAGTACATGGCGCAACCTGAAATGTGGCACAACTTGAGTTTCGTGCAACATAACATTTGGCGCAGCTTGAGTTGTTGCGCAACTCAGAAGGTTGCGCAACTTAACATTTTGTGCAACACATTTACGTGGCACAACTCAGAATATCTGTACAACTCAATAAGTCATATACTTTACTTTGCTTCTAATTCTTTTTCTGTTCATATATCTCTTTTCAATTAATCTCAGGAAAGACCCAAATGCAGAAAGATTTGCTTCAACATTTAATGTCCCAGAGTATAGGAAGAATTTGTCTTATATCACTTTCCCCCAATACGACGGTCCCAAAGCACAAAGAACTCTGCTCATAGATCAAGATAATCAGAGCCTTTTGAACTTACTGAACGGTAAACCCCTTTAGAGCTTGGATACTACAGTCTACATGAAACCTGCATTTTTATTCGGGGATGCCATCAAGAAGACCTCCCAGCCTAAGGCAAGAAAAGAGATGAGATATTTCTTAAAGGAGGACAAAGCCATATACCTAACAGAAATATCAAGGTCGATGGCATTATCCCAATTTGCTTTTGCCAGCTATCCTAGAAGGATGTCATGGGATCTGACTCCTCTTCAGCAAGCAAGAGTTGGAAAAATCTGTTATAAAGTGGGTCCAAGGAACAGGGACCTTTTCTACAGTACTTCTAAAAGATATAGTACACATTTAAGAGGTTTAAGGTCGAGCTGTATTCCTCCCGAGGATTCTTCCCTGCTCCTTCCGGTCAGAATACCTATTTTTGCAAATACATTTGCAAAGGCTGAAGGAAGATATCCAGACCGCGCTATGCGTATGACAGGCCTGGTAAACCCTGGGATGAAGCGCTGGAGTAGCTTGTCCATATGGATTTTAGAGGAATTCAAAGATAAGCTGATTGATCTGGGTCTCTATAATGCCATATGCACTAAAGTATATGGCATTCACCCGAACCCTCATATGTTCTTGGCTCTGATAGAGAGATATAATGAAAGCACTGGGACTTTCATGACGCCTCATGGAGAAATGGGATTTGCTCTTAACGAGATGGAACATATCTCTCGTCTACCAATGGGTGATAACCCATATGATGAATATATAGGAACCCTAGAGGGGGGGTGAATAGGGTCAAGCTAACTAATCAAGCACTTAGCACAAGCAAATTGACAATTTAAAAATATAAGTGCAAGAGAAGAAGCAAACACAATACCGACACCCGATATATCCTGGTATCCTCCTAAGAGGCAGTCCAGTCCCGGAACTCTCTCCGGCTTTAATCCACTATTTGAGCAAATAGTTACACACGAGTTTGGATCCGAAGAACTCGCCAACTTCTTACACAAGAGCTTTAATCCGAAGGCCACTCCGACTTCAACCGAGAGTTTGGATACGAAGACTCCCCAACTTCAACCGAGAGTTTGGATACGAAGACTCTCCAACTTCAACCTTTCACAATAGGTTTTGATCTCCTTATACAATAGGATGAAGATCTCACTTTTCAACTCAATAACTCTAACACAATTTGTAGATGGCAAATGAAGGCTTTGTAGAGTTGTATGTGGATAAGCTTTGGTGGTTTAGAAATTTTTTTAGGCTCAAAGCATCAACCTTGAATGAAGGGGTTCAAGGCTATTTATAACCAAAGCTTGAAAAGAAGCCAAAGGCAACTTTTCAGTCACGAACTGGCATACCGCCGGTATGATCCGGCATACCGGCGGTATACCGATCTGGGATTGCAACGGCTAGTAATATAGCCGTTGGGATCATTAATGGCTGGAAATCCGACCGTTGGAATTTCAACGTTTCGGAAGCGGTATACCGTCGGTATGGACCGGTATGCCGTCGGTATGTCGGTTTTGTAAACAGAAACTTTCTGTGAACAAAAATCGGTATACCGTCGGTTTGCCGTTTTCCACCAAAAATGATCCTGGGCTTATTTCTGCCCTACCTTTCGATTTTGCCATCCATTTCTTGTGTTTACAATTATTCCTAAGACGCATTACAGACTCCAGATATACTTAGGCAGGTGCAGGCTTCTTCAGAGTCTTGAAATGATGATGGCATGGCTTGGCTTCTTTCTTTGATAGGTGCTAGCTTTTTTCTCTGGCGGCAGCTGTCCAAAGATATCCAGTTTGTAAAAACTGAATACCTTTCGGGGGCTTCGCCCCCGAACCCCCGACGAGGGGCGCTGCGTGGCTCCAGAGATGTCGTCGGGTGGTTCAGAGAAATCTTGTGGGATCCCTCGTCTTTGGCCCACCATGATTTCTTCATTGCATATGTCCACATTGATCTTGTTTATTGCTTTTCTGCATGTACATGTTAGACGAACAAAGCAATATACATGTAGCAAGTATGATAAGATAAAGCACATTAGGACTATGCAAAGTTTAAGTATAAGTGCTAAGGTGATAGCATAAATGTTAGTGATAACATAATGATTAAACTTAATTGAATGACCACAATCAAAAACATAGTTTGATTTTGGCAACCCAATTAAATTTAATATAGATAAGCTCATATCACTAAGATGTAAACCAATGGGCACATATCACCAAAGATATAAGTATAAGTAGAAATGCTATAGCGATTGTATGAAGATTAGTGATAATGAAATGCTAAACTTAACATATTAACCATATTCAAAAACATGATACAATCATTGGGCCAACAGAATATGTACCTACAAATGATGAATTGGATGCTCTGGCAAAAGAGAATCCCCAGATGATCACAGTTTTCCAAGAGTTGTTGTGTCACTACAAAATATGCTCACTCTACTACGAAAGTGCCACTGCGGGCACTTGCTACATCACTAAATGGATGTTGTATCTGCTCTTGGGTCATGCGTGGGAGGACAAGCCACTGGACAGTCAAGCCTGTACTCCTCGTTTCTTTGAATCTTTTGATAAGAGAGATATGCATATCTGATGGAAAAACATAATCATGGAGATGTCATATTGGCTGAGGACTCGGGTCTGTTTAAGGCTGACGATGTTCTCTAGAGTTACCTTAGACAGGGTTACAGACCTATGTCTTCAGAAGCCTAGCTGGCAGGCTTTCTATCTTTATGGCTAAGGCGCTTTGTAGTTCCGGGAGCCAGTACAGTTGACAGGTTTCATCGGGGTATCATGTTTGCTGCAACATGTCTTGTATTTGGATACAAGATGGATCTTTTATCAGCCATGACCTGTCGCCTGAACGCAGGATTGCGTCCTTTGTGGGCACTATGCTGAAAGATAAGGATGCTCGGTCGGATTTTTCCCGTACTGAAATGCCATATACTTATTTATTCGGATAGTTATTGCCACACCATCCTTGTTTGATAGACCCAGATATGGAAACTGCTGATGGAGACTTCATCGGGCATTTTGCTAATGCTCACTGGAAATATACTGCTCTTACAGATTATCGACTTGCCTTGAACCGTGGATCAGGATGGTATTTCCAGTGCATTGGACCTCCTTCAGGGTATAAAACTATGCCTCCGCAAATGATGGACTTAAGTGAAGAAACACTTCGTTTAAGCCCAAACATCTTTTCATGGCTTAAGGTAATCCGTCCCTCTCACTTGGTCTATAGATTCGAAGAAGAATGTTATTTGGAACCGTATTTGCCGAGTCGATTTGTACGGCAGTTCGGGTACGATCAGCTTCATGTAGGTAATGTAACCACTTACCTACAAGCCAAGGGTTATCTCATTGATGGGGCTAGGGCTTGGAGTTACTACAATGCTCGGGGCACAAAAGCTATTTTTCTATGCCTTACAAACTTCCATAAGGCCTACGCATGTTACATTCGTACGCAAACTTCTATTCTTCAGCGAATACATTCGCTGAAAACTTCCATCCTGCATACAGCTTCGCAACTGAAAAGAGATTTAAACAAGGAAAATATACTCTTCAGTCTCTTCGGGATATAGAAGACAAAGATCCTGCCGATGAACCTCTAGAGGCATCAATTTTAATGAACTATGCTGATCCAGTTTAAGATCCTCTAGACATATCCATAAAGGTGCGGAAGGAAAAATCTCCTGTTAAGGGTTTGAAGAAAAGAAAATCTAAGGAGACGATGGCCTCTCCTCAACAAAATAATCCACCTAATTCTTCAAGGGCTCCAGAGAAGAAGAAAAGAACGTCACTGGTTATCAATGAACCAGTAACTACGAGAACAACTCGTTCTCAATCAAAACAGTTGCTTCTCAGTTCTTCTTCTGGAGAGAAGGACATTACCCCTTCTTCAATTCAGAAACAGTGGAAGTTTATGGAAGGAGGAACTTTCACTTCCTTGATCGATCCGGGGGGTGATCGTATTGAAGCTGTTGTAGGGCCAGGCGCTTCAATACCCAAAGAAGTCAGAAGGAAATTGAAAATTGTTGAAGAATAACCATTTCAAGAAGGTAATATCAAACTTGCGACATATTCTCATATGTTAATTTTTATTAAAGATATATGTCTAAATTGCTCTCCTTTATATTGGTCACTTCAACAGATGTCCATCCTCCTACCACCATCATGACAGTAAATGTTCCTGCCAATGTACTTGCTGCAGCAGGGATAACAATTTCCTCTCCAACTCCCGTGAGTCCAAAGGCTTCCTTTCCAAAGCAAGATTTACCTCCACAAGATACTTCGCAATTATCTACTCATTCAGGAGAGGCAGTGACTGATGCATTGAACGGTTGCGATTTTGATGATGAAACTTATGATGATGATTGTGACAACATTACTAATGAAAAACAAACTTTAGCGAATGCATCATTATCACAAGAAATCTAGGTTGATGAAGATCCTTCAACTGCTGAAGACGAGGAGGATGTGGTTCATGATAAGGAACATGTCAATCTTCCTGAAGTTAACGAACCCACGACCATTGAGCATCCTGAAATGTCAAAGGTGGCAACACAATTAGTAAATGAAACTCCAGTAACGCTGCCACCTCCGACTGAATCGGAAGCATGGAGTAGTCAGGCTACCATGTGTGCAGAGACTCTGTCCAAGCTTCAGTCTGAGACAGTTAAAGCTATCGAGACTCCTAATAATGTACTCAGCTCAGGTAAATTTCCCAATATGAACGATTTGTCATAGCATCTTTAGCATTATATGTTATCAATATAAATGACATTTGTGATTTGCAGAAGCACCCACTGGGACTGTAGCCAGGGAAGGAAGCTCGTCTCATATTAGTGCTCCAGATGAAGGGCCTCCACCTGCTAAAGCTGTGAAAACTTCTACAAACATAGTAGCCACTCCAGGAGCCTTGGCAGCTAATAAATTTGTGGTGCCCTCTTTCACAAGAGTCTTCTTTACGTCTCTGGAGCCCTTAGTTCATAGAGTTATGGAGAGGGAGGATGTCCCTTTCAGTACCATTAGAACTCCCACTACATTCTTAATCGAAGGCATCCATAGTCAAGGAGACGAAGCTCAAGCTTCATTTTTGGAACATATTTTGGATGAGCTAGAGAGTTCAATTAAGGCCTACAAGGAGCTGAAAAGAGGAGATATCGAGACACTAGTAAACACGGAATATGAAACCATGGTTCGAGGAGCAGAAAATAGTAAAGCTGATTTTGAAACATTCCTGCTGGCTTTCACTAGGCAATCCTCTGAGCTAGCATTCAAATCTCTGATATAGCTATTATTGCTGAGAGTCATAAGACTAAGGCTATAGAGGAAGAGAAAAAGGCTGCTTATCTAGAAGCCAAAATTGCTCAACTTCAAGCAGAACTTCAAATTGCTAAGCAAAACATAGAACAAGAAAATTAATTATACCAATCTGCTGTTGATCAGGTGGAGATTTTGAAGGACCAAAAGAAAGAATTTGAACGTCTTCAGAATGAAGAGCTAACACGTCGAACTGCTGCTCTACAACCTTTCGATCCTGAATCAGGACGAGTTGAAGCTAGGCAAAGAGTGCTATATTCTCGTGATGAAAGAGTTCAAGTTCTGAAGAAACAAATTGCAGAACTTATCATCTATCCTTCGGAGTGAAAATGGGCAAATTTTGTTGCTTCTTTCTACAATGTACTCTTTTTTTCTTTTGCAGAAAGACATAATAAAGACTTTTTATGTGGTTCCATTACTTGTTGCATATCTTGTTATAGATATAAGTAATAGAATAGAAAATATATTCAGAGGTACTGGACATGATATATTTCATGATTTAGAAAATAACAATATTCATTATATCTGCTCAGAGGTAATGTGGACGTGGCAGAATATAAAGTTTAGCAATACTGTTATTTCAATAGACAACTTTATCAGAGGTAATAAGGACGTGACAAGTTGCTGATATAAATAATCGGAATTCAGAGGTGTAAAGGACGTGAATTCATATTATTTAAAATAAGATACAATAAATGCCAAATGATTGATAAGTCAAATAAAGTGAATGAATGAACAGTCACTTCAGTTTTCGAGGAAGAGAATAAATGAATGAATAATCACGTCATTTTTTGAAGAGAGGACAATGAATAAACAGTTATAAATGAATGAACAGTTATAAATGAACGAACAGTCGTGCTTCTTTCCAAAAGTCGTATCAGTTCTCGAGATTGACTGCCTGGTTGTTTTGTCTATAAATAGAACAAAACTTTCGTAGATATTGTCAATATCTTTTCTTTCCGTACAAAATGTCTTCTAAAGATTTGCTCACTCCGAAGATTGAAGGAAAGACCGAGATGCCTCCTGTTGAGCCTCCAGTGCCTCCTCAGAAAGAAAGGGCTGAAGGCTCAACTGCTCTTGCACCAAGACGGGACTTGGTTGCTGAGCTAGTAGAACCTGGGAGAACTGCCGAAGAAGAAGCATTGAGGATGGCTGCTTGCAAGTTTTTTGTGAGTTCAGGCAAAGAGATGTTTGAACGATTGGCAAATTATGTATTTAATCATGAAGGATCGGGGCCTCCTCCCCGTCCTTAATATCATGTAATTCTATTCTGCTTTTGAATAAAATAGACTTTTATTTACATCATGTCTCTGAAATAAAGTACATTTTACTTTTATACGTAATATTTCTTGAAAAATTTGCCATTGATAGGCATCATAGCAACTCTGTCATCCATATCTGTTAATTGATAGGCTCCATTTGAGAAAACTTTATTTACCACATACGGTCCTTTCCATTATGCCTCGAACTTGTCTTTGCTCATATGTGTCATAGTCATAGGATGTCTAACTTGTCTTCCTGGAACGTTTGCACTCTGACTGTGCGATTGAAGGCTTTTGAAATCTGGGCTTGATAAAGTTTGATGTGTTGTTGAGCTAATAACCTTTTCTCGTCGAGCGCCTCCAATTCTTGAAGCCGAAGACGATCATTATTTTTTGTAGTAAGCTCGTTAGCAATGGAGATTCTCAATAAAGGAATTTGAATTTCCAGAGGTAGGACGACTTTACATCTATATACCAATAAAAAAAAGGTGTGCAACCTATGGGATTACGGACAGTAGTGCGATATGCCCATAGACATTCTCCAAGTTTATCACTCCAATTACGTTTGTTAATATAGACAAACTTTTTAATGAGTTTGATAATGGTCTTGTTGAATGCTTCAGCTAGCCCGTTAGTCGCAGGATTATAGGCCGTAGAGGCAACATTATTGATTATGTTGTCATCACAGAACCTATTAAACTTTTGGCTGATGAATTATGGCCCATTATCATAGATAATTCGGCGAGGGAGACCAAATCTATATATCACATGATGTTTAATGAAGTTGATAACGCTACTAGTCTTTACTTCAGCCAAAGATATAGCTTCTGTCCACTTGGAGAAATAATCGGTTATAGCCAAGATGAACCGATGTCCTTTAGATGAAGGAGGATTGATAGGGCCAATTATGTTCATGCCCCAACCTTCGAAGGGCCACGAGGCAGCAGTCGGATGAAGAAATTTCGACGATCGGTGAATAAAATCTGCATAAATTTGACATGTACGACATTTTCTTGCATAGTCAATAGCATCTGATACCATAGAGGGCCAGTAGTAGCCCATACGTCGACTACGATCCTGAAGTTTAGGACCAGGCTGATGCGCTCCACAAACACCATCATGAGCTTCGCGTAATATCTGCTTTGCTTCATCACCAGCAAGATATCTCAAAAGTAACCCATCAAACGTTCTTCGATAGAGAGTTTTAGTAGTGTGATTATAATAGAATCGAAGAGATCGGCGACGAATACTTGTAGCTTGCTTAGGTCTTCTGGCAATATGTTATGTACTGCAAAATCAATGAAAGGTCCTCTCCAGTCCTCACTAATGATATTGACTTTAGTTAGATTGCTGAATTCACTATTGTGGTTGTTTTCGACACAAAAGAGTTCTCTATTAGAGATAACAACCATTTGTTGTCTTTTGACTGGAATTGCCAATACCGCATCTAGGTAAGTTAAGGCATCAGCTTCTGTG
The DNA here is from genome assembly GCA_029216955.1 of Iris pallida. Lineage (NCBI taxonomy): Eukaryota > Viridiplantae > Streptophyta > Magnoliopsida > Asparagales > Iridaceae > Iris > Iris pallida. The sequence continues at coordinate 8,444,884 of JANAVB010043019.1, forward strand.
TTACAAGCTCGTCGTACATGTTCGATGAAAAATCCTTTGAACGAAGAAGCTATTCTGATTGCCGCTTCATGGTAAGGTACTAGATCTTGATGTCGAACTTCATATATGCCTCTAACCTGATTAACAATCAGTTTAGAATCACCATATACTTCAAGATATTCAATATCCAATTGTTTGCCTAATTGGAGTCTAATAAGCAAGGCATTATATTCTGCCACATTGTTAGAGCACAACTCGTCCAAAGAGTAAGCCCTTTGAATAGCTAATCCATCGGGTGAAACGAAAACAATTTCCATTCCAGCAACAAGGGTACCTCCAGGTCCAATTCTAGAAGCTCCATCGAAGAACAACCGCCAAGTAGGAAATTCTTCTGAAATCATATTTGATTCCAATATTTCGTCTAGAATCTCGCCATAGAGTTTAGATGTTTCAGGGACAGGATGAGCTGCTAAGAAGTCAGCAAGTGCCTGACCTTTTACATACTTTTGAGGAACATAAACCATATCATATTGTGCTAATAATATAGCCCATGTGGCAAGCCTGGAATTGAGTGTACTTGGTTTTTTCATTAAGACCCGAAGAGGATTGACTCGGAATATGACATGAATAGTTTGGCCAATGATATAATGCCTTGTCTTCTACACAGCGAACATTAAGGCTAAACATTCTTTCTCTATCGGACTATAACGATGTTCAACTCCAATCATCGTTCAACTAAGGTAGTAGATGGCTTGTTCATGACCTTCCTTGTTCTTCTGAGCCAGCAAAGCTCCCAATGAATGGTCCATTGCCCGGACATACATTAAAAAGGATATTCTTGAGATCGGCGGTACAAGAACTGGCGGACTTATTAAATACCGCTTTATGTCATCAAATGCTTGTTGACATTCTTCCGTCCAAACAAAAGATACACCTTTCTTCATTAACTGAGTAAATGGTCTGCAACGTCCAGATAAATTCAAAATAAACCGCCTGATGTACGCAAGTTGACCTTGAAATTCTCGTAGCTCTTTTAGGTTGCGTGGAGGATGCATCTCTTGAATGGCTTTGACCTTCTCGTGATCAACGTGTGTACCTTTAGAGGTAATGACGAAGCCGAGAAATTTGCCACTAGGGACACCCAAGAAAGACGTAGTGGGTTTCATTTTGAGTTGATGCTGGCGCATTAGATTGAAGATAGTTCTTAAATCTTGAATGTGATCTTTCTTTAGACGACTTTTGACAGCAATATCGTCAACATAGCATTCGATAGTCTTTCGCAGATGATCTCGAAAGATAGTACTCATAGCCCGCTGGTAAGTAGCACATGCGTTCTTAAGATCAAATGGCATGACTGTATAACAGTATACTCCACGAGGGGTACGAAACAAAGTATGTTTTTCATCTTCAGCATTCATCCGAATTTGATTGTATCCAGAAAACACATCCATGAAAGAAATTCGTTCGAATCCACATGTATTGTCGATCATGACATCAGTAATTGGGAGAGGTAATTCGTCTTTAGGACAAGCATCATTGAGATCCCAAAAGTCTATGCAAACTCGAACCTTTTCGGTCTTCTTCAGAACTGGTACAACGTTGGCTACCCAGTCAGGATGCTGTTTTTCTCTGATAAAACCGTAAGCTATAAGCTTTTTGACTTCATCATCAATTGCATCCATCATTTCAGGCTTGAATCGCCATTGTTGTTGTTTGACCAGCTTGGCATTCGGCAAAATATTAAGCTTGTGAGTTGTACTTTGAGGATCTAAACCTGGCATATCTTCATAACTCCAGACGAAGACATCGATATATTCACGAATAAAGTGAATTAATTCTTGTTTATCATCCTCTGAGAGATTTTTGCTAATGAAGATTGGTCGTGATACGCCCTTCTCTCCAATATCGATTTGGACTAATTGATCCTCAGTAGGTGGCTCTCGTTGTTCAAAACGAAGTTCCCACTGATTGTCCATCCTTTGTGCCCAAGGGTCCATTTCAGGAGCTTCTTCAATGCCATCTTCGTCATCTTCCAAAAATTCGACAGACACCATGTTAGAAGATACTATTATCCGATGAACATGACCAATGCTGGTATCAGAATCCCATAAGATGGAATCAGAAGAATTAGATCGTTCTTCTTCATCAGATTCAGAAGGTTCCGGAGTTGGAAGTGGTGAAGCATAACCTAGTCCCCGTTTCGTTTTACTGTGGTATTGTTGTGATTTTCCTTTTGGAACAACAATACGAAGAGAAGTTCGCCTTCATTTACCATTGTTGAGGCCAGTTTTGAAATCATAGCCCATTTTACGGATGATTGCTTTGGATTGTGGACTATAGCGACGTAATTGTAGCCTTCCTGAATCATCTCTATTATCATTATAGAGCATGATTTTTGGTTCCTCTCTTTTATTGAAGAATATAGGCTTTTCATCTTTCTTTCGAGACGGTACTAAGAAGTACGACTCTTGTGTTGAATCCAGTGATATCACATTTTGCAGAGATGATACGACTTCTATTGTAAGTGGTTTAAAACTATCTAGCATATCCAAAATAGCATTGAGTATAGTAAGAGACATCAGTATACTGCAAAGGAGATGCTTTATTGATTTTTACACCATCATTTACAATAGGAACTTTAGCCTTAGCAGGCTTAGTCAGATTGATGACCAGAGGGGAAGAAGAAGAACGAGAAGGAGGAGGGGGCTTCTTGCGACGGAGATCGATTACAAGCAGCTCAGAAGAGGTGAGCTTCCTTTGTTCATGACTATAACCCTTGGGCTGCTTCTCATGGAAAGGAAGATAAATAGTCAGTGGTTTGGAAGACTGAGGACAGGAGGTACGTCCTTTAACCGGGATCACCAGAGTATCATTCGGCACACTTTTCTGTTCTTCATCTGTATCCATTGCCAGTACCACCTTCATGAATTCTTCCTTGTACATGCGAAAATCGTTGCAGTATGCTTCAACTCCTTTGAAAGGATTCAGATCTGCAACCTCTTTTTGGACTTCTCCATTACCATCCAAATATTTGAAATATTGGTGGAGAGTAGAAGGTACAATATTATGTTCATGGAGGAACGGCCTTCCTAACAAAGCATTGTATGAGCCATGATTGTCAATAACATAGAAAGTTACCTTTGTACGAAGATTCCCAATTTAAAGTTTTAGGCGTATCTTCCCCAAAGGTTCACTACTTCCTTGATTGAACCCCAGGATGGTAGTGATAGTTGTAGAAAGGTTATGCACTAGAATCTTCAAGACATCTAGCAAAGACATCGGTATGATGCTAAGTGCGAACCCTAGGTCAATCAGGATACGGTCAACTTTTATGGTGTCCACATATCCCGTGAAATAGAGAGGATGATCATGACGATTGTCTTCTAACAACATGTCATCTTGTGTAAAAGTGATGTTGGGCATTAACTCAAATACACTATGACAATGTGCACAACTGACTGGTTCCTTTTCAGGTTTCTTGAGAAGAGTAAGACAAGCATCAGCCTGCATCAAGGCTTCACTTAACGTTTCTCGAGTTTCCTTTGAGAGACGTAAGAGTTCAAAGATAGACAATCTTGCTGGAGTATTGGCTAATTGAGCCAATATATCAAAGTTATATGGCTTTTCGAGTCCAAGAGACGAAGTCTTTTTTAATGCTTTGTCAAAGCGAACAGGTTGTTTTTCCTTGTCTGCTGAAGTCGGTTTAGGAGTTGGTTCAACCAACGGCAGAGATGTAGATGGTATATTTTCAGCAGGAGCAGACGATGTAAAAGGAATATCAGGAGATGAAACAGGATTCTCTTAATTTTTGGGATATTTCCGAAGATAGGGTTTCCCAGATCTTGTACCCATTAGAATTTCTTCTTCTGCGACTGGTTCAAAGGATACCAAGTTGCAGCTTTTAGATTCAGCTTTGGAGCGCTTCTTTTGAGTGGAAGAGGAAGGCGCTTCGAAATCTGCTACCAAATTAGGATGAATCCACATGATTTCTCCTCTGTTAGTCGATAGTGGAACAAGACCTTCATTTTGGGGAGGTAGAAGATTCACGATCTCAAGAGTAGTCCTAGGAATGGGGACAACACCATCTTGTACAAGTTGTGGTGGAAAATTACTAAATTACACAGAAACTATATTAGCAGTCAGCGTCTTCTCGTCCTGCTGAAGAGTAATTGCTCCAGAGTTGACCAACTCCTGGATTTTGCCCTTAAGCACATAACATGCTCTGCTTGGATGCCCTATAAATCTGTGATAAACACAGTATTTAGGGTGATGGTTTTACCTACTTCTTCTGGCCATTTTGCCTCTGGAAGTTGAAGCTTATTGCTTTTAATCAAGCAATCGAAGATGCTCAAAGTATCATCTTCATCAAAAGAATACTCTTCCTTTGGACGAGTTGTCTTCTGCGGTGGTGCTGATGGAGTGGGTGTTGTCTGAGTGACGTTGACAGCCAAAGACTCCTTGCCCTTGAGATTGATGGCTAGTGTTTCTTTACCCTTGCGGTTATTCTGACGATTATTACCGCTGGGTGTAGAATATACGTCTTGGTTAGGATGAGCCATCTGGACTTCTAGCTGTTTGAACTTTTCAGCGCTGACTTCAGCCGCCTTGATATTCACAATGAAAGAAGGCCAATCTTGAAATTGTGTAGATCCCATTCACATACTGATAATAGGCAACAAGTTTGATTTGCAAGTGTCTATTGTTACAGCAGATGGAGTTCCTAAAGGCATTTTGAGTGCCTCTCGACAAAATCTTTCAATGAAACTCTCCGTGGATTCATTGTACCTTTGTTTAATTTTAATGAGGGCAGACAATGTCATATCGTTGACTCCCTCATAAAACCGTTCCAAGAATATTTGCTTGAAACCAGCAAAAGAAGTGATGCAGCCTTCAGGCAAGCTACGATACCAGTCGTATGCTGTGCCAGCTAAACAACCGACGAACACTCTGGTAAGGAGAGCATCATTTGGCTGAAGTTGGTTAGTCATCACCTCAAAGTGATTAATGTACTGACTTGGAGAAGTGCTGCCATCAAACAACATAATAGTCGAAAGTTTGTATTTAGAGGGAATGGAACCTCCTTCCACTCCGTAGGATATGGTTGCTTTATGCCTAGTCTTTGTAGGCCATCTTTCTGTTTGAAGGCCTCAAACTGAGTGCGTAAGAGTTTTACAACCTCATTAGCATCCCCTGATGTTTGGGAATTGGTAGGCTGATTAGAAGTGTTAGGAGGAGGAACAGCGTGATAATTACCACCTCCAACACCAGACTGACTGAGATCAGCTTGAATTGGCACAGAAGTAACCTGAGGAGGTGGTAACCCCAGACTAACAAGTACAGAAGATGCTATAAGCTCCGAATTAGAAGCAGGATTTATAACCGGTGGTACTGTATGTTAAGCCACGATTATAGTGTGCATACTTACGACCATCTCAGCCATTGTCTTCAATTTGTCTTCAAGTGCAGAACTCGTTGCACCTGACTGGTTGAAGTAGAAGCATCTTGATCTTCCGTAACGGTATATGTCGTTACTTCTCTTGCTGCTACTGATGAAATAGTTTGTTCAGAATGTAGAAGCATAAATAAATTTTATAGAACAAGTCAAAGAAGTTGAGAACTTTACGCAAAGTCAAACTGAGTCAGATTCAAGTTTTACGCAGAGATCTAACATAGTCTAACTCTACGCGAACTACTTTACGCGAGAGCCATCGTCAGCCTTTATACGAGAGATAGGTTGTCCACATTGCATTTAATATGCGTGATACTGCTATGACAGAATGATTTTCTGACAGTACATTGTACAGAATCCAAGAAGATTTTTACACCAAACCTAACACTTGTCATTTAGCGTGCAGATGGGCTACTTTACGCTCAAGAGAATGCTTCCATTACGCATGAAAGCTATTTGAGTTTTTACGCTCAAGGCTTTCGTGTGCGTAGAGTTTATTTGAGCTAACTATACGCTCAAGGCTACTTTTCAGCCACTTTACGCAGGAAGTCTATTTTGGGTTATTTTACGCCCAGCCTGCTACTTTACGCAGGAAGTTTATTTTGGGTTATTTTTACGCCCAATCTTTTCTGGCTATGTGAGAACGTGGTATGCATACGTGGCTTTCATGCCACACTTATCGAGGAACGTGTGTACGTGCTCTCCCCATATTATTGAAGTTGTGGGACACGTGTCACCATGCGTAGAGACCACAACTCTATATGGGACACGTTTCATCACACGTAAAGGTTAATTTTCAATCATGGGTGGCAGTTACTTGCGTAAAGACCCAATTTTGCTGCTTTTTATGCACAGAGGGTCTAGTCTATAAATAGACTTATTTTTAACAGAAGAATAAAAAAAGATATACAGAGAAGGAAATTCTGAGAAAACTCATACTTTCAGAGTGATATTTCCAGAAGCATTTCTTCAACTTTTTCTCAAGAACGGGGTGAAGCAAAGCAGGAAAGCATTCGACTGTGCCATCAGTGCCATTGTGTCGATACCTTTCTGGTGACTTAGTTCTTCCGATTGTTCATCTTCTTCAAGTAGTTTTCTTCATCATCATCGTGTGGTCCAAGGAACAAAGTGATCGCTCTCAGATCAGACTTCTATAGCAATACTCTCCAAAATCTATTTGTACTTTTGTACTTTTTTCGTTTTCTTTCAAAAGCCAATTTTAGACATTTTGTTAAGTGAAACAAAATGGCGACTCTGCTGGGGACGACTTTCTCCTCTGACGAGAAGGCAATTGCTCAATACGATGATGTGTCGGTTGGATCGATAAAGAAGACCCTAGTCGTTCAATTCGACCAGACTGCTTATGAAGAAATAATCCATACTGGGGGTAGTGCTCGCTACTCCAACGTGCAAAAATCATGAAAGGTGCAAAAAGTTTGGATTCCTAAATCCAAGGCATCCTCTCATCCCTCTGCTGTCTCTGAAGGCAAGGGAATTCTTCCCACTCCTGTCGTTGGGGCTCCCGTCTGTGATGAGGCAGTCTCTACTTCAGTGTTGCGCCCCGGGCGTAAAAATTAGTCTCCCGTCTGTGATGTGGTAGACACCCAAGTCTTGCGCTCTGTGCGTAAAAATCAGTCTCCCGTCTGTGACGTCGCCGATATTCCTATTTTGAGCTCTACGCATAAGGGTAAATCTTCCGTCTGTGACGTGGCAAATATTCCTGTTTTGTGCTCTACGCGTAAAGGTAAATCTACTCTCGGTGATATGGTAGATAAAGTTCACAATGATGCTTTTGCATCTAAAGTGAATTTTCCTACACGCATGCAGCGTAAAAACAAGAATTCTATTATAGGTAAAACTTCAGTTTTTTACCAACAATCTTCTTACACTGCTTTATGCAAAGTACTAAACCTTCAGATTACGCGTAATGCTGATGGAGTTCTTTGTGCACAAAAATCTCAGGATTTACGCACACAACTTCAGGCGCATAAAAATATACAGTGTGGTTCTGCTAATGAATCCAGTAATCTTCTTTATATGCAAGGGACTAAACGTTTCTCTGTCCCAAATATAATAAAGAAGACGACTCCTTCCACTCCTTCTGATTTACGCGAGTTACTTGTACAAAAGCATAAAAACAGAAAATCTCTTGTAATACTTCCCCAAGAAAATCATCATTGTGAGTGTCACCAGATTGTAATCAAATGTTGCTGTTCGGCTTCTAAACGGTCAGTTTTTGACCGATTAAGCTACAATATGCCTCAGCAACAAATTGATGACCAAGAACATGAGTTGTCCTATGCATCAGTCAATATGGCATCTCATATAAATAGAGGACGACGTCTAAGACACAATTCGTCCCGGACTCCAAGTCAACAACAATTCAATCGAATCCTTGACACTTTTGAAGGAGTATATCAGCATACTCGGTCAAGAAGTCAAAAATCGTTGCAATCTTCAGATTCAGAGGCTGGAGGTACCCAGTCATTGGAGTCAGAAACTGATAGCGTTAATTCATACCTCTACACCAATCCCTCTGTATGTTCAAGGGAGGTTGAATCTTATGTTATCGGAGAAGAACCAGAGACGTCTACTTCTAATACAGAGCAACGTCTCTCGGCAGTGGAACAATCGCTGAAGGACATGCTTGCCATGATGCAAAATATGCATCAAATAATAATGACTCAGCAAACTGTTCAGCCGGCAGTGGTAACACCGGTGCAGGTAGCAGTGTAAACTCAAGATAGTCAAGGGGTTGATATACCTTTGAATAATTTTTGTCAAGAGCCTGCTATCAATCAAAACTCCGCATCTCCAGATCCTCTCATTCCAGAAGATGTACCACCTCCGGTGGGGGTTACGGTACATCCAGCTACTATTTAGTCAAATGTGCTTCCTCAAACTAGTGAAGCTATTCAAGCAGTGCGTGAATTAAAAGCACAGTTTGAGGTTCTTAAGCACAAAGATCAGCTCCAGAGGTTAGGGATCAAGCAACCTTATCCTCCCATTGGAATGATGTGCCTTTTCCTCCAAAATTCAAGCCACAATCTATGGTGTTATTTGATGAAAAGGCTTCTCCAAGTCAATATATCAATTATTTTGATATTATGACTGTGTGTAGCCTCCCTTCCCGAAATTTTTAAATATTTTTATTATTTATTTTAATTAAATGGTAATTTTTAGATTTTTATAAATAATTATCTAGTTAATAACGGTGGATGGTTTTAGCCATGGTTGAGATTTGGAGTACAAGGAGACTAGAAATCATGGAACGGATAGGGCAGTGGCGTGTCTTGACTAGTGTATTAGCCATGCCAGGGAAGACCGAGCCATAGCGACATCCTAACTAGGAAAACCAGACTAAGTTGCGACTTAACCATTACCGAAGATTTTAATTATTATTGAGTTTTCGGGAACCCGGTTGTACCAAACTTGTCCAGATTGGGCCCAAGTCAGATCCAACCCGTGTAGGTAGGAAGTGTGACCAAGATGTTAGTGTCCATATATTTTGTGTGTACGTATTTTCTTAATGCTCTATTACCTATATTTTGTAAGTAATTAGTATTAATATTATTACGGTTATTTTATACATATATAAGTATTTAATGTTCATAAGGTATCTAAAAGTATTTTAAATGATTTTTTTATCTATCCTGGTGTATTTTGGGATATTTAGACTACATATTTTGTCTGTACACTTAGTATAGATTTTCTTATTAGTATCATTATTATTGTTATTAGATTTGTTATAATAAAAATATATTATTTAGTATTCTAATTTATTTGTGAAATAAATATTATAAGTGTATGAATATATAAATACGTGTTTGTATATATGAATATATGATTGTATGTGTCCTTATATAAATAGATATATGTATACGTGTGTAGGTGTATTTAAATATAAATACGTAAATGTATAGGTGTGTTTATATATATGTATAAATATATATATATATATATATATAAACGTATATGTGTATATATGAATATATAAATATATATGTGTGAGTATACGAATATAGGTATAAATGTGTATATAATATAGATATATATGTGTGTATACTAATATATAATATAATAAGTGTATACGTGTATATGTATATATAAATATACATAAATGCGTATATATGTGTGTGTTTAAGATGTATACATGAATAAAATAAACCAAGCAAAGGGCCTAGCCCAGCTCGGCCTGCCAGGAGCCCGAACCCCACCTATGCAGTGAGCCCCCAAGCCCACGTGAAGGGCTAGCTATCCAGGTCAACATGTCACACTCCCATGTTCATCAGAACAATCCTTCACAGCTCAAACGAGCAGTCCCCAAGCCCGACCCAATATCACAGCAGTCGGCCTTCATCCATTGTATATATAGTAAAACCGAGAGGACTTCGACCAAAACCGAAGCGAACTCGAACCCTAAATTTCCAACGGCGGCCACCCAGATCGTTCCTCGGGCTTGGGCGACCCTGCCTCAGCCTCTGGCGCCGCCCCACGTGGCCAATAGCCGGCCACGATGAGCCGAGGGCAACGGACGCGCGCGCGCGCTCGTCGAGCGCAACAGAAGACAGCAGTAGCGGTGCAGTGTCGACCTTACTTTGTGCCTCGATTTCTTCCTCCACAGTCGATCAATCCTCGAACCGATCGCACAGGTAGACACCTAACCTATACCCCTTCATCACCATATGATAGCTTCGATTTAAATCAAGATGGAATCGAGTTAAAATTCAATGCCAACATTGGCGAAAATCTGTTCCAAAACAGAGCCAAAGTCAGTCCTCGGACCCCAACTTGGAAGGCAGTTTCCGGCGAAACCATCGACAGTTTTGAAAATCCACTAGAAGGGATTTAGAGACAACCTAATCGTGATCAAAACATAGTAATTGGTTTATTTTTTATCTATTATATTCTGTTTAAATCAGGATGAAAGTTGACCAAAAGCCGTTTTCTAAAATAGTAAAATTTACGAAAATTGCTCCACACGACGTGCGTCACGCCAATCCGGACGACGTGGTCGTGCACTGTAAGCATCAAAAGCTGCGTAACAGCTTCGTGGTCGTGTGGGCTTTGACGGAATTCAAATTGGTCGCGTGTGCGCGACGAATTTGATGCGTATCCGTCGAAATTTACCGTATCGTGCACTTTGCAAATTCTCCAATTACTTTGTGCACGCTCGTCAGATCGAGACGAAACTTGCGCCAACAGAACCGTATCATTTTTCTGGTCCTGCATGCCAAGTTTGGTCCGATTCTGAGACAGTTGAATCCGACGTCGTTTTGTAGGCCCCACGGTCTCACTCAACGGGCAATTTTGTGCACGGCCCGTCGGAATCCAACTCTGGACGTACGGTTGGGTTCGTATCGGAAAACTGGATCCGTAGACATGTAGTTTGATGACTTTAGAAACCTTTGAGTCTGGCACGTATTTCGGTGCAAAGCGGGTCCAACGGCAGACATCGTTTTTGCCCGAAATTACCGTTTTGCCCCTGTGTCCAGAATTGGACTTAAGGACAGGCAATCCTAGCTAATTTGACTATTCTGAGAATGTTGGTAATGTTTGTTTCAGCTTTCGTAGACAGTTGTGATGACTTTGACTTCATGGCTTGCCAGTTGACGGTATTTATTGGTTCTTCGCGCTGCCACCAGGCAAGTATACCTTGCCTCCCTCTACAGTTTTATTTACATGCATTTTATTTCTGTTTCCAGCTTTTGGATTATTTATGGACATGTGCTTTTTCGTGTTATTTTCTGTGGAGTTGTTTTTTATTGTTTATAGCCATGTTCATGTTTTGGCCTGGTGTTTCACATTTGGAGTTTCTCGTCAGTACCTTGCTTGAGTCGTATCATAGAACGAGTGCGTGTAGTAAACTGCTAAATCCTTGACATTGTGTCCTTGACACCAGAGAGTCCACGCTCGGGACGAGGGTGTTTTCCTTGATCTGTTTACATCCGTGAGTCCACACTCGGGACTAGGATGTCGATTATTTACATCAGAGAGTCCACACTCGGGACGAGGATGTAGTATTGCACCAGAGAGTCCACACTCGGGACGAGGGTGTAGACTTGACTTGACTTGCACCAGAGAGTCCACGCTCGGGACGAGGGTGTTTACATCAGAGAGTCCACACACGGGACGAGGATGTAGTATTTGCACCAGAGAGTCCACACTCGGGACGAGGGTGCCTTGCCGTGAACTAACCAAAGAGTCCACATTCGGGACGAGGGTTAGTACTGACCAGAGAGTCCACACTCGGAACGAGGGTTAGTACTGACCAGAGAGTCCACACTCGGGACGAGGGTTAGTGTTTAGTTCAAACCAGTGAGTCCACACTCGGGACGAGGGTTTGGTTTCTTCCATTGATCATCATGTTTCGTTCATCCGGCAGTTCATTATGCGTAGTTGTTCTAGTGTTCGTGTTCGTATTCGTATTCGTGTTCGGATTCATAGTCATTTGTCTTGTTCTTGTTCTTTCTTGTTTATTTTCTGGCGCATGATAAAACTGATAGATAGGCATGTATATTATGTATCTTGCTATGTCCTCTGAGGGCCTGATGATCTCCTCATGTTTAGTGATTGCATGGAGTTAGCTAGTAGTTCTGGATGGCGGAGGATTTGCGGTTCTTACGGGATTCAGGTACCGTTATTGTATTTATTATCTGCTCGTGCTTTTTCATTCCTTATCATGAGATATCATCTTCCTTGTTTCAGTTGTAGACTCTTGTTATATTCCTTAGAGTCTTATCGGACATTTATGCTAGTGGGCTGCAGACCACGACCCATAGTGTTCATTCATGTTTCATATTCTTATTGTGGATTGAGATATAGATTGCATTGCCATGATTTGGCAGTAAACCATAGCCTTGACAGCGTTTACGTATTCGAGATGGGCTGGAGTCCGCTCGATGCGTAGCTGGGCTTGCTCACGCTCTCGCGTCCGAAAAGCGGATGCGGGTCGTGACAAGTTTTTTTGGTGGCCCATGCAGGTCAGAGCATATCGTACCGGTTCCGTAACTGTACTGGTTCGAGCCTGCGACCTTGACTAGACCTTAGAAATCTCAATCCACACTGCCTTGAAACTTTCCCTAGAAATTCTCTACGTTCTTGAAAACTCCATAATTGCTCTCGAATATACTTCCTTGCTTTCCATACCATTGACTCTCGTCCCTTCCTATTTCGAGGTGACGAATGATCGTGCTGTCTAGAATTCATCAGAGATTCCAAAGTTATATTAGAATATTGCTTGATTTTGAATATTTGGTTGTTTATCTATATGCGGGATTATAGGTACCATATGTCCTAGATATTTTGGTGGAATTATTAGGCACTAGTTAGAAGATTATGGGATTTTAGTGACCTATGTTTCAATGGAGTAGTGTGACCAAAGGTGGGTAGAAGTCCTCGAGATTTCGTAAATGCCAAATGACTAGAGAAGGCCATAAATATTTTGAGAAATTAAATTTGAGGAGATTAAGGTAATAGTAGACATTGACTTTTAAGAAATAGTTATAGATTAGAATTTCGAGGACGAAATTATTTTTAAGGTGGGTAGATTTGTAGCCTCCCTTTCCGAAATTTTTAAATATTTTTATTATTTATTTTAATTAAATGGTAATTTTTAGATTTTTATAAATAATTATCTAGTTAATAACGGTGGATGGTTTTAGCCATGGTTGAGATTTGGAGTACAAGGAGACTAGAAATCATGGCACGGATAGGGCAGTGGCGTGCCTTGACTAGTGCATTAGCCATGCCAGGGAAGACCGAGCCATAGCGACATCCTAACTAGGAAAACCGAACTAAGTTGCGACTTAACCATTATCGAAGATTTTAATTATTATTTAATTATATTATTGAGTTTTCGGGAACCCGGTTGTACCAAACTTGTCCAGATTGGGCCCAAGTCAGATCCAACCCGTGTAGGTAGAAAGTGTGACCAAGATGTTAGTGTCCATATATTTTGTGTGTACGTATTTTCTTAATGCTCTATTACCTATATTTTGTAAGTAATTAGTATTAATATTATTACGGTTATTTTATACATATATAAGTATTTAATGTTCATAAGGTATCTAAAAGTATTTTAAATGATTTTTTCATCTATCCTGGTGTATTTTGGGATATTTAGACTACATATTTTGTCTGTACACTTAGTATAGATTTTCTTATTAGTATCATTATTATTGTTATTAGATTTGTTATAATAAAAATATATTATTTAGTATTCTAATTTATTTGTGAAATAAATATTATAAGTGTATGAATATATAAATACGTGTTTGTATATATGAATATATGATTGTATGTGTCCTTATATAAATAGATATATGTATACGTGTGTAGGTGTATTTAAATATAAATACGTAAATGTATAGGTGTGTTTATATATATGTATAAATATATATATAAACGTATATGTGTATATATGAATATATAAATATATATGTGTGAGTATACGAATATAGGTATAAATGTGTATATAATATAGATATATATGTGTGTATACTAATATATAATATAATAAGTGTATACGTGTATATGTATATATAAATATACGTAAATGCGTATATATGTGTGTGTTTAAGATGTATACATGAATAAAATAAACCAAGCAAAGGGCCTAGCCCAGCTCGGCCTGCCAGGAGCCCGAACCCCACCTATGCAGTGAGCCCCCAAGCCCACGTGAAGGGCTAGCTATCCAGGTCAACATGTCACACTCCCATGTTCATCAGAACAATCCTTCACAGCTCAAACGAGCAGTCCCCAAGCCCGACCCAATATCACAGCAGTCGGCCTTCATCCATTGTATATATAGTAAAACCGAGAGGACTTCGACAAAAACCGAAGCGAACTCGAACCCTAAATTTCCAACGGCGGCCACCCAGATCGTTCCTCGGGCTTGGGCGACCCTGCCTCAGCCTTTGGCGCCGCCCCACGCGGCCAATGGCCGGCCACGACGAGCCGAGGGCAACGGACGCGCGCGCGCGCTCGTCGAGCGCAACAGAAGACAGCAGTAGCGGTGCAGCGTCGACCTTACTTTGTGCCTCGATTTCTTCCTCCACAGTCGATCAATCCACGAACCGATCGCACAGGTAGACACCTAACCTATACCCCTTCATCACCATATGATAGCTTCGATTTAAATCAAGACGGAATCGAGTTAAAATTCAATGCCAACATTGGCGAAAATCTGTTCCAAAACAGAGCCAAAGTCAGTCCTCGGACCCCAACTTGGAAGGCAGTTTCCGGCGAAACCATCGACAGTTTTAAAAATCCACTAGAAGGGATTTAGAGACAACCTAACCGTGATCAAAACATAGTAATTGGTTTATTTTTTTATCTATTATATTCTGTTTAAATCAGGATGAAAGTTGACCAAAAGCCGTTTTCTAAAATAGTAAAATTTACGAAAATCGCTCCACACGACGTGCGTCACGCCAATCCGGACGACGTGGTCGCGCACTGTAAGCATCGAAAGCTGCATAACAGCTTCGTGGTCGTGTGGGCTTTGACGGAATTCAAATTGGTCGCGTGTGCGCGACGAATTTGATGCGTATCCGTCGAAATTCACCGTATCGTGCACTTTGCAAATTCTCCAATTACTTTGTGTACGCTCGTCAGATCGAGACGAAACTTGCGCCAACAGAACCGTATCATTTTTCTGGTCCTGCATGCCAAGTTTGGTCCGATTCTGAGACAGTTGAATCCGACGTCGTTTTGTGGGCCCCACGGTCCCACTCAACGGGCGATTTTGTGCACGGCCCGCCGGAATCCAACTCTGGACGTACGGTTGGGTTCGTATCGAAAAAATGGATCCGTAGACATATAGTTTGACGACTTTAGAGACCTTTGACTCTGGCATGCATTTCGGTGAAAAGCGGGTCCAACGGCAGACATCGTTTTTGCCCGAAATTACCGTTTTGCCCCTGTATCCAGAATTGGACTTAAGGACAGGCAATCCTAGCTAATTTGACTATTCTGAGAATGTTGGTAATGTTTGTTTCAGCTTTTGGAGACAGTTGTGATGACTTTGACTTCATGGCTTGCCAGTTGACGGTATTTATTGGTTCTTCGCGCTGCCACCAGGCAAGTATACCTTGCCTCCCTCTACAGTTTTATTTACATGCATTTTATTTCTGTTTCCAGCTTTTGGATTATTTATGGACATGTGCTTTTTCGTGTTATTTTCTGTGGAGTTGTTTTTTATTGTTTATAGCCATGTTCATGTTTTGGCCTGGTGTTTCACATTTGGAGTTTCTCGTCAGTACCTTGCTTGAGTCGTATCATAGAACGAGTGCGTGTAGTGAACTGCTAAATCCTTGACATTGTGTCCTTGACACCAGAGAGTCCACGCTCGGGACGAGGGTGTTTTCCTTGATCTGTTTACATCCGTGAGTCCACACTCGGGACTAGGATGTCGATTATTTACATCAGAGAGTCCACACTCGGGACGAGGATGTAGTATTGCACCAGAGAGTCCACACTCGGGACGAGGGTGTAGACTTGACTTGACTTGCACCAGAGAGTCCACGCTCGGGACGAGGGTGTTTACATCAGAGAGTCCACACACGGGACGAGGATGTAGTATTTGCACCAGAGAGTCCACACTCGGGACGAGGGTGCCTTGCCGTGAACTAACCAGAGAGTCCACATTCGGGACGAGGGTTAGTACTGACCAGAGAGTCCACACTCGGGACGAGGGTTAGTACTGACCAGAGAGTCCACACTCGGGACGAGGGTTAGTGTTTAGTTCAAACCAGTGAGTCCACACTCGGGACGAGGGTTTGGTTTCTTCCATTGATCATCGTGTTTTGTTCATCCGGCAGTTCATTATGCGTAGTTGTTCTAGTGTTCGTGTTCGTATTCGTATTCGTGTTCGGATTCATAGTCATTTGTCTTGTTCTTGTTCTTTCTTGTTTATTTTCTGGCGCATGATAAAACTGATAGATAGGCATGTATATTATGTATCTTGCTATGTCCTCTGAGGGCCTGATGATCTCCTCAGGTTTAGTGATTGCATGGAGTTAGCTAGTAGTTCTGGATGGCGGAGGATTTGCGGTTCTTACGGGATTCAGGTACCGTTATTGTATTTATTATCTGCTCGTGCTTTTTTATTCCTTATCATGAGATATCATCTTCCTTATTTCAGTTGTAGACTCTTGTTATATTCCTTAGAGTCTTATCGGACATTTATGCTAGTGGGCTGCAGACCACGACCCATAGTGTTCATTCATGTTTCATATTCTTATTGTGGATTGAGATATAGATTGCATTGCCATGATTTGGCAGTAAACCATAGCCTTGACAGCGTTTACGTATTCGAGATGGGCTGGAGTCCGCTCGATGCGTAGCTGGGCTTGCTCACGCTCTCGCGTCCGAAAAGCGGGTGCGGGTCGTGACACTGTGCATCTGCAAAAGAATGATGCTCTCCTCACCCGAGTCTTCATTGGGTGTTTGACGGGTACTGCATACGACTGGTATCGTAGTTTGCCCGATAATTGTATATCGTCTTTTGACGAATTCAAAGCAATATTCCTCTTTCGTTTCTATGAAGGAGGCATGGACATGAATATGTCCTCCTTAATAGAGATTAAACAGAAAGAGAAAGAAGATACTTGGACGTTTATTCAACGTTTCTGACAGGCTACTTTGAAGATGCCTCCTGGTATGCCAGATTCAGCATTAATTGATACATGCAAAATGAATCTGCGACCAACCATCACTATGTTTACAGGATCTCAATTCACAGATTGGGCCTCATTTATTATAGCAGCAGTTTCAGCCGAGACCAATGGTAGATTGGCTCGTGAACATGGGATGATCTTCGCCTCAGAGGACAAAGGGAAGAAAACCTCTTCAGGTAACAATTCTGGCAATCGTAATGGAAAAGGAAAGGAAACCCTAGTGGTGAACCTTTCAAAACCCAAAAACGACGCCAAGTAATCCGGAGTCTTCTAAACCAAAAAAATAGTACTCTTTTGATGACAGTGATATCCCAGGGATATTCCAATATCTCGTGAAGGGTGGTAAACTCCAGAATCTAGAGCCAAAACGACCTAATGAGGTGAATCTGACTGATAGTCCATATTGTATCTATCATAGATACATAAATTATCCTACCAAGGCTTGCTATGTTTTAAAGAAGAAGATCCAAGAGTTGAT
Source organism: Iris pallida (assembly GCA_029216955.1). Taxonomy (NCBI): domain Eukaryota; kingdom Viridiplantae; phylum Streptophyta; class Magnoliopsida; order Asparagales; family Iridaceae; genus Iris; species Iris pallida. The sequence continues at coordinate 8,462,471 of JANAVB010043019.1, forward strand.
AAATGCTAAAGCCATCGCTTTAACCAATGATAAGCATACAGTCACAACTAATATAATTTCTTTTCAATTTGGAGGTTTTCCTCCACAGCAAGTTCCAGATGGGATTGTCCCAATTCCAAAGGCGATAATGAAGATTGTGAATCTTCCGCCAGCTAGAGAGCAAAGTGAAGGACTATTGCCCCTCATATTAAAAAATGGTGAAATCATGTGGGTACACCCTGACTTAGTACCTGAAATAGAGGATGAAAGTAAAACTTTAAAATCCAAGAAAGGTCGAAAAGTCAAAACCTGCAACATGATTTCTCATGCTGTTACTCCAGATCATGATAATTTAGATCATCTTTGGGACGGCATTCCTTTGGAGGATAGGCTGAGGGGTTTAAATATATACCCTCCAAGTTTGGCTCCTCCTACCAAACTCAAACTTACTCATCGGCAATGGTTAGCAATGAATAGTATCCCTTTATACAGGGTACAACAAGTTTTTGCTGCCTATAAGAAAGTTCATGTAGGTATTTTACCTCCTATCCCGAGGGTCCCTACTCTTGTGACTACAGAGGTCTCTCTTCCTTCTTCCTCTGTAGGATCATCCGTTGAAAGTCTGCTACCTACTCACATGTACAGTCAACAATCAGTCCATCTCATGAAAAAAATGGGCTATAATTTTCAAAAAGCGGAAGGATTGAACTATGATAAAGGAATGTGAGTTCCTTTACAAATCCAATGTCAAAAATCTACCATCGGATTAGGATTTGAGGTCCCTCATAAAAATCCTCACAAGAAGAAAACTAAAGAAAAGGAGACTAAATCCTGTAATATGGTACTTCATTCTCCTGAGTCTGAGGAAGAAACTTTTGCTGGTACGAGATCTGGGAAAGAGTACCACAAAGATTATGAGGGAACTCCCAAAGAAGTAGATGACGTCGCTGAAACACTACCAACTCAGTCATCTTCTATTCCTGCTGAGGCAAGACCTTCTAAACCATCAGCGGTTGAAACGGGGAAACAGAAAACAGTACGCTTTGACGTCCCACTGAAGTCTGCTTCAAATCAAAGGGTGATGAAATCCTATAAATTTGACATTCTAGCCCAGTTAGCCAATACCGGCTAGACTCTCTATCTTTGAGTTACTTAGACTTTCTAAAGAAAGTCGAAAAACTTTGAGTGAAGCTTTGTTACAGGCAGATTCTTGCTTAGCTCAATTCAAAAGTCCTGACAATATACCAGTGTCGTGTCCCCAATATCAGAGTGTGATGGAATCAATTCCTAATATTACCTTCACACAAGAAGATATGTTGTTGAAGCATAATAGACACGACAGGCCTCTGTGTTACACCGAGTATATTGACTCTACTGAAATTGATAGAATTTACATTGATCCTAGATCTTCCATTAGCATTATTCTCCAAAGTATGCTACGACCATTGAGGATTCCTACTAGTGAGTTGACTTACACTAGTACAACAATTGTTGGTTTCAACTCTGGAAGGAGTAAACCATTGGGGAAGATTCGTCTGAAGATTCAAATAGGTGATCTTCGAACTATGGCTACTTTCTATGTCATCAACTCAGACGTATCTTATAATATCCTCCTTGGAAGATCATAGATACATGAGCACAACATTGTTCCTTCAACTCTCCATCAGTGCTTCAAATATGTGGATTCTCAGGGAACTGTGAAGACTGAATTTGCAGATCTCAATCCTTTCAAGGGTGTTAAAGTCTACTTCTCTGATTCGATACTCTATACACAGGAGCATGTGAAGGAGATATCGGATATGGCCGAAGATCGATCACCACCAGAAGATCAATCGCCTTCAGAGGATCAATCGCCTTTGGAAGATCAACCTTTGAAGATTAAAGTCAAAGGTCGAATTCAACCCCAACCTGTCAATGGCGAACCTTTGATGATTAAGGTTAAAGGAAGAACTCGAGCTTCGTCTAAGGAATCTGTAAAAATTCCAGTCAAGGGCCAATTTCAACCTCTTATGATCAAGGTTAAAGGACGTACGTCTCGTACAATTGATCCAGAACCACTGGTCATCAACCTTGGGAAGTCTACGCCGAAGAAGGATGCTGGTCCGTTAAATCCAAAGCATAGTAATCAATTTGTCAATGATGTAAATATTGATCATTCTGTACTTTCTCATATTAATGAAGATTTCCTTTTGGAGTATATGGCTGTCAAATTTATTGAAAGAATGACTTTATCTGCTGATAATCAAACTTATCAACATAAAAATGACATGGATACAGAGGAAACCTTATAGATTAATCATAAGGAAAAAAAATTCCTCCTCATGTCGATGTTGGACCCTATGATCAGAAGTTCCTAACATCTTCTCCTTATCTTCTACCTGTAACCTCATTGTCACAAGCTTGTGTAACTTATAGACGCCACGAAGAATCTTATTTTGTGATCCCTTCTAATAAGAAAAACAAGCGTTAAATTGTGTTTGGTTTGGCTAGAAATATTCCTGTTATCCAGACAGATATTCTCGAAGAGAAGGATAAGGAAAAAATCAGAATTGACAGATATAGTCAACAATCTCTTAAGATTATTCAGAACATGGGATATGATTTGAAAACTATGTTAGGTCTCAACCAGGGAAAAGGTAGACGATTACCATTATATGGTGATCCGTTTTATCAACGAACCCGTCATGGTTTGGGATACGATACGTCCTACATGCTTAATAAAGATATGGAAGAAGAATTTTCTTCCAGTTTTTTACAATCCTCAGATTCTGAAGGGGTCCAGTATGTCGAATCTGGACATATCTTTTCAGTTAATATGGTTCAAACCGAGGATGAGTCTGAACTATTTGAAAATGATTCTTGGGCCCAACAAATGGATACTCAGTGGGAACTTCGATTTGAACAACGACAGCCACCCACAAAAGATGAAATCATCCAGATTAATGTTGGAGACGAAACTGTAGTGCCCCGCTTCTTGCGGTCCACTATGTAATACCTACGGCTTGTTGACTCAGTCATGAACTAAGTATTTGGTGAAACCTTTGCCGGTATCGATTGATCACGGATGAAATGCAATGAACCTTTCCAATTGATGGATTGGCTTCTATTGAAATGAATCCAAGAGTTTTGCTGAATGTTTTCTCTTTGCTGCTTGGTTTTGATGAATACGTTTTCGTATTGGTTTTCGATGATTGGTTTTCGCATTCATTCCGAATCTTGAGAGAAAGAGACGAAGTATGCTAATCAACTATTGGTGCCAATGCAGGCCGCGTGAATTGTTCGTGAGCGGCGCGTGAAGTCCCTCCTTCTCTCAACTAAGATTCATCTCGGTGAGTTGCTTCAACCGAACAGACATTGATCTGTACGCCCTAATAAAATGATCTCTAGTCCACTCTGTTGCCTTGTCCCAATGATCAAAGATACCATATTCACAAAAGATAAGAGAAGATAATTGAATCGACCCTAATGCAAGAATATGTGTTGCTACTCTATCTGCTCGATAAGAATGATCATCTGCTTGTCACCTGTATGCTTGAAAATGTAGCTACGTACAGACGAACTTGTGCGTGCTAAGAAGAACCTGAAGGCACGAATCAAACGTGTCTTATATCTGTGCATAAGTCCAAGTGTGTCTCATCTGATAGAACGGCTAGAGCATGCATTTGGTCTCAGACAACTTATATACAAGGAATTCTGTGTCTCTCGGGTGGTATCTGGGGGCACCTGGAACCGCTCGGCCTAGGAGAGATTATGAGCACACTGGGTGCAAGGACCCATGTTAAAAGTGTAGCCGTTATCTGTGTCCTTAGCGACAAGCTGAACCAAAGAGTCACAGCGGCTAATCATGGGGATAACCCATGGACCAACATGTAGAATAGTCCACCTGCATGACCCGAATGACAACTTCAATATCTGTAAAGAATGAATCTTGAATTACTCATTATGCAAATTGTGCTAACGTGGTTTTGTGCAGGGATAACTGCCGGCGAGGGTAAGTTGCTTATGATATATTCTACTGTCATGTTCTTATGAATTGTTAAAAAGAACCTAGACAAGTAGAAAGATCACTAGTAAATGTTAGCTCAACATATTGATTTAGTGCAGAGATTTGCGAGTTCGGCCAAAAGCCGCTCGCCAGTACATGATGTGTACTGACCCACGTTGTGGGCATCCTTTTCAGAAAGCAAAAGGAGACAGGGGGATTTCAAGGAGGCACTAAAGCTCGTATAGCCCAGTAGAGCTGCAGACTGCCTCGAAGCTTTCTTTCAATTTCAGTCAATTGCAAGTTTCCAGTTTCTTTTCCTTCTGAAGGTGTTTTTCAATTCCAGCTTGTAATAAAAGGATATCATGTATGGGCATTGTGGCTAATTTCAAAAGAGTGTTTCAAAGAGAATCTTGTAGCCAAATTATAAGGCAAATCTGAGTTGCAAAGCTTTGTACTTGTATTCCTATCAAGCTATGAATAAAATGAGTATTTTCATTTTCAAATCTCTGTGTCCAACATTTGGTTTTCTGCAATGGGTGCGTGCGTGTGTTTTGCTTAACTAATGGGTACGTGCGTGTGTTTTGCTTGACTAGTTGTTTTTGTGCAGGTACATGGCCTTGTGCAAGCGCAACTTAGGCTTGCACGGCATCACGCCTTAGCGAGGACGATCGATCCCGCAGGGATCCAAGCAAGACGGACGACCCTAGCGGGATCGGGGCGTGACAAAGTGGTATCAGAGCACAGTTTTACGTCCTTGGCCTCTTGCAAATATCGTTTTCGAAAAGTATATATAAAGTACTTTGACGGCTTTCAAAAATGTCCCGATTTTGAGTTATGAAAAACCAATGCCCATACAATAAGTCCATAATATTTTATGAGACTGACAGAAGTTATACTATTTTGTAGAGAAATGGCTCCTCCTCGTCCATCTGGCTCGACCGATGCGGTAGAACGCATCATGACAATGTTGGAGTTACAGAGACAGGACAATGAGGAAAGAGATCAGATACATATGGCCCGAGCGGCTGCCCAACAAAAACAGTTGGATGCCTTGACCCAGCTTGTCACGGCGCTTGCGACGAATCGGGATGCCACCGCAGCGAACAAACCAACGGGAACGCCCGAGATTCAACCCGTGGAGGGTGATGAGCCCCAGCCAGCGCAAGGGCACAAATCCTTTAAGCCAAAGGACTTCTTGGACGCAAAGCCTCCGGAATTTGAAGGCAGGACGTCACCCGACAAGGTGATGGACTGGATAGATAAAATAGAGACTTTATTCGCGTTCATAGGAGTTCCAAGTAGCAAAAAGGTAATTTGTGCCGTTATGCTCCTACGGCTGCGGGCGAAGGATTAGTGGAAGGCGAAGAAGTCGGCGCTTCTCGCAACGGCTGGGAATGGAAAGATCTCATGGGCCTTGTTCAAGAAGGCATTTCTGGATCAATATCTGCCTCCAGCCATGAGCAAGAAGATGGAGGATAACTTCATCACTTTGAGACAGGGAGACATGTCCATGGAGGACTATGAATCTGAATTTGCTAAGTTGGCAAATTTTGCCGCTGCTTTGCTCCCCACGGAACAGTCTCGCATAAATCGATTCGTCGATGGTCTGAATGACGACATCCAGTTAAGTGTGCTGGATCGAGAATGCGGGTCCTATTCTCAAGCCTTTGAGGCGGCACTACAGGTGGAATAATTCCAGCTGAAGAAGGCGTCAGCAAAGACGCAGAACAGTCGCAACCATCCCGCCAAAAGATATCACGACGGGGAGAAAAAGACCGATGGGGAACCACGAAATGAAACAACCTGTACCCACTGCGGTCGACGAGGACATACGAATGAAGAATATCACTTTGCGAAAGGTTTGGCATGCAGTCACTGTGGAAAGCCCGGACACACCAAGGAGGACTGTCGTTCCGCAAACCATGCTTGTTTTCGTTGTGGCCAACAGGGTCACGCCATCAAAAATTGCCCGAAAAGAAACCGAAATAGGGACGATAATGAAGAGCGTGGGCAGCTGCCAGGCCCACCGCCCGTTCGAGACCATCCGTAGAATCAGCCACAGCGGACCAATGCGCGCGTCTACAACCTGTCCACTTTGCTTGATCCAGAAAGTGGAGGTGAGTTTGTATCTTAAGTTTTGAGGACAAAACTTTTTCTCGGTGGGTTATTATGTAGTGCCCCGCTTCTTGCGGTCCACTATGTAATACCTACGGCTTGTTGACTCAGTCATGAACTGAGTATTTGGTGAAACCTTTGCCGGTATCGATTGATCACGGATGAAATGCAATGAACCTTTCCAATTGATGGATTGGCTTCTATTGAAATGAATCCAAGAGTTTTGCTGAATGTTTTCTCTTCGCTGCTTGGTTTTGATGAATACGTTTTCGTGTTGGTTTTCGATGATTGGTTTTCATTGTTCGCTTTCATCGCATTTCGCATTCATTCCGAATCTTGAGAGAAAGAGACGAAGTATGCTAATCAACTGTTGGTGCCAATGCAGGCCGCGTGAATTGTTCGTGAGCGGCGCGTGAAGTCCCTCCTTCTCTCAACTAAGATTCATCTCGGTGAGTTGCTTCAACCGAACAGACATTGATCTGTACGCCCTAATAAAATGATCTCTAGTCCACTCTGTTGCCTTGTCCCAATGATCAACGATACCATATTCACAAAAGATAAGAGAAGATAATTGAATCGACCCTAATGCAAGAATATGTGTTGCTACTCTATCTGCTCGATAAGAATGATCATCTGCTTGTCACCTGTATGCTTGAAAATATAGCTACGTACAGACGAACTTGTGCGTGCTAAGAAGAACCTGAAGGCACGAATCAAACGTGTCTTATATCTGTGCATAAGTCCAAGTGTGTCTCATCTGATAGAACGGCTAGAGCATGCATTTGGTCTCGGACAACTTGTATACAAGGAATTCTGTGTCTCTCGGGTGGTATCTGGGGGCACCTGGAACCGCTCGGCCTAGGAGAGATTATGAGCACACTGGGTGCAAGGACCCATGTTAAAGTGTAGCCGTTATCTGTGTCCTTAGCGACGAGCTGAACCAAAGAGTCACAGCGGCTAATCATGGGGATAACCCATGGACCAACATGTAGAATAGTCCACCTGCATGACCCGAATGACAACTTCAATATCTGTAAAGAATGAATCTTGAATTACTCATTATGCAAATTGTGCTAATGTGGTTTTGTGCAGGGATAACTGCCGGCGAGGGTAAGTTGCTTATGATATATTCTACTGTCATATTCTTATGAATTGTTAAAAAGAACCTAGACAAGTAGAAAGATCACTAGTAAATATTAGCTCAACATATTGATTTAGTGCAGAGATTTGCGAGTTCGGCCAAAAGCCGCTCGCCAGTACATGATGTGTACTGACCCACGTTGTGGGCATCCTTTTCAGAAAGCAAAAGGAGACAGGGGGATTTCAAGGAGGCACTAAAGCTCGTATAGCCCAGTAGAGCTGCAGACTGCCTCGAAGCTTTCTTTCAATTTCAGTCAATTGTAAGTTTCCAGTTTCTTTTCCTTCTGAAGGTGTTTTTCAATTCCAGCTTGTAATAAAAGGATATCATGTATGGGCATTGTGGCTAATTTCAAAAGAGTGTTTCAAAGAGAATCTTGTAGCCAAATTATAAGGCAAATCTGAGTTACAAAGCTTTGTACTTGTATTCCTATCAAGCTATGAATAAAATGAGTATTTTCATTTTCAAATCTCTGTGTCCAACATTTGGTTTTCTGCAATGGGTGCGTGCGTGTGTTTTGCTTGACTAGTTGTTTTTGTGCAGGTACATGGCCTTGTGCAAGCGCAACTTAGGCTTGCACGGCATCACGCCTTAGCGAGGACGATCGATCCCGCAGGGATCCAAGCAAGACGGACGACCCTAGCGGGATCGGGGCGTGACAGAAACTGCGTCGAAGCCCATATTTATCAGCAAAAAACTTTCTGAAGTTGAGAAGGAAAAGTTGATAAAACTGATAAAAGAATATATTGACATCTTTGCATGGAGCTATGAGGATATGCCAGGTCTAGATCCTAAAATAGCTACCCATAAATCAATATTCTTCCTAATGCCAAACCTGTAAAACAACAGCAGCGACGTTTTCGACCAGATATGATAGATGCAATTGAAGCAGAAGTCAAAAAGCTGTTCACATGTGGCTTTGTTCGTGAAGAACAACACCCTGACTGGGTTGCCAACATTGTTCTTGTCATGAAGAAGAATGGAAAAGTCTGAGTTTTTATAGATTTTCGAGATCTTAATACAGCTTATCCAAAAGACGAATTTCTACTTCCGATTATCGATGTCATGATAGACAATATATGTGGTTTTGAACGCATGTCTTTCATGGACGGATTCTCAGGATACAACCAGATTAAGATGCATCCAGGAGATGAAAAGCATACCGCTTTTTGTATACCCATTGGAGTTTACTGCTACACGGTTATGTCATTTGGTCTGAAAAATGCCGGTGCAACGTATCAATGGGCCATAAGCAATATCTTTCAAGAACATCTGCAGAAAATAGTTGAATGTTATGTAGATGATATTGCTGTCAAAAGTCGATTAAAAGATGATCACATTCAAGACTTGAAGACAGTATTTGAGTTGATGCGTCAACATCAACTGAAGATAAATCCCACTAAGTCTTTCTTAGGGGTTTCCAGTACAAATTTTTGGGATTTGTCATCACTTCTCAAGGTATCCATGTTGATCCTGATAAAATCAAAGCAATTCTTGAAATGCGTCCTCCACGTAATCTAAAAGAACTACGCGGCTTCCAAGGTCGCATTGCTTATATCAGAAGATTTATATCAAATCTTTCTGGGAGATGTCAACCTTTCTCTCGTCTATTGAAGGAGGGTGTATCATTTGTTTGGGATGAAGCATGCCAACAAACATTCAATGACATCAAACAGTACCTTACAAATCTACCTGTTTTAGTACCCCAGTTATGGGAAGACCATTTTTGCTCTATGTTCGAGCATTGGATCATTCTCTCGGTGCTCTTCTTGCACAAAAAAGTGATAAGGGTCATGAACAGGAAATTTATTATCTCAGCCGTATGATGGTTGGAGCTGAACACAGGTATACTCCTGTAGAAAAAGAATGTTTGGCCTTGGTTTTTGTCGTTCAAAAGATAGGACATTATGTGTCAGGACAGACTATTCATGTCATCTCCAGAAAAAATCCTATTCGGGTATTGATGAAGAAGCCGAGTATTCTTAACTCCAGGTTAGCTACTTGGACAATGTTGCTTGCTCCTTATGATATGGTCTATGTACCTCAAAAATCAGTGAAGGGTCAAGCGTTAGCTGACTTCTTAGCAGCTCACCCTATACCCGAAACTTCTAAGCTATATGAGGATATTCCAGATGAAGTCGTGGATTGCAACATGACTTTGAAGGATGACATTTGGCAATTATATTTTGATGGAGCATCGCGGGTTGGACCTAAAGGCAATATTGTCTCCGGAGTAGGCATTGTCTTGGTCTCTCCTGATAAACTGGTTATATACCGTGCTTATTCCCTCAATGAACCATGTTCCAATAATGTTGCAGAATATAATGCTTTGTTAATTGGTCTTCAAGTAGCAAAACAATTAGACATTAAGTTCTTGGAAGCATATGGGGACTCTCACCTGATTATCAACCAAGTCAGAGGGACATACGAAGTCAGGAATCCTGACCTCATTCCTTATCATCAAGTGGTAATCGAATTGGTCCTTTCATTCAAAGGATTCAATTCATTGAATTCGTACCACGTTCTCAAATTTTGGAAGTTGACGCTCTTGCTAGCCTAGCTGCAGACTTAGTAGTTCCAATCAGAAGACAAAATACTATCACTTTGTTGGATCGAGACTTATTCTGTGTCAAGAATAATTTCCATATCGAACAAAGTTATGCTATTGAATCAAATTCTCAGCAAAGGGATTGGAGGAGTCCATTTATTGATTATGCTGTTTATGGGATTTTACCTGAAGATCCAAAGGAGGCTGCATCAATCAAAAGAAGATCATTTCGATTCTATTATGATTCTTCAATGCATATGTTGTATCGTCGTTCTTATGACGGACTTTTGCTACGTTGTCTCTCTGATAGCGAAGCTAAGCAAACACTCCGCGAAGCTCATGACGAGGTCTGTGGTGCACATCAGCCAGGTCCAAAATTACAAGACCGTATTCGGAGGATGGGTTATTATTGGTCTTCCATGATAGCAGATGCTGTAGATTATGCCAGACGGTGTAAAGCATGCCAGATTCATGCTGATTTTATTCACCAACCTTCTGAATTTTTACATCCTACGACAGCTTCTTGGCCTTTCAAAGCTTGGGACATGGATATTATTGGTCCGATTAATCCTCCTTCTGTCAAAGGGCATCGGTTTATTCTAGCCATAACGGATTATTTCTCTAAATGGGCGAAAGCAGTGTCCCTTGTTGAAGTAAAAATGTCTAATGTGGTTAGTTTCATCAAACACCATGTCATTTATCGTTTCAGGATTCCCCGAAGGATAATCCATGATAATAGACCACAATTTGTCAGTCAGGCATTTTATCGATTCTGTGACAAGAATCGGATCCAGAACTTAGCTTCTACAGCTTACAATCCAGATGCTAATGGTTTGGCCGAAGCTTTCAACAAGATAATTATTAAACTTCTCAAAAAGTTTGTCTCTTCTAATAAACATGATTGGAATGAAAAACTTGGAAATGTTTATGGGCTTACCGAACAACAGTCCAAACTTCCACTGGTTTTACACCATTCTCACTGGTTTACGGATGTGAGACTGTTCTTCCACTGGAAATCCAGATCCCGTCTCTTAGAATAGCCATTGCTAATGAGCTAACTACAGAAAATAATGATCGGTATTGAGACTTCAAGAACTTGAAGGTCTAGACGAGAAGCGTCTTCAAGCACAACAGCACATCGAGCTATATCAAACCCGCATATCTCGAGCTTTCAATCGTAAAGTTAAAGAGAGGGTATTCAAAGTCGGTGAGCTAGTTCTAGTTGTCCGAAGACCTATGGTTATGACTCATAAGAGCAAAGACAAATTCCAAGCAAAATGGGAAGGTCCTTATGTAATTGAGACAGTATTCTCCAATGGTGCCTATAGGTTGTCTAAACCTAATGGAGATTTGCTCATGATGCCAATTAATGAAAAATTCTTGAAGAAATATTATATTTGAATTTCTTCTTTATTCCCCAGCTACCAAGGTTTGGTTAAGCTGATTATTTGTTCTCCTAAAAGAGAATTTTGATCTTCTGTCTTACCAGCTGATTTTAGAAAGAAAAAGACTTATTATTTATCATGTTCTCATGACCTCTGAATAGATATTAAGTCTACTTCTTTTCTTATCTATCATGTCCATATGACCTCTGAATAGATATTAATCTATTTTCTTTGAGTTGTTACAATCTGTCACGTTCATATTACCTCTGATAGTATTGTATACTCTAAAAAGAAAACAAGATTCATTATCTATCATGTCCACATTACCTCTAGATAGATATAATATACTTTATTGAGTTTAGAAGACTTATCATGTTCATATTACCTCTGATAAGTGTTTTCTATCTCATACCTATTATTTAAATTCAAAATAAATGATAGGGTCATAAAACAAATATTTCATTCATTTTTTGAAATATTACAGAATGGAAAAGATAAAAGAATACAAAATTCTTTATTGATGATATGAAAAGAAGAATACAAAATTATTTATTGACGATATGAAAAGAAGAAAACAAAATCCTTTATTTCCTAAGATGGAGCAGATACATCTTCAAGCATTTTCTGCAGCTCTGCCAAACGCTTCTCACGAGAGCTCAATACGATTGTAGTAGCTCTAGATCGTCGAGCTTCTGGAGTACAGAGATGGAAAAGTTCGGCAAAAGTAACTATCATCTTATCCTTGGCTTCATCAAGGGTTTTGATGGTAGCTTCAGCACCAAAGACTTCTTCCAATATTGAGCTCTGTGCCAAATGTTTGTCTCGAGCTACGATCATCTGCTCTCTCTTCGCCTTCAAGCGAGCCAATTCTGCCTCAACTTCATGAATTCTATCATTCTGTTAATGAATTCTTATGTTTGAAGTTTCATAGGCTTCTCTGTGTGTCTCCAGCAGAGGTTTAGTTTCAGCCAAAAAAGCTCTTTCTCTGGCGACTGCGCGACTGTATTCCTGGAAAGATTCCTTAAAAATAGTCTCCCGAGTGATGTATTCAGCAGATAAAGCATCATACTCGGTTTGGATAAGATTTTCAAGGGTTTCACTTGACAGCCTTAGATATTCTTTAACAGGCTATTCAAGTCCTTCTACTACCTTCTCCAACGCTGCTGCTCTCTTGACATCATTGAACATAGCAACGTTCCCAATGGTGGGAGCAATCGCAGCCTTCAAGCTTTTATAATTTAGGCCCTTCTTCAGGACCATCTTGATCAGAGCCGCCAGGGTTTTGTAGAAAGCTTCTATATGAATCTCAACTAAAAGATTTATTTCTGCATTAGAGCTTGGTGTGGCAGAGATCTCTACTAAATCCCTCTTTTGAAGACTGGGAGCAGATGTTGTTGTTGCCTTGGTAGCAGGCTGAGATGAAGTCATAGTTGTTGTTGCTACCAAGGCTAGCTGATCCCCAGAAGTTCTAGAGACAATATCTTTGGTATGTATTATTTCTACAACCGTTGTTGGAGCTGAAACTACTTGAGTTTCGGTGGCGGTGATTGTTGCGGGACGAATGGTGATTGTTATAACTGATTCAGGTTTGGACATTGTCGTCTCAAGAACTTGTGCCGAATCAATAGCAACAACTGAGGATGTTATTACTACGTCTCCGATTTCGGTTGATGGGTTGACAATATCTTCATTACCTTCGTTGGCTGTAGGCCCTTCAAGTTCTGGGAGTATTTCAGTTGCAGTTGGTTCTTCTGCAACTATTTCTTCATCTACAGCCGATTTTTCTGCAGCTAATTCTTCTTCTTCTTCTTCAGTGAGAGAAAGCAATTCTTGCTGGGCCTCTACTACTGGCTATTGTTGTACCTCCATAGATGGGAAATATTCTTTTTGAGCAGTATTTTATTTTGAAGAAGAACTCTCTCCTTCAGACTCTATTTCTTCTTCATGGATAGTCTCTTGAGGAGGAGGAGGAACAACAGGCTTTGCTGCAATGATGACACCTACAAAGATTAAGCAAAATAGTCAATATACAAAATTATAATATATATTTTTATATAAAATTTTGTGTAATTCATTTTTTACCTGGAGTAGGGGCAGGATGAGACAAGAGTGCATCATAATCATGATCCCAGTGATCATTCTCTAATTCAAGACCCGGTTCATCCGAAGGGATGGGTTCCGGATCATTAATATGAGTCGTGGCAGTGTCTTCAATAGCTTACGCCTTTTGTGGCGAAGTGAGATGCAATGAAGTGCTGAGACGTCCGGGAGATAGGTGCCCCATAGCTTCTGTTGCTGCTGCTGATTGGGATGTTAAAGACCCTTCTCCAGGATGAGCTGAAGAAGACGCAATGTTTTGAGGCTCTTCGACTGGAATCTCTCTTTCTGGAGTAGCAGCCCTCTGCCTGGAAGGCCCTTTAACAGTGACCTTTTTCTTCTTCTCTTTGGGAGCAACCGCTGTATCGGATTTACGCTTCCTAGAGGTAGAAATTATGAGTGCTCCCGTTGGTGCCTCTCCAGCTCCCATGGGGATCGCTGCCAGATATTCATCTAGAACAGCAGCATATCATCAGGTATGTCTGAAGGTACCATAATTGGTTCTTCGACATTTTTTTCCTTGTTCCATCGGAGACTTCCCTTCATGTTGTAGTCATTTGCGAAGGAACGGATGGAGGCATAAAAACGAGCATACGAATGAAGTATTCATAGCTCAGTTGTGCTGTTGGCAGTTGACACACGAAATTGAGCACCGGTACATCCAGCGCTAAAATATCTCCATGCCTTTGCACCATCAACTAACTTTCCATAATGGTTGAAGGAGGTAGAGGGATTACCAATGTGAAGTTGGTCATACCCGAATTGACGAGCGGACTGACTGGACAGATACGGTTCGAAGGCGCCGTCATCATCAGTTCTATACATCAGATGTGATGGTCTGATGCATATCAGCCAATTAAAGACAGGCGCAGGGAGTCCCGTCCTCTCTTCACCTACATCTTCAAATTGCACACCGAAACAGTCAGCCGAAACTGGCGGTCGTGTGCAGAAAAGTTCCACCCATGAGAGTAGTTTAGTGTTGTTCGGGTATATGCTACTAAAGTTACAATCCACGAGGCTTCATAGAACTTCTGGAGGAATACCTCCGCTCGATCTTCGGGGCTGGTGGCAATAAACTGCAGTTGTGGTGCAGTAACCAGCCCATTAAATAAGTATAGGGCATTTCCACCCTAGGGAAAACCTTTCGGTATGGAGCATTACTGATTAGCTTCTCACCAAATGCTCGCAGACCAGCATTTATCCGACACACCATTGCCGATAATAAGCTGAGTATGGTCTTGAACACCAAACGTACTGCTGGCCATAGTACATTTCGGTGAATTTTGTCGATCGTACCTGTCCCTGGTACGACCCATCTCTGCAGCCACAGAGAAAGAAAGCCTGCCAGCAAGGCTTCCTTTGAGATCTTTCGACTGCCATGCTTCAGATAGCTCAAAGCTTCATTCCCCGCAGGGATTTCTCCAGTCTTGGTGGTCAAATACTGATCCGGAGACTTGTGTGTGATCATCAAACCATGGATCAGATCTGAAGGAATTATTGAACAAGGGTTGATGGTTTGAGCCTTGTTGTCTTGGAATCTTTCCTTGTCATCCTTGGATATTCTATCCTTATGGTAGAATAGATAGGTTGTCCATTTATTGGTGTATGCCAAATACGACCCACTTTCATACATAGTGGTGCAAATCAGATAATGGCACATCAATTATTGATATACTTTGACTAAACCAGGATTTGTCTTGCTAATCTCTTCTAGTTTCAGGTTGGAGGGAATGTATTTTTCATATGGAGCTTCCCCCATTGGCAGCTTAGAGATGAATTGGATCTCATGTGGTGCAAAACCCATTTCTCCTATTGGGGTTACAAAAGTTCCTGTTGAGCTGATGTACAACTCCATCAAGGCTAAGAACAGGTTATTGTTCATTGGTATGCCTTGACTGGTAGAGACTACTGCTTCAAACAGCCCAATGGCTCGTAGCTCTGTTTCAAAATACTTTATGACCCAGGCACTGAGTTGAATCCAGTTCTTATTATGTGGGGTCATCCACCCTGGAAGCCTAGGGTTAACCTGAGGAAATAATACTGAACGTTCATAAACTTGTTTATAAACATTGGTATCTGCACTGGCTGGATCAGAGCTGAACCTCGCTTGGTGTGAATCCAGGCTGTAAATCGAAGAAAGGGACAACAACACCACTGGGAGTGCTGGTATGATAGCCCATTTGGTGGGACCCATCTCTCTTAAATATGATTTTTTCTTGGTCTACCATGACTGTTGAGAGTCAGGTTCCAGATCATATGTCTTGTGTGGGTGGCATGAACGAACGAAGACAGGGGATAATCCCTTGATATTGATGGGAGGTACATCGCTCTCTCCCCAAATCTAAATACCCAGGACTCATTCTTGGGATTTGTTTGAGATTTGAAGTCAATGGCGTCTCCAAACAAGAAGGTAGGCTTTAAAAATTGTTGGCCATCCAGCGATGTCAACAGCTCTCCATTTATCAAAGTCAGTAGCATCATGTCTTCCTGAGCAGCTATCAGTTGTTGTCTCTCTTCAGGGTACTATTTATATGATTGTGGGAACTCAACATGAGACAGATTCTCTAAGTAGTTGGAACCCAAAATACCAATTGGAGAACCAAAGATTTCAGAGAGAGGATGAATCTGCAAGTCCACTGCAAAAAGAAGATCAACAAAAATCAAGTTAGTAGAATTTAGAATAGATCTTTATACAAAACCTTACGCAAATGCTTTTACGCAAGTGAAGATTTGTACATAGAGGTGTATGACTAAAAGTTTTTTACGCATCCTTTTATCTGTTCAAAAAAGCAAAAGTTGTACGCATGAAAACATATAGTCTTTTTGACTTGCTTTACGCTGACACGTATGAACGCGAGAGACTTGCGTATTTTTACGCTAACACGTATAGACATGAGCGTATTTTGTATTTTACGCTGGCACGAATAGACGTGAGCGTACTTTGTTGTTTATATTTACGCTGGCATGTATAGACGTGAGCGTACTTTGTTGATTATATTTTACGCTGGCACGTATAGACGTGGGCGTATTCTGTTGTTCATATTTTTACGCTGGCACGTATAGACGTGGGCGTATTCTGTTATTTCTATCTTACGATGACACGTATAGACGTGGGCGTATTTGGTGATTTTTATTCTACGCTGACACGTATAAATGTGGGCGTAAAGTTTAGGGTTCAGTTCTTCTTCTTCTTCGACGAACCCATGGCCAAATTAGGAAGGGTTCTACCTATCATGACCGGAGCCACAGCGAGGTTGGTCCTTCGGGTTGGCTCAATGTGACGGCGGTCTCCGTACGCTCACTTCTCGACGAAGCAACGGCGGGCTTTTTGCCCTTAGCGCCAACGGTGGACTTGCTCTTTGGGGCCATTGGTTTGAACTAAGATTTCGAAGAAGAAGAGAGTAAAGGAGATTGAGATTGCGAGAATGAGTAAAGTTCTCTCTCTACCAGCAAAACTCTATTTATAGAAAATTTTGAAATCGGTTCAAATTCCTGAAATTTACGTTGACTGTTGGGTATCCCAAATTTTATGCTTCTGAGATGACTGTTGGGTATTCCGAATTCTACGCGGATGACTGTTGGATATCCCTGATTTTACGCTTCTATTCAAAGTATTTCAAATCCTAGAAAAAATTTGAAAACTTTGAAGGAGGTCTTGTAGAAGCATAAATAAATTCCATAGACCAAGTCAAAGAAGTTGAAAACTTTACACAAGTCAAACTGAGTCAGATTCAAGTTTTACGCAGAGATCAAACAGAGTCTAACTCTACGCGAACTACTTTACGCGAGAGCCATCCTCAGCCTTTATGCGAGAGATAGGCTGTCCACATCGCATTTAATGCGCGTGATACTGCTCTGACAGAATGATTTTCTGACAGTACATTGCACAGAAGCCAAGAAGATTTTTACACCAAACCCAATACTTGTCATTTAGCGTGCAGATGGGCTACTTTACGCTCAAGAGACCGCTTCTTTTACGCATGGAAGCTATTTGAGTTTTTACGCTCAAGGCTTTCGTGTGCGTAGAGTTTATTTGAGCTAACTATATGCTCAAGGCTACTTTTCAGCCACTTTACGCAGGAAGTCTATTTTGGGTTATTTTACGCCCAGTCTGCTACTTTACGCAGGAAGGTTGTTTTGGGTTATTTTTACGCCCAATCTTTTCTGACTATGTGAGAACGTGGTATGTATATGTAGCTTTCATGCCACACTTATCGAGGAACGTGTGTACGTGCTCTCCCCATATTGTTGAAGTTGTGGGACACATGTCACCATGCGTAGAGACCACAACTATGTATGGGACACGTTTCATCACACGTAAAGGTTGATTTTCAATCATGGATGGCAGTTTGTAAAACCCCTAAATTTTTACTATTTTTATATTAAATTTGGTACTGATTTAAAATTTTGTATTGTACGTCGCGTAGTCGTATTGTACGTCGCGTACAAAATTTTTATTTTTCGTAATTGCTCGACGAGTGCGAATATGTGCGAGCGTACATATTTTTAGAAAAATGTTTTCTATTTTCGAAGTGATATATATAATAATTATTTTGCCATTTTACCGAATCTCTAAGTTTGTTATTTTAAGCCTTTTTCCTTCTAACATTTATTAATAATAAATTATATTTCATTGTATACTAGAAAAGCATAATTTTGTATAATAATTATGCATACATATCTCATAATTAATTATTAGTTTATTTTTAATTTATAATGTAATTTTCAAAATTATTAATATTAGTATTTTTTGAAAACATATTTTGAATTTATTGTGACAATTTAAATCTTGATTTGAACTTTGGATTTATTTAAAATAATATCTATAATTGGAAATTTGAATTATCTTATTTTTAAAACTAAAAGAATTTAATTAGATTTAATTTGAATTTGTATTTGGATTGGATTTGATTGATTTTATATAAAATTAGGAATTATCTACTATTGGGTTTAATTTACTCCTAATCCTTATCTTAATGGGAATTCCCACATCCTATAAGTAGGCAGGTACTCCTCCATAAATTTTTATCATCCACATTATTCCTCCACAAATATTTCTCCATGAAGTGAGTGCATCGTGTCCATGACCGTGTCCGTGTCCCATCCACTACTTGTCTTCTTTTACATATACATACGACTCTTCCCGTCCGACACACCCGGACATCCAAATCCGTGTCTCGCAGGACACTACCCCGACTCGATACAATCAAATCCCTAACCCTAAACCTAACTTTAACCCTAACCCTAGCTTCTGCCCCTGACCATGCTGTCCGACCCGACGATCTTCGACCAGCCCGACCCGACCAGCCGAGCCATCCCGACGAACCCTCTCCGATCTCCTCCCCTCCAATTTTTCCTTCTCCCAAACTCCTTCTCACTCCCTCTCAACTTTCTTTCTCTCTCTTTTTTTACAGAGAACAGCTGTATTATTTTATATTTTATTATTTTAATAGTTTTAAATTTGGTTTATAATTATATTATGTTTTTTATGTACGCAGGCAGGTGTTAACTATTGTAAGGTGATATTATTATTATTATTATTATTATTATTATTATTATTATTATTATTATTATTATAATTTTTATTATTAACAGTACTACTAATTACACTAATTAAGTATAGGATTATTAATATTGTTGTTGTTATTTATTATCATACCTATTATGTTTATTATCATTACGGTTATTATTTTGGGGAATTCTTATATTATAAATTTTCAATCTATATATAGGGGTTAGAGCTATCTATGTAATTCCAAATTTGGGTTTTAACCAAAAAAATGTATTTCCTTTGTTATTATTTATCAATTAATTTCTTAACAAATAGAATAGTTTTTTCCTACTTAAAAATGTATTTTTTAGAATATTTCGCCTAAAAACGATTTTATATATAACTACCGATATATTTTTGTTAATAGAATATTTTTCAAAGATTATAAGTATTTTTCTGAAATATCGTTTCTGTCAAAACTCAATTTTTCAAACTTAATGTCTTTAGCCAAAACAGTTTTTTCTTACGATTTTCTTGACTCTTAAAATATTTTCATATGTATTTCTACTTATAAAAGAAAACCATTTTTAGTATTATGATTACTTTTCTAAAAATTATATACTTATTATTCAATTCCTTTATTCTTCCATGACCAGCCCTATTATTCATATTCCCTCGCCAATTCAAGCCTACCTTATGTCAACCCTAACTAACTTGAACTTTCTGGACCCAATGGAACTGTCCGTACCACCATCAGAGGTCCCCTTGCATAGTTGTTGCACCAAAGTCGCAGTTCGTGCCACATTGATCATCGCAGCACACCAGGCGTCCTATCAGGCAAGACACCTTGCCATTCGCTGTTTAATTATTTTAGCTCATATTTTATGCATTATTTATTTTCTTTATGCAAAATAAACTGTGATACATGGCATAACCTGTTAGAACTTACTGTTCATTTATATTTCATGCTATGTATTATTTTTCTCACATTTAACCTAGATTTAAGGGACCACCTTGTGTGTTGCATTCATTGGCCTTGACACGTTGTACCACGAAGTTGTGTGTCGCATATAGAACACGGGAGTACGTGATTGGCTGGCCACTAGTACGTACAAGCCGTGCGATAGGAATAACCGCTAATAGAGATTGCATGCTAGTTGACTTAGCGGTTATAGTAGTTTGTGTTGTGGATACAACACAGTAGGCATTGGGGGGGAGGACAATTTCTTAGCGTATGGGCTTCGATGCACTTTTTCTTGTGACCCGGACTCTCCGCTGGAGATACGGGGTTGATGACCCATGATTACTGACGTCCACTGACGGTTCTGCGGAACGTCATGCTCTTACTGATGGGGCCTCTGGTGCCCAAGGGGGACTATGCCGATCCTATTCAGCCAGGGCCCATGCGTAGGAAGGATTGTTCTTAACTACATTTCACTTAGAATGGATAGGCACCTTTATCCGTTAGGTACGAGTACTTTTGGTTTGGGTACTTGTATCTGACCGTGGCTTGGAACAATAACTTGTCGCGGATTAGTTCGTCACATCTTGTCCTTGTTTGGTTATAGGTGTGACTTACTACTTCGATGAGAAGGTATTGAACCTTGTTGGGGTCCGGATACCATATTGGATTATTAGCATGGAAAGATACTTCACCGTGAATTAGTTTACCATCCCCTGTCCTTGTTTGGTTGGGGGGATGGTACGCTCGTTCAGTAGGTGCGTATTGGACAATGTTATAATTCAATTGACTTATTTATTTGAGCAATATTTATTCAGTTTATATGGCATGATATTATGTGTCTTGTTACGTCCCTCTGAGGACCTGGTTATCTCGCCAGGTGTGTGCTATTGTCTTTCGCAGGTGTTCTCGCTCTAGTCGTGACCATCGCTATTTCTTCGAGGATGATTGCACTTGGATCGTCTTCGCTTCACTCGCCAAATTTATATCTTTTTTTATGTATTTCTTTTCATAGTTGGTAGTGGATTTGTCTCCGTCCAACTACATGTACCAATGACAATTCATAGTGATTATATGATATATTTTATTCATTTATTTTGTGTGGATGAGATTAGTTATGGTTCTACTGCATTTTACAGCTTATGTATTCGTACGAGGTTTCCATATATTGGAGTGTACTTCGTATGAATACAATTGGCATGTCTACGTTCCTAGTCCTACGTATTTTGGGACTGGGGCGTTACACAGTTACTTGCGTAGAGACCCAATTTTGCTGCTTTTACACACATAGGGTCTATTCTATAAATAGACTTATTTTTAACAGAAGAATAAAAAAAAGATATACAGAGGAGGAGATTCTGAGAAAACTCATACTTTCAGAGTGATATTTCCAGAAGCATTTCTTTAACTTTTTCTCAAGAACAGGGTGAAGCAAAGCAGGAAAGCATTCGACTGTCCCATCAGTGCCATTGTGTCGATACCTTTCTGGTGACTTAGTTCTTCCGATTGTTCATCTTCTTCAAGCTGTTTTCTTCATCATCATCGTGTGGTCCAAGGAACAAAGTGATCGCTCTCAGATCAGACTTCTATAGCAATACTCTCCAGAATCTATTTATACTTTTGTACTTTTTCTCGTTTTCTTTCAAAAGCCAATTTTAGGCATTTTGTTAAGTGAAACACAAAACTTTCACTATCTGCATCAAACTCTGAAAAAGAGTCTTCTCCTAAATGAGCGAGAGGGAGATCTTCTTGATTAAAGACACCTTGGTTCAAATTTTGATTTCTTGATCTGGTATACTGAAAGACACCTTCACTGGATGCATGAATCCGATCCAAGTATTACTGGCTGGGATTACGGGATGCATTACGTCTTGGACATTTTCTATACCCAGTGCCTTAAGAAGTCATGTTAACAGAAGCATATAATAGCTTGTCTTCATCTTCTATTATATGTTCAGGAGTTGAAGCATAGTTCAGACAATCGAAGACAGACCGTCGAGCCGATTGGCAACAACAGTTGATGACGATTTTATGAAGGCAGTGGCGATCTGAATAGTGATTTGGAGGTGAGGAAGACATCCCTGTAATCATTCGTCTTTGTGTAAGACGTTGCCGAAGATCAGTTACAACTACAGGACGAGAAGAAGTCGGAGGGACATATTCCTTAATGATGTTAGAACATGTCTCCTATTCTTCAGATGTTTAGTTCCCTGAGTATACAAAGATGTACTCAACTCATTAGCATAAGTGGTTGGGTCCTTCTTTTTAAACCTTGGCTTCTGGTACAGATGGGCCTTTGGCATAGGGTTCTTACGTTTTACCAAAGTTGATACTGGTTGACGCCTATTGAGATAAGCGCATAAATCAGATAATTTTGCTCCAGGTGTATCTGTTTGTGATACCCTTAATTTTTTTTTGCTTAGATCTTGAAATTTGCAAGGTGGAAAGATCTTGACCAGACCCCATAGGGGTAGGCAAGATGCCTCTTTGATCAGTATTCCTTCCAATATCAGAGATCCGAAGACCTCTGTTTAAAGGAATATAATCTGATATATCTTCCTCTAAGTTATAGACCAGGGAAGCTTGAGAAAAAACCAAAGGGTGCTTTTCTTTATTTTGTAGAGGGTTAGCTAAGATGCGTTTCCCTCCTTTTTGTTGTGGAACCACTTTAGGCACATGTTACGCCAGTTGAGGAAATGTTAAAGGAATCTTCCCTTTGTTCTGTCTGGTGACAACACTAGAACATTACTTTTCAAAGTTCAGAACTGGAGAATTAGAAGAGGGAATAGCCAAAAGACTAGTTCCCTTGGGTTGCGCCAGAGCAGCAGACTACGCCTGGGTTATTGATTGCTTGGGTTGTGCCATAGCACTACGGGCTACTGGTTGTACCCTAGTAATATAGGCTACTGGTGGCGCCTTGGCAGCAACATGGGTAGACTGTGCCTTGGCAGTAAAGAGAGTAGTGGACTGCGCGCGGGCAGCAGGAAGAGTGGATTGCACCCTGGTAATATAAGCAGGATGTGCCTGAGCCACCGAGGCGGATTGTGCCTTGGCCACTGAACACTCAGGTTGCGCCTGGGCAACAGCGACTGTGGGAGACTTAGGAGCCCACTACAAGAAATGTAGGTTTCCGTGACAAGTAATTTGTGACAAGTGTCAAACTTGCCACTGAAAGGGATATTTTTGTGACAAATAATTTTTGTTGTCACTCATAATTTGATTCTGTGACAACAGTTTTTTCCGTCACACAGTTAAATCATTTAGTGACCATGTTTTTATTGGTCGTCACTTAATAGTGTCACTGAAATAAAATTTAAATTTTATACTTATGTCATAGACAAGTTATGTGTGATAAGTGAAAATACTTGTCACTTAAGGATTTTTTATAGCTACAAGAAAATATTATTGTCACATAAAAGTATTGGCCACAAGATTAAAATTTTATTCTTGTCACTTAAAAGTTTTTTTTAGTTACCAAATAATTGTTTGTCACACAAAAGTATTAGTCACAAAGAAGAAATTTATTTCTTGTAACAAAAACTTAAAGTAATTTAAAAAAAATTAAATAAACAAAATATTCTGATTTTGATATTATTTTGACAGTAATATTAAATTGTAACCGGATTTGACTATACCAACAAAAAACTCTCATTTGCGACAATCTTTTACGAGGGTTCTCGAAAAAAGTAACTACACCAAAATGGACGATTTACAACAGTTAGAGTTGTCCAACAACGACGTATTAAAATCGTCGTTGCATTTTTGACGGATTACAACCGTTGTTTAACATCAAAACTTATTCACCAAAAAAGTAAACTTGAATTCGACGGATTAAAATTGTTGTTTAATTTGCAAATTTTTGTTGAAATTATTGGCTCCCACTACTAGAAAAATATCTTTTTATAACGTTTGATAAAATATTATTATAACATTTTATATAAAAATGTTACAAAGATTCAGAAATCCTCCTTAATACAACGGTTTGGAGTAATTTTTTGATCTATTATGACAATTTTTTTATATATAAAGGTTACATAGTCTGTATTTTTATAACAATTCTATACTGGAGGGTTATAAGAAGTTCCAAAAAAAAAAATTTCCCCCAACCTTTGCCCGCCCTTTTTTTTAAGCTCTGCTCGAATTTTTTTCGAGCCTCCCATTAACACCCCCCCTCTCTTTCTTGTTCCTCCTCCTCCTCCTCCTCCCCATCAAAAATTGTTCTGTTCATCCCATCATCTCCTTCTCTTGATCAAAAAACCCCAAATTCCTAACCCTAATCCACCCCAAACCCTAACCCTATAAACCCCCCATCCTCCGAAAGCACTAACCCCCAAAACACAAAGAGGAGCAGCAGTGGTGCCGACAGCACCACTCGTAGTGCCTGTCTTCTTGTTGATGACGGAGCCGTCAGCAGCAGTGCCACCGTTGTCGGGAAGACAAGGGTCGAAAGCGACCACTAAGAAATCCGTAGGTACGAATCTCTCTTTTCGATTGATTTTCTCGTTGTCGTCCACTTAGACTTTCTTGATCTCTCCGATGAGTAGCCAACAAGCAGCTAATATGAACGGGCGGGCAATAACATTTCAATCAGAAATGTTATTGCCCAATTTCGCTCGGGTTTCTGATTTTGATCATATTATTGTTTCAAATTGATCTTTGGTATGTAATTTTTGTTTTCTAACAAGGAATTAGGGGAAAGCCCTGGTTTCCAGGACTCATGGCACCCAGGTGACGAAGAGGATCTTGAAGAAGACATCAAGCACTTCAAGAGGACAAAGAATGACAGCAAGATCTCTGTCAAGGTGAATAAATATATTTTTTCCTATTTATATTTTGTTTTGTTGATTTTGGGATCAATTTTGTTGAATTTTCGGAAGGAAAAATCTATAACCGAATTCTTCCTACTGATTTTGGGATCAATTGTTCCTATTATAACGTTCTCTGGGGGACTCCTCGCTCTCCGCGGGGGGGGGGGGGGGGGGGGGGGGGGGGGGGGGGGGGGTAGGCAACATTTCCTTGAAAATTGTTTAAGAGGCCATATATATGTTAGACATTTTCCTTAAAGGTTTTTTTTGTTTTTGTTTTTAATGTCTTTGGGAAAGCCCTCTTTGTTCTTCCAAAGAAAAACTCATATTTGGGTGATTGACTCATCTTATATAATTTATCTTAGATGGAAACCTTGTGTTTTTTAAATAAATCAAGCTGCACCATGTGCGCTGAATTTTTATAATTCATTTTGCTTCTGATATGTTCTCGAATCACGCTGTAGCACATGCCTGGAGAGAGATTTGATTTAGGCTATATTATTCGTTTTGGACGTCTTTTGAGGAGGATTTTCCTTGGAGCTGAGAAGGCTTCTTGGTGTCTTTAGGTTCACGTATTTGCGTATGCATCCTTTGAGGATAGAAGTACTAGGTGTTTTATTGTATTGGTATTTTGCTTAACTATAATCATATTGTTTAAATTTTGTATCATAATTTTCGTATATTTTTGAAGGGGAAAGATCACCTGAATATCTAAATACTTTTATGCGCTTGTAATGCCTTTGTTTGGAATGTGGATTTAAATCAAATGATCAGAGAGTTCCATGGAACTTGATTAATTATAGTGGCTACCATTTCTATAGATCTCAAAGTCATTATTTTCAGCACATAGATTAAGTCAAATTACTTCTCAATTTGATAATCAAATGTGACTATTGCTAAATCATATATTAGTTAGTTCCATAATAAATGTTTTCAACAAGAGAAATAGAATCCAACTAATGTTAGTTCAAAGGACTCCATAAGCTCTTTCATTTATAGATGTTTAAGACCTAGAAATCATTTTGAACAGTGTGGATCGTGCAATGGGATTAGTGTTAGACTGCATCCGAAACCCAATCTCTCTCTCTCTCTCTCACAGACACACATACACACATACGATCAGTGATAAAAATCATGTTGCGATATAGAAAGACCTTCCCGTTAAGACGTACACATGTTGCGAAGGACATGAGATAGATGTCATTTTCTCATCTAATACAAAAATGTTGGACGTAGCGAGAAAGCTACATGTATCCAGTCATACCATGATTTTTTTTACTATTTAGGAGGATCCATCGTGTATGTGTGTGTATGTATATATATATATCACTAATTTCTACTAGGAAACTAGTACGAACGCATATATATATATATATATATATATATATATATATATATATATATATATATATATATATATACACCATGGGGAGTCCAAGGAGGTTTTTTGCTGATATTTATTCTCATACACTGGTATGTTGTGTGGTATTGTTATATTAATGTTGTTAGTGTTTATTCTGATTCAGAACACAACTGAAGATATGGCATCGTCCATCCGGAAGTTAGAGGAAAGTTTGCAAGAAACCTGCAAAGAATGGGATAAAGCTTTGCAAGAATTGGCTCGACTCAAGTAACATTTGTTAGATAAGGTAACCTCTTCCTTTTTTCAAGTCATGATTTTGTATTGGTAGTTCACTAGAGAAGTTTTCCTTTCTAGCCATAATCACAAACTTTTATTATATAGTTTGTCATGTTTATTCTGATTAGCCTTGATTTTGCATATGGTTTATACATTTGGTTTCTTAATTTTGCAACTCGAACCTTATTCTACCTATTTATGTATTTCAATTAATAGAGCCAATTTCTAACCTTAAAGGAATTATTCTTGGATATAACATAAAAAGTCCATAAAAAGTCATCGGGCTGTTACTTAGGAGGACAATTTATGGATTTTTAGTCATTTCATATTCTAGACTGATAGTTTATTCCCTAGCATGCAAAAGGAAAACATTTATTTTACAATTTTAAATCCGAGGAAATAATAGCAGTGTAGTGTCATTGCAAAGCTCCCATGCAGCTATTGTGTCAGTTTAGCCTTCCAAGTTGTAGTTTGTTTGATTCTCCCATTCTTTCAGTGGTGACAGATGCTAGTCTTGACTCTCGGTTTCATAAAAATACGACAGAGAACTAACTTGTGTTCTCTCTATAGAAATAAATGAGGCAATTAGCATGTGATACAAAATTTTTTTAGCCAAAGTTCATGCCCATGAGATACTGGATGACTAATTTATTTTTAATTTTAATGGGTTTAAGTGCTTTGAAGATATTTTGCATCTTCTTTGAAAATATGCCTGGAGGTCAATTCAAGGCATCTTCTTCGTATTTGGCAACATAGCTTCACATATTTTGCTTTTCACATGCTGATGCTTTGTGAGATTGGGTGTACACTCAAAGTGAGGTTTCTCTTCTCAAACATCTTCTGCAGCTAAATTGAATATGGTTTCTTCTACTACGCTATTGTCTTAGGAACTTGAAGATTCAGATAATAGATATTTTCAGTTTTGCCTTTTTATACATTTACATTTCCATTTTGAATGGGCCTAAAATTTTGTTTTGCACGGATTTGAACCTCTTCAATTTTGTCTTTTTATACATTTACACTTCCTTGTTGCTAATGGATAGTTTCAGTGTCAAAACTGTGTTTTGATTTCTTTTCAAGTCTCTGTTCATGCTTCAGCCTTACAAAAATAAATATGCATGCATTCTCTTGCATTTTCTGGACGTTTGTTGATTTGTAACAGAATTTTCCAAACCTTCTTTTTTGAAGAAGCCTTCTTATTTTGAATTCCTGTCAGAGAGAATTAGTTTCTATTAACTTATATTGATTGCCATCCAAGAGTATTTAAAAAAAAGGCTGGTCCTAAAAAATATTATCATAGTAGGAGGCGATTTAAATAAAGAAATCAAGTTTTGGAAATGTGACTTCAAAAACTACATATTCTTGCAATATTTTTGAAAACTACTGTATTTTAAAGTATATTGTTTTTTTTCCTTTCTTTCTTAAAAATTGTATTTTAATTAAAATCCTTGTAAAATGGATCCACCAGAATAGACTCTTTTCTTTTGACATGGTTACGAGGTTCGTCTAAATTTTTCTTAGTTATATTTTTGTTTCTTTTATTAATATTAAGATTGAGGGTTTTCTGAATCCCAAACCATGAATTGTATTACAACATCATGACAAATTGTGTGCTAGTTTTGACAATCTAGAAAATAGCACAAACTTTGACTACATTATCTACTTTTCTGGATTTCTAACTTCTAACCTTGTTCAAGCCTTAGACAATCTCTAACCATGTTTCAACAATAGTACGCTTTTTGTGTTCGCAACTACGTGAATTGAAATGTGGATATATTATTGATATGGGTCATTTTGTGTTTTCTGGAGTAGATTTATTGTGTTCGTATAGATATGTTATTTTCCAACACAATAATGAAGGTGGAAGTATATGTAATTAAAATGATGCTGGTAGGCCTAGATGCCTGCAGAGGAATGCATAGTATGGAGGAGGACTGGGTATAATACTATTATTGTTAAATTTGAATTGGACTGATAATGATATGGTCCTCCATCAGCTTGTCTTTTCAAGGGTACCTAGTCAAGGGTACCTTCCACACTTTCTTTGGCACATATGTTAGTTCATTTTTCTGACAACATGGATTTGCTCGCCCAAGATTAGCTGACAATCCGAATTTTGGGTGCTGATCTTTTCCTGTACGAAAAGATTTATTCTGGAACAGAAGATTAACCAGCTGCTATTAGTGATTTTATTATTTTGTTTATGTGAGTTAAGAGACCCAGTTTAGCTATTCTGTTTTTGTGATATATATAGTTTTTGATGTTGCTTTCCTTTGGTCAAGTCGAATATTATTTGCTATGAAAGTATTGTAATAATTGTTCCTTTGATTGTTTCTCTAGTAGTTAGTTAAATTTTAATTAGTTGTCAATTGTTTCTTTATTAATGTTGTTAAGATCTCGCAATGTGATACAATTTAGAAGCTTATTGGACTGTGGTGGGGGCCTAACCTCTATTGTAGTTATGCCGATGGTTTTGTCATGTGGCCTTCCATATTTTGGGAACATGACATTATAAGCTGCTATTGCAAAATATGACAAAGTACAATAGTTATAAGTTAATAACATGAGTACAAGCAACCTCTATTGTACTGTAGTGGAGGCCTAACCCCTAGTATACTGCTTTCAAAGAAAGTAAACAATAGTTATAATAACATGAGTACAAGCAAGCATGAATAATAGTAGTAATTATATATGTTTGGAAAACAAAGCAATGAAGAACAATTTTATGTCATAGTTTCATACAGCCTCTACTTTGAAAATCTCATGCATGCCCGGTATCACGGTGATAGGACCATAGATACTTAGTTTCGATCTAGTCGTAGGCATCAGGAACAGAAAAGCACACGGGCTTGTTTGTACTCTGCTAAAATAGACGATGGTTAAACCACTATCCATCCCCATGGGGACTATCGAATGATCAATCTCATGAACAACAAAACCATCAAAGGATGTGTTCGACAAAATCCTCCCCAAACCCCAATTAGTCACTAAATAAAATAATGTACTTAAACTATGCTATCTTAACCTAATAAAATTAACTTCCTAAATTTGTCAATATTTCATTTCTTGTACAGCAATTCTGACCGTCCTAAAGTCAATATCTTAAAGTTACACGAACGTGAAAATCAAAGGATTCTCTGTTATATTTATGAATTATTGTCATGGCCCATGGGTTCAAAATAGAGTTCTGTGCTAATGGCTATTGTGTTTTATGACAGTTGGACCACAGTGGAGATCCAAAATTTACAAGATGGATTGGCTAAGTAAATTATTTATCAATTAGGAACATGAGATTTATGATTACAAGAAATTAAATGCCTCGAATATATATATAAAAAGCAAATCTATGATCTTCATCAATTTGTCATTCTCTTGTTAAGCTATGGACATTTAGATATATGATTAGTTTATGTGACTCTAACCTTATAAGGCATTTTCTTTTTTCGGCACTGAACTAATCCACATATTTATTTATTTTATAATTTTTATTTTTCATTTTATTTCTTATGAGCAGGCAAGGGATGTATTATTGTTGCATCAAGACCTGAGATTCTTATCATATTGACAAGGTACAAACTTTTGTAAGAATTTTAAATTCTTTGTTTGCACAAATAATATGTTGTGTGACGTAAATGGCGTTTTTTGGCATGCCAGTATTGTACAAAAAATATTATGTTTAGTTTTGCTTATTTTCTTTGAAGTTGAGAAAAGAAAGAAATTATTATTGCCAATCCAGTGAACTAAGGAGATTATCTAGCTACAAGTCCATCTAATATACAGGTACAAATTGTCAACCAAAGTTGCATATAATAAGTTATATTTGTTTGAAACAAAAGGCTTATTGGAAGTAAGTCTATAAAGTCATATGCAAT
Source organism: Iris pallida (assembly GCA_029216955.1). Taxonomy (NCBI): domain Eukaryota; kingdom Viridiplantae; phylum Streptophyta; class Magnoliopsida; order Asparagales; family Iridaceae; genus Iris; species Iris pallida. Next base: position 8,492,486 of record JANAVB010043019.1, read on the forward strand.
TTACATAACGCACCATTATGTAGGTTCATCATCAGGCTTATTGGAAGTAAGTCTATAAAGTCATGCTAAGGGTCATCATCATATTTACATTGTTAAGGGTCATCATCACATTTACATATCTGACATTTAAATACACATGAATTGTTTCAAAGTTATATGCAATTTAGGTCTTACATGCAAAGTCTCAATATCAGTTTGATGCTGTTGTTACTAACTTGATGATCGTTCGAAAATTTATTTTTCTTTTCGCTAACAAATAACAGGCTCGTCATTTATTACCATAAATGACCCTTGGTGTATACTTGTGTGTATCATCCTGTATTTCTTACTTTCCATGTTTATAGGATGAAACTAATCCTAATTTTGATATGGTGTGGTTCTCTACATGGATGTAGATTTGTTTCTCAGTGGAAATGAGTAAAGTTCTCATTTTATCAAAGCAAATTTGGTTTACCATACACATCCAGTAACTAGATAAAATATAGTGATATCACTGAGGTGTAATATTTAAACATAGAAATTTACATTGCTTGCATCCAAACCAATATCCTATGGTACTTAAATGAAGTTTTAAGTACCGATAGATCAACACCGTTGAAACTAGGAAAACTAACGTTAGAACTACCAAAAACCGATACACATTGGAGGGGTCCAAACTGATAACGAAACTGATACTACAGACTTAAGTACATTGATTACTAGTTAAATATCAATCCATAACAAAAATTTTGGGCTAAACCAAAAATCTTTATTATGTTCCCTATTACCAGAGTAAATTGCCATACCTATCCAGCTCTCATCTAAACCAAAAATCTTAATATGTGATTTTATGGTTTTTTTTTAATCTTCTAGTTTTACTAGCTCTCCTGGTCAGATCTTAAACAGTTGTATATTTATTGGAATGAAAAGTTGAATGGGTTCTTAAGCTGGTCAGATCTTAAACAGGTGGATATTTATTTGGGATGAAAAGTTGAATGGTTTAAGCTGTTTTTATTCTGCTATTAGCCACAAGTTACTATCTTTTTGTTTCAATTTATATATGGATTTCTGCTGCCTTTGTTTCAGTTCTGATACTCAGGTGTAAGAGCTCCTTAAAGCTGCTGTTTTTTGTGGGTTTGGATGTTCAATTTTGGTTATGACCTACATGAGGATATGAACTTCAATTTACATATTGATATTTTTATTTTGTTGAATCCAGGGGATTAGTAGTATTTTTGTATTATACACATTTGGAAGTCTTGGGTCCAAGTCCTGACCTGGACGAATGCTTGTTCAGGACATATACCTGTGGCAGAGGCACTGAAAGTACCAACCCAAATATTGTTCACAATGCCATGGACGTGAGTATTGTTCTTTATACACTTTATTGGATATCGCTTCTTTTTTAGTTTCAATGTCGAATCATATGTTAGTTGACAACCTAAATATTCTTTGAAGGATGGATATTCTTTTGAAAACACTTATTTTGGATGGTTATTTAACCTTAAATTTGCTAACTTGATTTTTCAAGATTGGCAACTTTTGTTCTTTTGATTTGATTAGCAGGTTCTGGTTTCATTTCTAAACAATCTCTTTATTGATTTATGCAGGTCATTAAAGATTGATCATCACCAAGACAGGAGCTGCATATGCAATTGATCATCAATTTATATTTATAGATTACTCTTGATTTTATGTACCAGCTAGTTTGGATACTCTTTATTTTATAAGTACTACAAATTACTTCTCTTCAAATTATATGTACTAAATTTTGAGGTGCAATATAATTACTTTTTGTGAATTGATATAATTACTTTTCATCTTCTTGTTGTCCATAATTACTTAGAGTTGGTCGCCTATATAAAGCTATTTAGAATTTGTGAAGGTTAGTTATGGTTTACATTGAAAATTCGATAGAGGTGTTTTTGGAAGATGAGCACAATTATGCATGTACCCTCTTCTACAAGAATTGTATGATATTGTATTGTGTGTTCTTGTGTTTCAATTTATAATGGCAATGACAATGACAAACAAAGATACTCGTGACAATATTGATTTGCCACCAAACATATAAAGTGTACACTACGGTGACAACATTTACCTTCACTAAACATACAAGTATATAGTGACAACAATAAAAGTGTTACTGCAAGTGTTTACAATGATGACATGTACTTGTCAATAAATATACACGTTTATTGTGACAACAATAAAAGTGTTACTAAAGTTGTTTTGTGATAGCAAATGTCGTCACGAAAATAATTTTTATTTTTGTCAAAAAAATATTTATTTATTTTTAGTTACAATAAAAAGCTATTTTGTGACAATATAGTGCGCCACTTATAATATTTTTAGTGACGAATTTTGTTGTCACGAAAAGTTTACTATTACTGACAACATATTCTTGTCACAGTAGAGAACTTTCTGTGACAATGACTTTTGGTCGTCACTTATACTTTTAGCTACGGAGGTATAGGCTACGAAAGTAAGTCGTCACTGTACTTGTCACAGAAGATGTGTTGTGACGAGTTTCATAACTTCTGTGACAACATTACATGTCACAGAAACCATGTTTTCTTGTAGTTCCCTTGGGTTGCGCCAGAGCAGCAGACTGCGCCTGGGTTATTGATTGCTTGGGTTGTGCCATAGCACTACGGGCTACTGGTTGTACCCTAGTAATATAGGCTACTGGTGGCGCCTTGGCAGCAACATGGGTAGACTGTGCCTTGGCAGTAAAGAGAGTAGTGGACTGCGCGCGGGCAGCAGGAAGAGTGGATTGCACCCTGGTAATATAAGCAGGATGTGCCTGAGCCACTGAGGCGGATTGTGCCTTGGCCACTGAACACTCAGGTTGCGCCTGGGCAACAGCGACTGTAGGAGACTTAGGAGCCCACACAGTCTTGTTCTTGGTAATAGCCGCAGTGCGTTTATTGCTCTTGGTGCTAATCATATTCTCGTAGGCTGTCTGGTTGACTTGAACAACCAGAGTCTTCTGCGTCTTGCCGATCGACGCCGTATCACATTGAGTTGTCACTTTCTCATCGGAGGAGAAAGTCGTCCCCAGCAGAGTCGCCATTTTGTTTGCAAAAAAATAAAAGTTTTATAACAAACTGAGAAAAGAGTACAAAAGTACAATAATTTTTGAGGAAGTATAATTGTAGAAATCTGATCAGAAGACGATCACTTTATCCCTTGGACTATGTGAACTTGAAGACTAGAGCCTCTGGAGAATGCAGCAACAATTTTGCAAGAGTTCTTGATCTCTGTGCGTGATCCTTTAACAATGATTGGAAACCCTATTTATAGAGTTCTGAAAATAACTGTTTTAGCAGTTATTCTGATCTGTGCGAGGCTGGGTTGTGCCACATTGAGTTGCGCCAACCTCCTGTTGCGCCAACTTTCATTCAGTTATCAATCGTGTACTAACTGTATTTAGACGTGTGGCATCATGTGATTGAGATGCGCGTGGTCGTGCACAGGATAGTAGACACGACATGAGAGATTAGTGGCATGTGCGCCACGTCATCCTGTTTTAGAAATAAAAAATTATCACAACTTTATCAGGTTACGCGAGCTTCAGTCAACAAGTTAAACTGCGCCTGATTGGACTGCGCCTAGACACGTGGCAGCTTTTGAAAAAGAAGTCGTTCAGATTGCGCCTAGGTGCAACTCACAAGATGTGCAGGACAGCTGTCAATACAATCTTCTCGAGCGGCACAATTCGAAGGATTCGAAAAGATTTCGCTGTGTTTGTCAGTTGTCAGTACTGTCAGGTAATGATGGCCATTAAGTGTCAGACACCACGTAGGCTTTGGCGTAACTTAATTGGGCGCAGTCTGATATCAGGCGCAACCTGATCCTCAGCTTGATCTCTGGGCTTCAAAATAGTGCGTAGATTGATCTTTGGGACGCAACTTGATCACTAAGTAGTAGATACATGGCGCAACTTGATTTTTAGGCTCTAAACCAGGAACAATTTCGCTGAAGAAATGACATGGCGAACAATAAGGAAGGACCATGATAGATCGAGGATATAAGCATGTGATCAGGTCAAGATTTCGAAAAGATGAGAAGACACGAGTAGAGATCAAGGGCGAGTGCTGATTGAGACATCTATTCAGTAAAACCCTCATACATCTTGATTTACAAGACCTGCGTGGGCTACCACTTAAACCGTATCACACCCCAGAACCAGAATACTAGAGAGCGGGGGACAGACACAGCAGCTACGTACATTGAAGTGAATCCCACTTCGCAATACGGTCACGGCTGTCTAGATGCATGAGGGTTTACTATAAGCCATTAGTCTCTTAGGGTCAAGAACAAGCCTAGTGTCTCAATCTCAAACAAGCAAGTAAATGTAACAAGATGGTAGATCATCAAACATACAAAGTAAGACGTCCCAAATATTACATATTCAGATGATCATGAAGCTAGTCATACAAAATGCGAAGACTAGCAAGAATTTAAGTCATACATGATCAACCCTAGGATTTATCAATCATGTTACAACCCTTAGGCAGATAGGAATGTAAATTCAACACGAGCTAACACTTTCTCGGCTGCTAAACGTCTCAAAAGAATAATTTTACAATAGAGTGAGAGAGCAAAATAAAACCTACTCGTTGCCAGGATTTCTTCTAGTGGTCACCATCTGGCAGGAAGACTGGACGATCCTTGGGAGCTGCTCCGAAATCTGGCCATACAAAACCAGCTGGGTCAAACCCCAGAAGAGCAAGTGCCACAATGGAGGCTTCACTTAAGAACTAAAACCAGCATATTAGCACATGAGACATAAATGATAATAACATATATGAGTTAGGGAAAACAAGGTGATAAATGATAAGACAACTAAGACACTATTTCGGTAGCCAAGTTACAACCCGTAAACCAAATAAGGACCGGGATTGTAACCCTTCACCTGAACAGAGCTTAGTCTCCAACCAATTATCGACAAGAGTAAACATAAACAGTAATGTGCTAAAGAAACCATGTATAGGCCTTGCTTAGATAAAACTAGACTGGACTCCATTCATCATTCACGACCAAACAATGTATACGGCTTGATACTTTAACTAACTAGGGTTATCACAAGCCTAGTTACTAGCAAGATGCAATATGATGTTCCAACAGCCACAAGCCCTGCAGTCTTAATCTAAGTTATCCGGTCACAAGTTGAGAAAGTTGGATTAGGTGACTTGGGGGTGCAACACATGACAGTGTGCTGGAAATGTGCCCTACTCAACGGCAGGCTACAAGACCAATTAGAGTGCCCAGATAACGGGACTGCATGTAGCTGGAAAATCTCTTCATGGACTACTTGATCAATCTAGTCATTATCCTAGTCAGATTCAGTACGAATCCCTGACCGTAGAAATCAGGAATTCAAGTCCTAGACATGATGCAAGACAAGACATATAGGTTATACAAGCATAAACACCCACAGTGTCAAGACAAGAGTTACTTAGCAAGTCAAGATAGCTGTCACAACAGCATATCAAGATAATCATGTCATGTTTACTTGTCAAAAGTACACCGCGATGGGCCACTGTCATGTGTTATCATGTCAAGGTTACTTATTAAGAGTGTGCCATAACGGACCACTATTATGTCATGTTACTTGTTATAGGTTAAGAGTGCGCCTTAACATGCCACTATCGTGTTCTATCCCTACATTATCATGTCGTATTCATGTAAAAGCTATGTAAATATTGAAATCATGCCAAGTCCAAAACATAACCATGCCATGAGGGTTGCCGCATAAGGGCTGGTTGTCACGACCCGCTACCCAAATTGTTGGGCCAGGCCGAGTCATGCCCAGCCTACGTTGAGATAAAACGTAGTAAGCTGTTCTAAAGACAACATGATAAGACTAAATGTGCTAACAGTTCTATAAGTGAAGAAGAATCATAAATGCTCCAAACACAAAAGTCGTCGTATATAGTAAGATGTCCAAGTACAAGTAAACTGTAATGTAAAACTGGATACATGTCCAGTTACAAAATGATATAGTCTAATACATGTCTCAAAAGTCTAAGCAAACAACAGGCATCTAGGCGAGGTTCCCCGCAGGAACATCCTCGTAAAGCAGAGCCGGGTCCTCGGCAGTAACTCCATAGTATGAGTCGCAGAGTAACTCCTCCTCAGTAAGGACACCTACAACGTTATCCTGTCAGGACGGGAGCAAGTACTAAATCTAGCAAACTAGCATATGAAACATGGAAATGAACATGAGAGGAATAACTGGAAAGTATGGCATCACTCAATCTATCATGGCAAGGACACATATGTCATAGAGACAGATGTATATGTAATGTTTAAAACTGTAGTAGGTACGTGATCGGTCAATAGATGTACAATGTGCTGGGGCACATAATGAAATGTACATACGTACAAGTGTAAAGGCGGTAGATGTACATACGCACAAATACAGCTTTGAGATAAAGGCCTACGGCGTAGTAACATATAAAATGAAACTTTGCTCGGTACTGTAAAGGGGGATATGATCACGTACACTACTATCAGTTTCCCCATAACCCATATTCTAATCATGTGAGAGATACATCAAGACTGTTCTAAGCATGGTAGTAACTGAAAGTATATCATGTAGAGATTCTAACTTGCTACCCCAAGGATCAGCATTTAACATGGTGGGGTTTGCAGTTCATTTATGTGACAATATGTAAAGTTCGTAGAAAGTACTTGCCTCTAGCAAAGCAAAACAAAACAAGCTGCGATAACAGTGCTATGGATGTCCAGTAACTCGTCACTGTAGAAATAAATGCAATAACTTAGCTTTTACACTAAGCTAAAATACTAGATCACTAAACTGGTGTGACACGACTTGTGACTGGGCACCTAGCCAAAATGATGACTTGGACTAGGAGACCAATGTGGGGGTGACACACTATGTTAACTAACATTCCAGGGTCTTTACACTAGTGAGGGATGGGGTTCAACACGACTAAAACTCCAAATAACACAAAAAGCTACAAGTCGTAATTAATCAATAAATAAATCAAAAGACTATTGTGTTCTAACAATTTTAGAGATAGGCAAAAAGCCTAGTTTTTCTTAAAGTAAAGTATCAAAGTGGTCCTTGTTAATCATAGAACTTTATTATAATTTTTCTGGAATTTATTAACCAGTACAAATATTTTATAAAAATCAGTTTTCCTAAGTATACAGAAAATGAGTTTTGGTTTCATATGCCAAACTAGTGGCAAAATAGTAATTTAAATACTACAAAAATTATACTAAATTAGCCAACTTAACAAAGTATCTAAAAACTATTTTTCCACAATTTTAGCAACACTTTAAGTATTTTTAGAAAATCAAAAATAGTAATGCACAATAATAATTAATTATCTGCGTATTTTGTCCATGTATATAATTTGAACCAAAGTTCAAATACAGGACCCAAGGCCATGAATCAAGTCCAATATGACTTGTACAGGTCTTGAATGTGTGAAAACACATTTGTGCCCAAATACCCATGCTAGGCTTGGACAACAAATGGTTGCAGTAATTTAAATAAAATACAAGTTGGTAATAGTGCAAAATAAATATTATTATTTTAATAAGGTAAATTTACACAAAAGAATATTTACATACCTATGCAAAAAGTACATATATATACATAAGAAAATACTTAATTTATAAAGTATATATATATATATATATAATAATATATACATATACAAGAAAATATATATATATACATATACATATGTGTACATATATATATATATAAATACTATCATATATACATATAATTTACTAACCATAAAAATATATACATATATACATACATACTGTTAAAAACAGTATATATATACATATATACTAATATACATATATATATATATATATATAAATATATATATATATATATAAAAACAGTAAAAGAAAAAAGAAAAAAGAAAAAAGAAAAGAAAACAGAAATAACAAAGGGGGGGATTCGAACTCTGCCCAACAGCGGGGGGGGGGGGGGTTTCTAAACTGTGCGGGCTGGCCAGTAGGCCAGTCCGGCCCGATTGTTAGGATAGGGTTTTGTTTTATTTTATTTCGTTTTAGGTTAGATTAATAATAAAAAAAAATATAAATATCGGCCCTGTGTCCTGACTGTTAGGGACACAGGTATCCACGTGTCTAGGCTTGCACGACACGCACGGTTCAAAACTCTCGTGTCCAGTTCTATCAAAATGTTCGCCAGGACACGGCGAACCACATATGTGGACACGAGCCTCACACGACACGATTTGACACAGTTACTCACGTGTCCGGCGAAGAGGAAGGGTTTTCGAAGGAGCTCGACGGCGACTGAGGCGTTGTGGTGGTGGCGCGTCGGTGGCGCTGGGCGCGTCTCGTCAAGGCGAACGTCGTGGTGGTGGTTGTGGGCGGTGGTGCTCGGCGTGGGGGGCTGAACGGGGCTCGCCGGAGTAGAACTAGGGTTTGGGTTCGTCGGAGAAGATAGGGGTGTCTGGGGTGGTCGTGATGGTCGGGTAGGGTTAGGGTTTGGTCTGGGGAAGGAGAGGGGGGTCTTATAGGTGAGTTAGGGCGGTCGGGGGCTGTCGTGCTGGCCGGAAATGGCGGGGGCAACCGACGTCGAGTCGTCGGTCAGTCGGGGCAGGGATGGGTTAGGTTAGGTTTTACGAAAAAGACCCTAGAGTTTAGGAAATTGAAACCCAGTCCCTTAGGTCACTAAATGCAAATTAGAATTTGCATTTCGAAATTAGAACAATTAATTTAATTGTAAACTGACTATAAATTAATTCAGAAAATTACAAACTGATATAAAAACATTTCTAAAAATTGCAAAATGATATTAAAATAATTAAACAAATTACAATTTGATATTTTTAATATGTAAAATTCATTTAAAATCATTTAAAAATTATAGAAAAATTCCTAAAAATTCCTAAAAATTATTTAAGGCTATAATTGACATTAAAGATTAATTAACACTAATTAAAAATGGATTTTTTAAAATCAGGGGCTTACAAGTCTTCCCTCCTTGAAAAATTTCGTCCTCGAAATTCACAAGGATTGAAGACCCTACAATATTCTAACATAGCAAGCAGTGCAACAAAATAGCTAAGGCTGCGATCGAAACTAACCTCTAAGGTATCAAGCGGGAACGGGTGGTTCCCCCGCAGCGGTTGGATCGAACAAGTAAGGGAATCTCTCCCTCATGTCCGACTCCCTCTCCCAAGTAGATTCACCTGGGGAGTGACGGCTCCAAGCTACTCGTACTAGGGGTATAACCTTGTTCCTCAGCCTCTTCTCTCTCCTGTCTAATATCTCCACTGGCTGCTCAGAAACTGTAAGGCTCGGTCCGACCTCCAACTCTGAGTGATCTAGCACATGACTGGGGTCTGGAACATATCTCCTCAGCTGAGATACGTGAAAGACGTCGTGAACTCCTGCTAGGTTGGGTGGAAGTGCAACCCTGTAAGCTACCTCTCCGATCCTGCCAAGTATCTCGAACGGCCCGATGTATCTGGGGCTCAGCTTCCCTCCTCGTCCGAACCGGATCGTCCCTCGAGTAGGTGATATCTTCACTAGCACCATATCACCGTCTGCGAACTCCATCGGCCTGCGACTAGCATCGGCCCAGTGTTTCTGCCTGTCCTGAGCTACTCTGAGCCTGTCTCTGATCATCCCGACTTTCTCTGCTGCATCCGTGATCATCTCTGGCCCAAGCATAACTCTGTCTCCGACATCATCCTAAAAGAGCGGTGTCCGGCATCGTCGTCCATATAGCGCCTCGAAAGGAGACATACCAATGCTGGCCTGGTAGGTGTTGTTGTATGAAAACTCTACCAAGTGCAGATGGCTCTTCCATGATCCTCCAAAGTCCAGTACGCAAGTCCTCAGCATATCCTCCAGTGTCTGTATCGTCCTCTCGGACTGCCCATCTGTCTGCGGGTGGTACGCCGTACTGAACTTGAGCCTACTGCCCAACTCCTCCTGTAAGCTCCTCCAGTAGTGGGATGTGAATCTGCTGTCTCTGTCTGACACGATGCTCACCGGCACTCCGTGTAGGCGAACTATCTGCTGCATGTATAGCTCCGCCAACTTCTCGGTGGAAAGCCCCACCTTGAAGGGTATGAAGTGCGCACACTTCGTCAGCCTGTCTACGATGACCCAGATGGCATCCTTCCCTCCTTGGGAACGAGGAAGCCCTGAAACGAAGTCCATCGTAATATGTTCCCACTTCCACTCGGGAATGGGTAATGGCTGTAACAAACCAGCTGGCCTCTGGCGCTCCGCCTTGACCTGCTGGCAAACTAGACATCTCGAAATGAAGCGTGATACATCCCTCTTCATCTCGTGCCACCAAAGTTGTTCCCGCAAGTCACGGTACATCTTGTTAGCACCAGGGTGAATAGAATATCTCGATCGGTGCGCCTCCTGCAAGACGGCCTCTACTAGATCTCCTCTCGGTACGCACAATCGGCTGCCATGCCTCAGGGATCCATCCACTGCTATAGTGAAGTCATCCAGCAATCCAGCTAATGCCTGGGGTCGAAGTCTGCGAAGGCTCTCATCTGTAGACTGTGCCTCCCTGATCTGCTCCATCAAACCTGACTGAATGTCAAGTGCCATCATCTGTATCACTGATCCTGGCCGAACTAGCTCGATACCGAGCTTCTCCAGATCCTCCCGTAAATGTCGATCAATCATCAAGTACCATGCCATCGGATGCCTGCTCAGCGCATCCGCCACTACATTTGCCTTCCCGGGGTGATACTGTAAATCGATGTCGAAGTCCTTCATCAACTCCAACCATCGTCTTTGCCTCATGTTCAGCTCTTTCTGCGTGAACACATACTTCAAGCTTTTGTGGTCAGTAAAGATTTCCACACGCTCTCCGTATAAGTAATGTTTCCATAACTTGAGTGCAAAGATCACCGCAGCTAACTCGAGGTCATGGGTAGGATAATTCCTCTCATGAGTCCGCAATTGCCTAGATGCATAAGCAATTACTTTTCCATGCTGCTGTAGAACACATCCTAGCCCCTTCCCAGAAGCATCACTGTATATGGTGAAACCTCCAGAACCTGAAGGTAAAGTCAGAACTGGAGCGGTCGTCAACCTCCTCTTCAGCTCCTCAAATACTGTCTGGCAGTCCTCAGACCAAATGTACTCTGCGTCCTTCCGCGTCAGCTTCGTCATGGGTTCAGCTATCCTAGCAAAGTCCTGGACGAACTTTCTATAATAGCCTGCTAAACCCAGAAAGCTCCTGATCTCTGAAACTGACGTCGGAGCCTTCCACGTCTCAACTGCAGCAATCTTCCTGGGATCCACCGAGATTCCATCTCCAGTGACTACATGGCCGAGAAACTCTACTCGGTCTAAAAAGAACTCGCACTTCGGCAATTTGGCAAACAATCTCTCCTGCCTCAGAATCCCCAAAACTATCCGCAAGTGCTCTGCATGCTCCTCCGGCGTCTTCGAGTATATCAGGATGTCGTCGATAAACACCACGACGAACTTATCCAGATACTGGTGAAATGTCTTATTCATCAAGTTCATAAAAACAGCTGGCGCATTTGTGAGACCAAATGGCATCACCAGAAACTCGTACTGCCCGTACTTCATATTGAACGCCGTCTTCTGGATGTCTGCTGGCCTAACCTTCACCTGGTGGTACCCGGATCTCAAGTCTATCCTGGAAAACACCTTCGCCCCGCTCAACTGGTCGAACAAATCATCTATCCTGGGCAGAGGATATTTGTTCTTGATGGTGATGGCATTTAAAGCCCGGTAATCAATACACAACCGGACTGTACCATCCTTCTTAGGCACAAAGAGCACTGGTGCTCCCCATGGAGAAGCACTGGATCGAATGAAACCCTTTTTCAACAGGTCATCAATCTGCTCTTTCATCTCTATGGCCTCCTTGGGATTCACTCTATAGCAAGCCCGGGATACTGGTGATGAACCCGGCACCAAATCTATAGTGAACTCCACATCTCTGTCTGGCGGAAGTCCTGGAAGATCCTCTGGGAATACATCCATAAACTCCCTAATGATAGGGTGTGGCGGTGCTGCGTCCCCGACTGTCGCACAACAGTTCGGCTCTAGGCTGATCTCCGGCCCTGTCCTACTAACACGAAATGGTACTGTGCCTGGGGGACTGAACAGAACACTACCCTCATGACAATCTATAGATGCATGGGCATAGCTAAGCCAGTCCATCCCCAATATGATATCATAACCGGGGAGCGGCATCACAAAGAATCGCCCCTCGAACTCTCTTCCGGCTATCAGAATAGAGCATCTATAGCTAGCTCTAATAGGCACTGGTCCTCCTCCCGTCATTACTCTACTAATCTCCGTCGTAGGTGTAGATACTAGGTGATGTTCTTGCATAAACTCTAATGATAGGAAGCTATGAGATGCACCAGAATCAAACAAACATAGAGCTAGAAAAGTATGCAAATAAACATGACCTGTAATGACGTCAGCTAAGTAATCCGGCTCCGAAACCTGCTCCGGCTCCGGCTCAATGGCTAGACTATAAACCTTCCTCTGAGGTCCCTTCTGCTGCTGCAGATGCTGCCCAAACCTCTGCTGCTGGGTCTGGAGTGGCCCTCTAGGCTTCGCCGCTGGGCAGTTCTGAAGCTGATGGGTGGCAGACCCACAAGCTAAACACTGACCCAACCTCTTCCTGCAGACTGCGAAGTCATGACCTGGTCTTCCGCAGTAAGAACATATAGCTCCTTTCTGCTGCTGCTGCCGGGGTCCCGGGGCTCGAACTGGCGGGGTCTGATGATGTGGTGTAGAGGGACGGTAAGTCTGCTGGGATGGCGTCGGCGCTCTCTGCTGGAAAGCCTGACGCTTGGATGGTCCCTCATGATGTACAGGAGCCGGCCTCTTGTTAGACAGAAGACGCTCCTCAATGCTCCGGGCTAACTCTAGGCTCTGGTAGTAGTCAGTCGTACCGTTTGCCACTATAAGAATGCCAATGTCTGGAACTAGACCATGGCAAAACCTACGGGTCATCTTCTCTGGATCAGCAACCAGACTAGGAGCAAAATGGCTCAGGCGACTAAACTCTCCCGCATAGTCATCAACAGAACGGTTCCCCTGCTGGACGTTCTGGAATCGTAGCCCCATGGCTACTCTAGCAGCGGTCGAGAAGAACTTCTTCTTGAACTGGGTCTTGAACTGGTCCCAGGTGGCTCTACCTCTCGCGAACAACGGCTCATTCCTGAACCAAACTCCGGCTAAGTCTATCAGCAGAAATCCTGCTGCCTCGACCTGAAGGTCATCCGGCATCCTAACTCCCAGAAGCTTCCTCTCTACAGAATCTAGCCAGTCATCAGCTACTACTATGCCCTCAGTCCCTGAGAACTCCTTGGGATTCAGACCCATGAAGTCCTTGACCGTCCCCGCTCTCTGCCGCGGCTCTACATATGGTGGGACCACGGGACGTCCCTCAGGACGCTCCATGCTCTGGCGGAGTAGGGTAGTCTGCTCCTGATGGGTTGTTAGGAACCCCTGGATCAGTGTGAGCAGCTGGTTCCCGTCGAGTGTGACGGAAGCCTGGGTGGGTATAGTGATAGGGGGTGGTGGAAGTATCGGGTCCTGCTGGGCCTGGGATGTGGAAGGTGGTATCTGGGCCTGTGGATCTGTGGAGTGGGGGAATGTGGTAGGTGGAGGTGCATCAGTCAACTGGTCGGCTGACTGGATACGGAGGGCCCCATTCTCGGGGGTAACATGCTGGGACGAACGAGTAAGCACCATCTAAATTACACATAAAAGACTTATAAGGATTTATTTAAAGTAAGCAATCATATGCAAGAAAATCTAATTATAATAGCAAATATGTGATGTATTTCCTACGTTGCAATCCTAGCATTCCTCTAGGTGTACTAAGCGTCTTTCCTAATGTTGTCTAATTACCTTAAGTTCCTAATTGCAGGTATGCTTGGTACAATAAAGTAACCAAACAGTTTAGTCGGGACCTGCATGGGCCACCACTAAAAACATGTCACGACCCGCTACCCAAATTGTTGGGCCAGGCCGAGTCATGCCCAGCCTACGTTGAGATAAAACGTAGTAAGCTGTTCTAAAGACAACAGGATAAGACTAAATGTGCTAACAGTTCTATAAGTGAAGAAGAATCATAAATGCTCCAAACACAAAAGTCGTCGTATATAGTAAGATGTCCAAGTACAAGTAAACTGTAATGTAAAACTGGATACATGTCCAGTTACAAAATGATATAGTCTAATACATGTCTCAAAAGTCTAAGCAAACAACAGGCATCTAGGCGAGGTTCCCCGCAGGAACATCCTCGTAAAGCAGAGCCGGGTCCTCGACAGTAACTCCATAGTATGAGTCGCAGAGTAACTCCTCCTCAGTAAGGACACCTACAACGTTATCCTGTCAGGACGGGAGCAAGTACTAAATCTAGCAAACTAGCATATGAAACATGGAAATGAACATGAGAGGAATAACTGGAAAGTATGGCATCACTCAATCTATCATGGCAAGGACACATATGTCATAGAGACAGATGTATATGTAATGTTTAAAACTGTAGTAGGTACGTGATCGGTCAATAGATGTACAATGTGCTGGGGCACATAATGAAATGTACATACGTACAAGTGTAAAGGCGGTAGATGTACATACGCACAAATACAGCTTTGAGATAAAGGCCTACGGCGTAGTAACATATAAAATGAAACTTTGCTCGGTACTGTAAAGGGGGATATGATCACGTACACTACTATCAGTTTCCCCATAACCCATATTCTAATCATGTGAGAGATACATCAAGACTGTTCTAAGCATGGTAGTAACTGAAAGTATATCATGTAGAGATTCTAACTTGCTACCCCAAGGATCAGTATTTAACATGGTGGGGTTTGCAGTTCATTTATGTGACAATATGTAAAGTTCGTAGAAAGTACTTGCCTCTAGCAAAGCAAAACAAAACAAGCTGCGATAACAGTGCTATGGATGTCCAGTAACTCGTCACTGTAGAAATAAATGCAATAACTTAGCTTTTACACTAAGCTAAAATACTAGATCACTAAACTGGTGTGACACGACTTGTGACTGGGCACCTAGCCAAAATGATGACTTGGACTAGGAGACCAATGTGGGGGTGACACACTATGTTAACTAACATTCCAGGGTCTTTACACTAGTGAGGGATGGGGTTCAACACGACTAAAACTCCAAATAACACAAAAAGCTACAAGTCGTAATTAATCAATAAATAAATCAAAAGACTATTGTGTTCTAACAATTTTAGAGATAGGCAAAAAGCCTGGTTTTTCTTAAAGTAAAGTATCAAAGTGGTCCTTGTTAATCATAGAACTTTATTATAATTTTTCTGGAATTTATTAACCAGTACAAATATTTTATAAAAATCAGTTTTCCTAAGTATACAGAAAATGAGTTTTGGTTTCATATGCCAAACTAGTGGCAAAATAGTAATTTAAATACTACAAAAATTATACTAAATTAGCCAACTTAACAAAGTATCTAAAAACTATTTTTCCACAATTTTAGCAACACTTTAAGTATTTTTAGAAAATCAAAAATAGTAATGCACAATAATAATTAATTATCTGCGTATTTTGTCCATGTATATAATTTGAACCAAAGTTCAAATACAGGACCCAAGGCCATGAATCAAGTCCAATATGACTTGTACAGGTCTTGAATGTGTGAAAACACATTTGTGCCCAAATACCCATGCTAGGCTTGGACAACAAATGGTTGCAGTAATTTAAATAAAATACAAGTTGGTAATAGTGCAAAATAAATATTATTATTTTAATAAGGTAAATTTACACAAAAGAATATTTACATACCTATGCAAAAAGTACATATATATACATAAGAAAATACTTAATTTATAAAGTATATATATATATATATAATAATATATACATATACAAGAAAATATATATATATACATATACATATGTGTACATATATATATATATAAATACTATCATATATACATATAATTTACTAACCATAAAAATATATACATATATACATACATACTGTTAAAAACAGTATATATATACATATATACTAATATACATATATATATATATATATATATATAAATATATATATATATATAAAAACAGTAAAAGAAAAAAGAAAAAAGAAAAAAGAAAAGAAAACAGAAATAACAAAGGGGGGGGGGGGGGATTCGAACTCTGCCCAACAGCGGGGGGAGGGGGGGGGGGTTTCTAAACTGTGCGGGCTAGCCAGTAGGCCAGTCCGGCCCGATTGTTAGGATAGGGTTTTGTTTTATTTTATTTCGTTTTAGGTTAGATTAATAATAAAAAAATATAAATATCGGCCCTGTGTCCTGACTGTTAGGGACACAGGTATCCACGTGTCTAGGCTTGCACGACACGCACGGTTCAAAACTCTCGTGTCCAGTTCTATCAAAATGTTCGCCAGGACACGGCGAACCACATATGTGGACACGAGCCTCACACGACACGATTTGACACAGTTACTCACGTGTCCGGCGAAGAGGAAGGGTTTTCGAAGGAGCTCGACGGCGACTGAGGCGTTGTGGTGGTGGCGCGTCGGTGGCGCTGGGCGCGTCTCGTCAAGGCGAACGTCGTGGTGGTGGTTGTGGGCGGTGGTGCTCGGCGTGGGGGGCTGAACGGGGCTCGCCGGAGTAGAACTAGGGTTTGGGTTCGTCGGAGAAGATAGGGGGGTCTGGGGTGGTCGTGATGGTCGGGTAGGGTTAGGGTTTGGTCTGGGGAAGGAGAGGGGGGTCTTATAGGTGAGTTAGGGCGGTCGGGGGCTGTCGTGCTGGCCGGAAATGGCGGGGGCAACCGACGTCGAGTCGTCGGTCAGTCGGGGCAGGGATGGGTTAGGTTAGGTTTTACGAAAAAGACCCTAGAGTTTAGGAAATTGAAACCCAGTCCCTTAGGTCACTAAATGCAAATTAGAATTTGCATTTCGAAATTAAAACAATTAATTTAATTGCAAACTGACTATAAATTAATTCAGAAAATTACAAACTGATATAAAAACATTTCTAAAAATTGCAAAATGATATTAAAATAATTAAACAAATTACAATTTGATATTTTTAATATGTAAAATTCATTTAAAATTATTTAAAAATTATAGAAAAATTCCTAAAAATTCCTAAAAATTATTTAAGGCTATAATTGACATTAAAGATTAATTAACACTAATTAAAAATGGATTTTTTAAAATCAGGGGCTTACACTGGTTGTATGAGGGTTGCCGCAAAAACTGGCCACATGAGGGTTGTCGCATAAAGGCTGGCCGCATGAGGGTTGCCGTAAAAGACTGGCCGCATGAGGTTGCTGCATAAAGGCTGGCCGTATGAGATTACCGCATAAAGGCTGGCCGCATGGGGGTTGCCGTAAAAGACTGGTCGCATGGGGTTGCCGCATAATGGGTGGCCGCATGAGGGTTGTCGCAAAAGACTTGCCGCATAAAGGCTGGCCGCATGAGGTTGCCGCATAAAGGCTGGCCGCATGGGGGTTGCCGTAAAAGACTAGCCGCATGGGGTTACCGCATAAAGGCTGGCCGCATGGGGGTTGCCGCAAAAGACTGGCCGCATAAGGTTGCCACATAAAAACTTTTCTTCTTCTCCAAATATCCGAGAAGAAGGACCATGGAAGCCATGGCTTCCAAGCTCCATTAATCCTTCATTTTAAGCTAAAATTCGGACTTTCATAGGTCAAAATGGGGTAGAACGAAATTATCTACAACATGGAACAATTAAAAGTTGAAAATAACAAAGTTTGATAGATCAAAATCCAAAAAATCCAAAAATGCAATAAACTTAGATCTACACGAAATAAACCATGGAAATTTAAAATGCTAAGTACTAAAGTGTCTTAGAATCTCATGAGGAAGACAATAGAACAACAAAAATTGAGTTCCTCCATGAAGCAAGTTGCACTTGCCTAAGCTTCTCTTGGTAGGTGGAGAAGTTAAGAGGAAGAAGAGAAAGAAGAAGAAAAAAATAAATGAAGAAGGTGAAGTAAATGAGGAGAGAGAGGGTTGGTGGGTTTATAAAGAGGGGTAAGTTATATGTTGAACCAACCCAACCAAGCCAAATCGAACCCTACCATGCCCATATTGAACCAATACAAGATTAAACCAGGATTAGCTAGTTAAGACAAGTCACAATACGGGTCAGAATTCCGTACTCGTATACTGGAAATACGTATAACAGAAAACGGAGGTGACAATGTGCGCGGTTGGCGCAGCGGGTGCGCGTATGCGCATTGAGCGCGTATGCGTAGTTGGTACAACGGGTGCGCGTGTGCGCAGTCGTGCAGTTGGCGGGCAGTACGTGTTTGCGCAGTTGGCGCAGCGGTGCACGAGCATGCGCATCGTGCGCCAGTTAGGCTCAATCGTGTTTGTGCACGATTTGAGCGATTACAAAATTTTCTAGAACGGTTTTTCCTATGTTCATGTCGTTTCGTAGACTAGACAGTTACTGCATGCACCTATATATGGTTCTCTCCTCTCTTTCTTGGTACAGAACATTCATAATTTTTTTATGAAATATTTCCAGAGTTAAGATAGAGAAGAGAGAAACATAGAGAGCTCGCGCCATCCGAGGAGTCAAAAGAGCATAGTATTCCGAAGTTTTCCGTCGAACTTGCTGGTTCCTGGAAGCTGTTCGTGTGGGGCGAATCAAGCTTTGAGCGTCAGTGATCATTCACCCCAGCATGCCGTTCTCTTATTCCATCTATTTCATCTTCTGCACATCCTACTTTTATCTCGTTCTGAACGAGTACAGTTCTGATCTAATCAGGAACTGTTAGTGGATATTCTTTGTTGCTGCTACCGAAATTTTTTGTGCCTTCTTCGAAGTGTTACAATTGATTTTGTTTCACAAAATCCTCCGAAATCTCTGTCGTGCACCTTCTTTAAAGTGTTGCATAAATCAGTTTTCCATCAAAAAATTATGTCCCGGGACACACACACACACACACACACACACACACACACACACACACACACACACACACACACATATATATATATATATATATATATATATATATATATATATATATATATCACTCTCTCTCTAATTCATTAAGGGACGATAACCCATCATTTTTTTCCTGAGTGCCCCATATACTCCTTAACAATGGGCGTCTCCTCTACTGCAACCACCATAAGTTTCTCAGTTGTAGCTAATATGTGTGATCCCTTCTTCTTTTTCTCTGGCTCATAAAGGACTATACGTCAACATGAACATGACCATCTCCTTTTGGAAATAATTATGTTGGGAATATACAGCCTCAATTAGAGGAGGTTGGACTATTTGAAGTGCCTATGGAGCATCGATGAAAGAGTGACAAAGACATGAGTATCGATGTCTGTTGCCAGCCTTGTGTCAAAGTAGAAGCAGTGGATCCGACACATCAGTGATATGCCATAAATCAGCAAAAATGTCCATCAGCTAATTTTTAGGCCAATTTTGTGCTCATAAAGCACAATGTCGGCATACCGATGGTATGCTAATGATTGGGCTTTGGCTCAAATTTAGTTATTGATCGGCACATTTGGGTTGTTGAATTCGTTTGTACGACCATGGTTCGGGCTATAGTTATTCTACAAATTTTTTTATTTCTAAATTAGGGTTTCTTAGCCTATTTAAGGATGCTAAGGGGACTGCTATCTTTTATGCTCATTGAGAAAATTCAAGAAGATCTACCAATTTACGAGGAGATCTTAGACTTGCTTTTAGGGTTTACTCTTCAAGATAGAAGGAGATTCTAATTGTGGTTCCGTCGACAACAATAGGGAGAACATCATTGTTGGATGATGAAATTTTTTTTGCTAGGAGAGAGACTAGTTAGGATTGGAATTTTGCGATATTATATGTCACTCCCCGTTTTCAATATACATAAAATTTTGTAATTTTCCCTACATATGGTATCTGGCACTTGTATCTCGATTATTTGTATCCTATATTTGCACCTGGTCATGGCATGGAACAATATCTCGTTGCGGATTAGTGTGTCACCCTTTGTCCTTGTCTGGTTGAAGGAGTGGTTCACTACTTCGATGATAGAATAACTGGACCGTGTTATGATGAGGGTTTTATTTTATTAGTTTATTGGTTGTATCATGTAGCAATTAGCATGTCATTTGTGTAACACCCAGTTTTTTAGATGAGGGTAATTTTAAAATTTTGTAATTATAATTATTATTTATTGATATTTATTTCATATTATGATTTTTGGTAATTTTTAATTATTTTTAAATTATTTAAAATCATGACTTGTGACTTGGTATTTTGCTAGTGTAACCCTAGAGATAAGTGACCTAGAGCCTAGCCATGTGATTAGGGTATTTTATTTATCATTTCTAGTTTGAGGGTATTTTTGTCATTTTTGAATTATTTTAATTTAATATATATTATTTGGAATTTAATATGATTAATTAGAATGGCGTGGTTTAAATACTAGTTAATTGATTTCCATGTGGTTTAGATTAGCCTAACCTAGATTGGACCTAACCTAGATTAGTCATAGCTAGTCTAGTTAGCCATAGTGAGTTTTAGCATTTGTTAGTTGGGTTTAAGTCATGATTGGTTAGAACTAACTAGGTTGCAACTTAGACTAGTGTGAAACCTAGATTCTAGACCCTTGATTTGACTAGATGATAGGAGAGCCCTTGATTTGTTTTCCCAAAACCCTAACCCTAGAAAAATGGGCCGGCCTAGGGATCCACACCCACCCCCTATTTAATGCCTCTCAAATTTGCTTGCCTCTTTTGTTCATTCCTCCATTTTTTCAAGAGCAAGGTTTGTTCTTCTTTCAACCTTTTCTATTTTGATCAAAACTCATCTATTTTCATTCAAACTTCTTGCATTGTAACCTAATTTCTGTTCTCCTACAGTTGGTGGAGGTTAACTTCAGTTTTGGACTCTATTGGGGCTTTGAGCTAGCTAGGAAGGATCTCCATTATTTAAGCTTTCTTGAGGAGGAGCACCACATAGGTAACTTCCTATTCTACCATTAGATTTTTGATTTCTTGGTATGGTTGCATAGCCCTAGGTGTCCTCTAACTGTAGGAATAGGATTCGTGTCTTTTCGTGTCCTTTACGTGTCCATATCGGACACGTATCAGTCTAGGTTCCTAGGTGTTCGACGAAATACCACAGTGGGCATTTCGATACTGTTTTAGGGATGTGTTTTAATAGAAATACTCATTTTTAGGTCGCTTATGGATTTCTACACGACTGAGCTGGGTTCATGTTGAGTTTGTGTCGAGCTCGACTCGTGGACACGCCCATACGCGCGTGGACTGCACTGTCCTGCTACCCGCAGGGTCGTGCGACTGTTTTTGGACTCGAGGACACGTGTCCTTTGACACAGGCCTTGGGGCAATGTCTGATACGACACCCCCAAGGCCACGTGTCATGTTAGTTCGTGTCGAGTGCAGGAGTCGACCCGCACTGGACACAGGAACTGTCGACTGAACCCAGTCTGTGTGCATTGAGTTTTTGTGTGTGTTTGGACCCGTTGTGTCCTGTTTTTGGACACCATTTTGTTAGTATGACACAATAATATCCACCATTAACTACCTACCTAGGTTTCTTCATGAATTGTGAAATTGAATGTGGATTTGGAAATTCCAGTCGACTGATACACTAGAGTATCAGTGAGTGTACACTATTCTTCTTTTCCTGTTCTTAATGATTAATAATATTGTTAAGTCATGTTTTAGATTGCTATTTTATATCCTAAACATATTCACTAAGCTCTGTTAGTTAATTTTACATGCTAGGATAGGTCTTTGATCATTAAATGGAATATTGTTATGAGTTGGATTTCGAAATGTTGAACTTGCATTTGTTTCAAACTGTCAATTCCTGAGACACAGGGAATGAGAATTTATAGATCCATTGAATGATTTTTCCTATCTAGATGTCACTAAGTAACCTGAGATTGATTAGGGATGAACTAAGAAACCATTGTGTATTGTTGGGCTTACATACATGCGTGTGTGGAATGATTTACATGTTGAATTGAAAGGGTGATGGGGTTGTTCACTGTGAATAGGTTTCTTTTCCCATTATTAACTGTTAATTGATTGCTTCCTTATCTGAGATTTAGCTATATGTAACTATCATGTTCACTTCACAAACCTAAGATATGATTCTATATTCACTGTCAATGTATTTCCAGATTTTCCCACACTCTCATATCAGTACACTACCATGTGACCTACATTGTTATTTCATTTCCTGAAAACTGAGATTTAGTGCATGTAAACTATCATGCCTATCACTCACTGTACACAGGTTCACACAAATGTAATCACTGATTTTTCCTATATCACTGTTTCCAGATTTCCTAAGCCACTGTTTTGATTCATTCCTATTCATTGTTAATGTTTTTCCAGTTGACACCACACATTTCCTAATATGCTCACTGTTTTCTATTTCCTGTTTACACTACTTATCCCCTAATACTATGTCACTGTTTCCAGGTTAACCCTCACACCCTCATGCCACACACACATACACACAAGTATCTAATTCACATGATGCCATGCCACTGTTTTCCTTCTATTCCAGTTTACATACTATTTGTATTACCTTGTTTTCCCATTGACACTCACACCTACACACACTCTTGTGCACTCTCATGTCTCACTAACACACACACACATGTCTATCTCACACTCAAGTGACACTCTCTTGTATTCTCACACACATACACACTTGAACACATGAGCAAATGCATTGCCCTTTATATTCCTATATATATATGAGTATATACATATATACACGTATATATATTATGTGAGATGTATATATAGGTATCCTATATATTATAATATGTGTGTGTATTATATTTAGATATATGTATAGATATGTTAATATATGATATGTGGGTTTGGCTTGGGCATGATATAGCCTATAGCCTAGGGCTCGTGGCCTATGGTGTGTCTGTTTGCCTAGTGAGAGTCTAGTTAGACTTGTTTAGTCTTGATTAGACCTAGTTAGACTAGCATAGGCTAATTTGACTAGTATAGACTTGTTTGACTTAGGTTTGACTTGGTTGACCAAGTTTGACTTATAGGTTGACCAGAGTTGACCAAGAGTTGACTTTGGTCTAGATTGACCTAGATTTATTTAGAATGCATTGAATTGTATCTTATTATCATTTTAGACTTATAGTGACTTGTACTGTTCTATAGGAGACAGACACCACTCCTCGGACAGTAGATATTTTTCAGATACTCAGGATACAGGCGAGTACATTCTCTGATCATTTCATATCCTATTAGAATTATTCTCCTGCTTTAAATTACTTTACTTGATGCTGTCACGTTGGTCCCACGGATTAGTACTATATGGATCCCTTCTTGAGATGTTATCCCCTCAGGGAGCATCGGATACTACATGTTCTGTGCTTTTCACTTACATGGTGTATCACTATGCTTCATGGTTCATTGAATCACTTGTGACATGTACTCTCATGATCACAGAGTCTTCCTTGAATCCTCCATTTAAGGACTTTTCTAGAATCCCCATTTATGGGACTATCATGTACCACCCTTCGGGGGCCGTTACATGAATCATAACATAACTTGGCTGGATCCTTGTGTATTGATTGGGGGTACGGGGGCGTAGAAGTAGACATGTGAATAATACCCAAGTAGTATCTCATCTGATCACCTCCGTAGTGTCTCATCAGAATCACCCTATGCCATTCACATGTTTATATTGTACTCTGACTCACTAGCCACTATTAGTTCTCTACTTATATTAGATATTTCTATTATAGTTCTCTCTCTGTTTACATTCTGTACTTTCTTTCAGTTTTCTGTATCTTACTTTACTGTATGATTATATTTTCTAACCTGCTATGAACTATTGAGATGTATTATGCTCGCTCCGTCCTGATTGGACACCGTTGAATTTACAGAGGACGAGGATGAGGCTGGTGTTGACACCTTCTATGGGACAGCCCTAGACGACACTTGTGAGCTGGACTCTCAGGAGGACCTAGCTCTAGCTGATGACATTACCCCTACTACCAAGACTAGTTTAGTTAGGCTTTATTTCTGTCATTGAGATCTAGATTGTATATATTATTTCATACTCTGTAGTTGATACCTTGTATTCTGGATGTTTGCTGAGATATTATCTTAGACATTTAGACTCTTCTGATCATCTGTATTTCATTTGAGTTCTATATCATATTGTGCTTCTTCTTTCTTAGTTGTGATTTGGGTTTACATTCTACTATGCCACCCCCATTCGGGGAGTATAAACTGCTTAGCATTATATTGTTAGATGTTGTGACCTAGGACAGCGTTCTACCGTCGACACTGCGACGTAGGCTGGACGTACCCACTTCTCGTGCCCTTACTCTAGGGTGCGGGTCGTGACAATTTGGTTAGACCATATTAGGGATTAGGGTTTACTGGAGCCAACCCTCATCTACTATAAATAATCTCTTTCACACTCTCTCTCCTCATTCACTCATTCACTTATTTTCAACCAAACCCATAGGCAAGTACATCTTGCACTTAATGGAGAGATCACTTGCATTTTTATTTCTTTAATTTTCCTTAGATACTATTGGTCTATTTTATGCATTCTTATATTATCTACAAGTTTAGTTCTTGGAGTTTTGGGTTTTAATGGCAAGTTTAGTATATATCTAAGTTTTAAATTTAGGATTTTATGAATTTTTTATGGTTATGATCAATCAAAACTTATTATTTTTCAAAACTAGTTATTCCACGTTGCAGGGAATTCAATTTCATGCAGTTTTGACTTTATTTTACTTGATTTCGAGTTCGGATGAGGAAGCTATGGCCATGGCAAGTTTTTGGAACTTTTATGGCTGAACTTGCTGTTTGGGACGATGACCATCCCCATGCGCCCAGGAGGCCATGTGCCAAGGAGTCATGGCAACACATCCTCGACTCCATGCGTGTCATGGGCGTAGGTTCCCTACGCGCATGGATGAAAGGCGCAAGAGAGTCTCGCCCATGCGCGAATTTATCTATGCGCGGATTTGCCCATTCGCGGATTTGCCCATGTACGGATTGCCCATGCGCATGACTTTCGATACGCAATATTTCTAATGCAAATGACTTTGTTGTATTTATGTTTTAGTAATTTTTGTTATTTTCTCTTGATAACTTGATTTCCTGACCTGGCCTTAGTGTGCTATGAGTAACTTAGACTATGCGCCTTTGTGACTTATGCGCCCAAGTAACCTAGGTGACAAGGCATGTCCATGAGATTTACTTGACTTGACTATGCTCCTGATTTGACCATATTTCTGGCTTGATTACATGTATACGTGTTGGTACCATCCTATGTGTGTATTGAGGTACAACCTAAGTGTGCACTGAGGTGCTTTTATATAAGTGCACTGAGGTGCGACTTTTCGTGATACGTGATTCTTGTCTGTTATATGTCAGTACATTCCTGATTGCAGCACAGTCATGGTAATTGGTCAGTAATATTAGCATGGTATGATGATTATTTGTTTGATGTATTACACTAGGCATGGATCTAGATTTGGGACTCTTTGAACCGAATATAGAATTATACTTAGGGTACACGTACTATGGTATGATATATATGGGGATGATTATGTGACCATGGCATGCGATTCCAAGACCAATATAGAGTTAATTTAAGCAACCCGAATTGGTAGAAGCATTAGGTAGGAACGAAACCTCGAGATTGTACATGACAAGCCACTACCCAAACAGTTGTTATGGCGTGCCGGCTGGCCACGATGGATATTGTATAGTCATTCGTACTAGTGGAGTGCAGTATCTGATTAGTGGATGCTGAACTAATTCTTCCTATAGGAGGGCTAAAACCGTTATTGCTTGTCTTATCATGGTGGCCTTACGAGGGACCGATGCATTTAGTGCGTGACTATTATTAATTCGTTCGACTAGCCATTGCTTGGATACTGACACGATCTAAGGATTCCTATATATATATATATATATATATATATATATATATATATATATATATGTATTATTGGGATAGCCCAGGCAAATCATAGAAAGACGTAGAATTGATTTGCTGCTTATAAACCGACTTGCTTGTGATATGTTTCTTCTGTTAGTAAATGAGAAACATGAACTATCACGGTGCATGGTCCAACCCATGTCCTTGTTTGGTTGTTGGGTTGGACTATTGTGCTGTGATAGACTATGGACCGAAGTTGCTACCGGAAGCCCTTAACCTGACCATGGTTATGGAATGTATCTTATATCGACATGATATTGGCACAGTTTGTCCTTGTTTGGTTGTAAGGGTGCCGTATTGTCTCGATGATATGGTATAAGCCTATAACTCGTGAACCAGGTTTTGATTTACTGTTTGGATTTTGTCTTATTTATTATGTTCTCCCTTGTGGTACTTGCTATTCGGGACCTAACGTCGCTGGTTTTGTTTGGCCAGATTTTATAGCAGAGCCTGAGGATCTAGCCTTCTACCTGAACAATGGTGCACACCAGGAGCATGGGCGCCGAGGTCAATGAGTGGGTTTTTTCTTCACCGCTCTGATATCTTTTATTTTGTACTTGGCGTTTAACCACCGATACCTGTTTAGCTGGCTATTCTGGACATTAGTTTTCTTTTACATAATTGTAATTAAATCAGACTGCAGATAACTACGGTTATGTACTATTGACTCTCGGCACTAGCTTGTCATTTTGTGTAGCTAGTCTCATGAATCATTTTGATGAAGTGTCGGGGATGTCTTACTGCTTTGTCTTATATGATCATTATTTACTAATTCTTGCTTTGATTGATTGAGACGTAGATGCTCTGTGAGATCATAGGAGACTTGATTGAAGCATGTACCCCCTATCACTTGACAGCCGTAATCGTCGTATGATGTTTTCGTAGCTCATACGGGGTAGCTGGCCTAGTCCGTCTCCGTATTTCGGTATTGGGGCGTGACATTATACTTCTCCTTCTTGATATTTATATGGGGCAAAGGAATCGTTATATATTGTCTCAATCTTTATTAGTGTAAATATAGATTGTAATTTGTCCAGCTGACTTTGGATTTGTCTTTGCTTTCGTGTAATGGTTCGTGGCCTAGATCAAATTCGGACGAGGAAGAATGACACAAAGTAGCGATTTGATGATGCACTTTACACTTTATATGTACGATAAAGACGCAGAGTTTGGGCCTCTATGGGTGTAACACCCCATATTTTGGTGATAGAAATGTCCGCTTTTGTCTCAATAGTGGGGTTTGAGATGGTTCATTATTGATACTTGATAAACAAAGTTGGGTGTTAGTCATGTTATAGACTTGGTTTGGTTAAACCAATTGGTTTAAAAATGGTGCCTTTTCCATGTCCCGCTCCTAGAATACGGTAAGTCGTGTATGTAACTAGCATCTCCAAGCTAACACCATACAAATACACATGTACTCGTATACATGGTTGTCGCATGTAAGATTATATGATAAAAATAAAGATAACTCCAAACAGTAAAACAGGCATGCATCCAAAATATCTATAACTAGTATACATGACTTGGCTAAAAAAGTACAACTCTTATTTGTAAGATATCCCAACACACATAATTTACAAAAGTACTCAACTACAAAATGAAGTTGCTTCATTCTTGGACCATTCTCAATCATTTGTCGGCTTCATCTATGTTGTACAAAGGCAACGTCTTTTCTACAGCTTCATCTTCCCCTAGTGAACAATAATAGTGTAGAAGCATAGAATTTTACGATCAGAAATCCTATGCGCCAAACACTACATGCGCCAGGGAGCTCAGACAAAGTACTTGACAAAGCAAAACAGAGATATAGACATTGAAAGAGGATTTTTATTTTCATATAAAAGTCTATTATATGTCTAGAAAAGGCTGTACAAAGAAGAACTTCTACAAAAAGAAAAGACCCTAAGTCTACAGCCAGGCGTAGCGATCATCATGCGCTCTTGAACAGGCGCATCCCAGCATGCGCTCTCAGTCAGGCACATCCCACCATACGCCCTCAGCAAGGCGCATTCTATCAGCAGCTCAGTTATGTGCATCCTCAGTTATGTGCATCCCTTCAGCAGCTCAGTTATATGCCACCCTTCCAGCCAGGCTCACCAGGAGTCTAATGCTTCGACTAATGAAGCACTTATTGAGCAGGACGAGGGTGGCAATCAACCCTCTAGCTGGAGGAAGAGCTCCCCAAACCGAGGAAGAGAGGAGCACCGTAAATCAACCTGTGGCCAGGGGAGGCTTCGAAAGAGCCTCCAAAGACAAAGGAAGACTGCAATCGAAACCGCGGCTAAAGGAGCAGCTTTCAACACAACCAGAATGGACAACACCCACTCTGACAGAAGAAAGAGCCTCCAAAGCCGCGGCACCGCAATTCCGATCTGCGGCTCTTCCAGCATAACGGAGACGAGGCTCGAGCATCCCGATCTTTGGATGCAACATGCACCTTCCGTCTGACTCAGAAGCCCTCGACTCCGACTTTTGGATGTAACAGTCACCTTCAAGTGCATCAATGAAGACATGGCGTCGCATCTTCACCCTCGGGAGCATCTCATCAATCTCGAGCAAACAAATTTTACTTCGGAAGGACGTGAGAGAACGAGAAGCAAACTCTCTCTATGCCACTATTTATAGGCCGGACAAATCAAACCCATGCGCCAAGTGGATGGCTCTCCGAATCCCGTGCAATGAATTTACATTAAATGGATGAACCGGACGCTTCGAATTCAGCCAAGTCAAAAACGGCTATTTAAAGCACTCGAAGAATGTAACAGTCACACGATTAAAGACGTGTCATACGGAGCGGATGCGCCGGCCAGACCGCGCATCACACAGACGCGCCCTTCAACACCAAGCGCCTCCCAAGGATGCACCCTTCAACACCAAGCGCCTCACAGGGGATGCGCCCACATGCGTCCCTATACGCCTAGTGGAACACCGATCGATGCGCCCACTCATCAGTCCATCACCTGTCAAAAACATTAAATGCTGAAGTCTGATAGAGTTGGTAGCATGCCTCCCGAAGACTGAACAGTTGACAGCTTTTTCAGAAAACGAAGCGTCGCCAACGTCAGCATCATCATTACTTTTCTCCGACGGTTACAGCCACGTGGTCGTCCAACTACTCGCATGCGCCTCCGCAGCCATGCGCCCAAAGCTCTGCATGCGCCTCAAGCCATGCGCATCAGACTTTCTTTCTGATCCCTAAAGACAGAAGTAAAGTCACTACTGAAGCTCTGCATGCGCCTCAAAAGCCATGCGCCCTGGACTTCTCTCTGATCCCAAAAGACAAGAGTAAAGTCACTACTGAAGCTTCGTATGCGCCTCAAAGGCCATGCGTCCTGAATGGTTCGTAACTCCTAAAAGTTATGAACTAAAGTCTCCTCATGCGCCCAGTCCTAGGCGCATCCTACCAGATCATTCCCCACCAAATTCGAGATGTCCGAGCCAAGGGCCGATAACACGTGTCCTTTGACTCGATTTACCCAAGATCTCAGCAACAGAAAGATCCTCTTCTCTGCTACGTGTCGGCCCACAATAGCAGCATGAAGAATTCAACCTCTCAATCAGGGCGCATCGTCCATGTGCCTCCATCAGCAATCACCACGTGGCGTCCCCGCATCCAGGCGCATCCTACATATGCGCGCATGAGCAGCCAGCCTGCAAAGCTATAAATAGAGGGATCATTTCCTTCTTCCACACACACAGAGACGAACATACATATACAGACAGAGACGTCGCACAACCAGAGAGGCAGATACAGACACTCAACGTTTTCTTCCTCTTCGCAAGCTCCGGTACCCAGAGCAACCCAGACCTTCAGAGAACCGATAACCGTCGTCAGATCGTCAACGAAGTCAACGCATTACCACTCGCTCCATCGACACAAGGGACCCAGATAAACAAAGTGTACTCCTAGGACTTCATCTAAGTCCTACAATGTAACACTGTTCTGTTTGTATTAAAATTACATCAAAAGATTTTAATGGCAAACAAGATGACGACTCTGCTGGGGACCTCTTTCTCCTCCATCGAGAAAGCTGTGTCGCAATCCGACAACGTAATGGTGGGATTCTCCCACAAGACGCTGGTCGTACGCCTCAATCAACAGGCGTATGAGGAGTTCATCTCTGAAGGCAGTGCGAGTCCTTCGAAGCGGCTGCCAAAGCCGAAGAAGACTCGCCGAGTCTGGGTGCGCAAGGTTGACGCCTCTGGCACCACCACTGAAGGGGATGCGCCGATCCAGCCTTCCATTTCTGCTGACGTCCTCAGCAACCAAGATGCGCCCACCGATGCAGCGCATCTCTCGGGGAAACGTGCGGCTGACCACATTCCCCAGCCATCTTCCTCTCAGGCGAGGAAGATGCGTCGACGGAGCAGGGGCGTAGCTAATGCCCCGCGCATCACGACTGATGCGCCACAGAAGGTCTCTGTCTTTGACAGACTCACTCGCTATAGTGGCGAGGAGAATTTGGATTCTGAGTACTACGTACCCCAGCGGGCTAGTACGAAGAAGTCCAAGGCAGCACGGGCCATGCGCCCCAAACATGCTATATCAGCAGCAAATCAGAAGCATGCGCTCACAATCATGCGCGCTGCTGATGGTAAGCTGTATAAGGTCGACTCAGGTGCTTTTGCGCCAGAAACGAGCCGACCTTCAAAGTCCTTGCCTCACTTGGGCGCATCTGTTGCGTTCACAACCGAGTCGAGCAAGGCAAACCCACTGGTCTTGAACTCCCGCGCCTCCTCTGGTTGTGCGTTTGAGGTCCGTTTAAGTCACTTTAAATGTTGTTCCCCCACTACTGATCTGAGCGCCTGTTTGGTGTTGGATCAGGGGACGTAGCATTCACTCGACCACCCTGACGCTTGGCCTTGCCATGCGCCTGAAGGGGTACGAAGGTGGCACTCTCCTCCAACGATCTGCGTAACGTGATCACTCACAAGCGCCGATCAGGAGAGTCGACTGACAAGCACGATATGTCCCTCACAGGATACACTTGTGCTGTAGTCACCATCAATTGCTGTTGTAAGGCAGCAGTCCCAACAAGGCAGTCGGTGTTCCAGCGGCTGCAATCATCGACACCCCTCCGACGTCGCCTCGGGAAGAAGATGTCAACAAAAGAAGAGCCAGAGATTGCTTCATGCAATATAATCTCTAACTCCTCGTCAGTCTGAAAGGTGATTGGCAATTCCTCGTCCTCGTCTAAGAGCCAGCCGAGGAAAACCAAGACAGCGGTCTCGTCCTCCAGAGTGTTCGAAGGCACTCGGGGGAGGAAGAAGATCTTGGAGGAAGCTGGGGGTAGTCAAACCCTTGTTAAGCCCCCTTCCGAAGACGAAGGGGTCCTCCAAAGCACAGCTGGGGTGGATCTTCATCCTCAAGGCGAAGTCAGCCTCCTGGACGTAGCTGGGGGTCGTCCAGTCCCTGTGGATCTGTATCTCGAAGACGAAGAAGTCCTTCAAGACAGGACTGGGGGTAATCAGGACCTTGCGGATACTTCTCCTGAAGACGAGGGTGTCCTCCAAAACATAGCTGGGGGTAGTCTAGCCCCTGCAGATTTGAGTCTTGGGGACGAGGAAGTCCTTCAAGACAGAACTAAGGGTAATCAGGCCCTTGCAGATGCTCCTGAACTCGAGAATATTCTCCAGAACATAGATGGGGGTGGCCAAGACGAAGCTCCAGGAGAGGCAACTCCCCAACAGGAGAGTAAAGCCGAGAGTGAAGCCTCAACCGATCCATCCACTTCCAGCCGCGTCATGACAGTATACATGGCTGGGGGTGATACCGAGTCTGATGCGCCGCCAGCAGACCTCGTCCAGCGCATAGATACCTTGGAGGGAGGACTCAAAACCCTCTCTGCCTCCATGCAAACACTGACTCAAGCAGTATTTGAGATACGGTCAGCTTTGGCCAGGACACCTTCTACCGGCCCCGACCCGGGGGCCAATGGAGAATCGAGTGTACCCCTTCAACGGGTATCCTTGGATACAGATCGCCGCGAAGCACCTCGGATATCAGAGCCCTCAAATGCTCAACTCCAGGTGGTACCACCTTTCCCGACTCCCAGCTCCACGGAAGACGTGGTCGAGATGATCAGGGACTTGCGCGAGCGCTTTGAGTCCAAGACGAGACAAGAGGAGCGCCAAAAGATGGGGATTCCCTAACCTTATTCCCTCGAGTGGAACGAAGTGGTTTATCCTCCTAAGTATAAACCACAGACACTGACGCCATACGACGAGAAAGACTCTCCGCGTCGCTATCTGACATACTTCCAGTCTCAGACGGGACATCTTCCGAAGGAGGACGCACTACTCACCAGCATATTTGTTGGGGCACTGAAAGGAGTGGCCTACGACTGGTACTGCAGCCTCCCCGACAATTCCATATCTTCCTTCGACGACTTGACACGCCTTTTCCTCGACCATTTCTACGATGGCGGGAAGGACATGACAATGGCGTCCCTCATAAAGATACGCCAGAAGGAGAAGAAAACAGTTCGAGTGTTCATCGAACGCTTCCGACAGGCCTGCTTCAGACTACCCCCGGGCATGCCAGAACATGTACTCCTCTCCTCCTACAGCATGAACATGCTGCCTGCAGTCAAACTCTGGCTCAACTCTACTCCTCCTTCCGACTGGAGTTTCTTGATCATCGAAGCAGAAGCAGAAGAAAAGATGGCGTCTAATGCTCGCCTTCTGGGAGTTAGTTTCCCTGCCTTTGAGGACAAAGGGAAACGGCCTGCAGCCAACAACCCCGGACGATAGACGAAGAGAAAACAGGCGTTGACTGTCAATGTCTCAAAAGGTGCATCAGCGCCTACTCAGAAGCCTCCACTTGTACCAAGGCCGAAGGAGGTTTATTCGTTCAACGATAAAAACACCCTACAACTCTTTGAGATACTGAAGCAGGGTGACAAGATCAAGCTGCCGGACCTGAAGCGTCCTGACGAGGTTGGGAAAGTGGACAATCCGAGATAATGTCACTACCATCGGTTTGTCAGACACCCAACCAAGGACTGCTACGTCCTCAAAAACTACATCCAGCACATGATCAATGCGGATGTTATCTCCGTCGACTACGAAGAGAAGACGGTATCGGCCAACGTGGTGTCACTTCAATTCGGCACCTTGCCGCCAACTACAACACAAGATGGCGTCGTCCCCATCCCTAAGGCGACAATGGAGGTGGTTAATTTACCACCTACCCGTGACAACGTGAGTGGACTCATCCCACTCACCAAATCTCGGGAAGAGATCTTATGGGTTCACCCTGATCTTGTCTCTGAGGTTACTCAACCGGAGGTACGCCCTACCTCCAAATCCAAAGGCAGGAAGATCAAGTCTTGCCGCATGATCTCTTCCTCAGCGGAAGAGGCATTTCCTGTACAGACGCGTTCACATCAGAACGCCCAACCCGACGAAGCTGCCGTCGAAGTGGTGCCTCCTTGCACCGTCCCTGCTGCCCAGGAAGAGGGCCCATCTAAGCCTCCAGCAGCTAATAAGCAGAAGCATGTAGAGGTTCGTTTCGACAGACCTCTGCGAAAGGAGAATGCTTCGGGGCTAGCCAAGCCCCACAACTTCGACATACTGGCACAACTGGCCAGTACTCCTGCCCGCCTATCTCTGTTCGAGCTCCTTCGTCTTTCCAAGGACACTCGGGAAGCTCTCTGCGAAGCCCTGAAGGATGCTGAGTCCTTCATTAGCCAGGTCAAGCAGCCTGAAGATCTCCCGACTATATGTGCGCACTGCCGTTGTACGGATGAGGTTATCCCTAATATAACCTTCACCCAATAAGACATGCTGCTCAAGCACAACCGACACAACAGGCTACTGTATTATACAGGGTATATCAGTTCGGTCAAGGTGAAGCGAATTCAGATCGATCCGGGGTCTTCCCTCAGCATCATTCCAAAGACGCTGCTCTCAATACTGGAGATCCCAATGTACCGACTGGCGCCTTCCAACACAACAATCAGTGGCTTCAATGCTAGCAAAAGCGAGCCACTAGGCAAGATACGACTAAAGTGCCATATCGGTAACCTCAAAACCGAGGTCACTTGTTATGTCGTGGACGCCGACGTCAACTACAACCTTCTGTTGGGTCGTCCATGGCTGCATAAGTACATGGTAGTGCCATCTACACTCCACCAATGTATGAAGTACGTGTCCACCAACGACGTCATCCGGACGGAGTTCGCAAACATTGACCCTTTCAAAGGGGTTGAAGCCTACTTCACCGATTCCTCCTTGTACAAGTCACCTGACGAGGAGGAAGCCAATGATGCTGACGACGAGGCAGAAACGGCAGCAGAGCCGGACATGGAGCCTGAGATGACTCTCGACGCTCCTTTGAAGATCCGACTCAAAGGCAAACCGCCTCAGAAGTTGCCTCCCATGAACATCAAGCTATCCGGGAAGCACCAACTGCTCCTGAGGCTCCCTTGAAGATACGGCTCAAGGGAAAGCCGCCTCAAATATCGGCTCCCCTCATGGCAAAACTACAGGGGAAGGCACCAATCACCGGAGGCGTAGTGGAGGCACCTCTGAAGGTGCGTCTTAAAGCCAAGCCGCCACAACGCAAGTTGCCGGAGAAGGCCCACATAGTCCTCTCGGACCCCAAGACCAACGCTGTGGTGGACTCTTCCGATCCTACCCCAGTACTCACAGATGAAGAGCTAGGGGAATATATCTCTGCTGATGTAGATGCACCCTCTCTGGACAATGTAATCCCGTGGGATAAAATCTCGTGTTTCATCAATAATAGAGTGTCTTTTAATTATTCTAGTCTTCCACATTGGAATGCCATGTATACATTAGATAACGCTCGACGGTCGTTGCAAACACAAATAACGACCGTCCATCATGTAAACCGAGTAGTCCCGTCCCAAGGGGTCTATTTTATAGTCCCGCCACGGAGTCGAGACAAAGAATCCATCATCTTCGACAAAATTGAGCATCATCAAGACCTCTCGCCACTCGAGGCAGAACCAGATACCGGCAGAATACAAGTCTATCGGTACACGAACATCACAAAGTACCTCATCTAGAAGATGGGTTACGACCTAAAAAGCAACAAAGGCCTGAACTACGGCAAGGGTTGACGTCTCCCTCTCCAGCTTCCAACACCTAAAGGAAAGTCGTAGGACTACTATAATCAAACTCGACGGGGGGTGGGCTATGTCACGCCGCCGTCAACTCTAGAAAGTTCGGAGGCAGAAGAAATAGAACATTCTCACTCGTCCGAATCATCAACTTGGGATTCCGATACCAGCATCGGATCAGTCTTCAAGAAAGTGCTGTCAGCCAACATGACATCAGCACAACCTCAAGAAGATAAAGGCGAAGACCAAGCGCCGGGATTCTTCGAAGAAGAACCCTGGGCTCAATGCCTAGGAGAACAATGGGAGTCTCGTTTTGAATTATACGAACCTCCCACCGAAGACGAAGTCGAGCAGATCGACCTTGGGGATGGATCTTCTTCCAAACCCATCTTCATCAGCAAAAGCCTAAAAGGAGAAGACCGAGAATCTTTAATCCAGCTGGCTAAAGAGTATATCGATGTCTTCGCCTGGAGCTACGAAGATATGTCGGGACTTGATCCCCATATCGCGATGCATAGGCTTAACATCTTACCTGATGCCAAGCCTATCAAACAACAACAGCGACGCTTTCGTCCGGATATCATGAACGCCATCGACCAGGAGGTGGACAAACTC
The DNA here is from genome assembly GCA_029216955.1 of Iris pallida. Lineage (NCBI taxonomy): Eukaryota > Viridiplantae > Streptophyta > Magnoliopsida > Asparagales > Iridaceae > Iris > Iris pallida. Next base: position 8,528,213 of record JANAVB010043019.1, read on the forward strand.
TTGACCAGTGGCTTCATCCGTGAAGAACAACACCCGGATTTGGTAGCCAACGTCGTCCCTGTCACCAAGAAGAATGGGAAGATACGAGTTTGTATCGACTTCAGGGACCTCAACACTGCTTGCCCGAAGGACGAATTCCCGCTTCCAATCATCGACGTGATGATCAACAACACATGTGGCTTCGAACGCATGTCTTTCATGGACGGGTATTCGGGCTACAACCAGATCAAGATGTTCCCCGATGACGTAAAACACACGTCATTCAGGACTTCGAAGGGTGTTTTCTGCTACACAGTGATGCCATTCGGCTTGAAGAACGCTGGTGCGACATACCAACGAGCTATGAGCACCATTTTTCGTCAGCATCATCCCAAGACAGTCGAATGCTATGTTGACGACATCGCAGTCAAGAGCCGTCTCAAAGGTGATCACCTGCAAGACCTCAAAACAGTCTTCGATCTCATACGAGCGCATCAACTCAAGATGAACCTTGTCAAATCCTTTCTAGGGGTTTCTAGCAGAAAATTCATGGGCTTCATTATTACGGCGAAAGGCATTTATGTCGATCCCGAAAAGACCAAAGCTATCCTCGACATGGACCCTCCTAAGAACCTCCGAGAACTTCGAGGCCTGCAGGGGCGTCTGGCATATATCCGGAGGTTTATAGCAAACCTTTCCGGAAAATGTCAACCCTTCACCCAGCTCATGAAGAAGGGAGTCTCTTACGTCTGGACAGAGGAATGCCAAAAAGCTTTCGACGATATCAAAGCTTACTTGACGAGTCCGCCTGTCGTAGTGGCACTGGTCGCCGGCAACCATTTCTCCTCTACGTCCGTGCCATGGATCATTCCCTCGGCACTTTGCTGGCTCAAAATAGCGATACAGGCTATGAGCAAGCGATCTACTACCTCAGTAGAACACTGATCGGGGCCGAACACCGGTACAACCCCGTTGAAAAAGAGTGTTTGGCTTTGGTGTTTGCCATCCAGAAGACTCGCCATTATGTCTCGGGCCAGACAATTCATGTCATCTCCCGAGTCAATCCGCTCAGAGTCCTCATGACGAAGCCAGGATCATTAAACTCCCGGCTTGCCACATGGGCGATCTTGCTAACGCCATACAACATGGTGTTCGTTCCACAAAAAGCTGTTAAGGGTCAAGCTCTGGCCGACTTTTTAGCTGCACACCCCATCCCAGAGTCCTCAAGACTCTATGAAGACATCCCGGATGAGGTCCAAGAGTCAAACATCACCGAAGAAGGCTCCATCTGGCAGATGTTTTTCGATGGCGCTTCAAGAACGGGCCCCAAAGGCCAAATCATCGCAGGAGTGGGGGTAGTATTAGTCTTCCCCGATCAGCTGGTCATCCAGCGTGCTTACTCCCTTTCAAAGCCGTGCTCCAACAATGTTGTCAAGTACAGCGCACTCATCATGGGACTCCAGTTGGCACAATAGCTGGGGGTGAATCATCTAGAAGCCTACGGCGACTCAAAACTCGTCGTAAACCAGATCAGAGGGCAATACGAAGTTCGCCATGAAGATCTGATCCTTTACCATGAAGTTGCATTGAACATCATTTCAACCTTCACCGGGTTCTTCATCGAGCACGTACCTCGTCTACAAAATCTGGAGGCTGATGCTCTGGCTGGCCTCGCAACCTCATTGGCAGCACCCCTCGGGACTCAATACTACGTCACAGTAGTGGGTCGAGACTTGGTCTGTCCTAAAAACAACCTATGCTCACAAATAGCCCATGCCATGTCAACGAGTGCTGGTGTTAACGTCCGAGATTGGAGATTCCCGTTTATCGACTTCGCTGTCTGCGGAATTCTTCCAGAGGACCCGAAAGAAGCCGTCTCAGTCAGGAGGCGCTCTCTTCGATTCCACTATGATACAGCTACTAAAATGCTGTACCGACGCTCCTACAATGGACTTCTTCTTCGATGTTTGTCCAACGAAGAAGCAGCCAAAGCCCTTCGAGAGGCTCACGATGGAACCTGCGGGGCCTATCAACCTGGCCCTAAGTTGCAGGACCGACTGCGACGCATGGGCTACTACTGGCCAACCATGGCAGCCGACGCTGTCGACTATGCTAAAAAGTGTTATACGTGCCAGCTTCACGCTGACTTCATCCATACACCGTCAGAACCACTACATCCTACGGTCGCCTCCTGGCCCTTCGAAGCTTGGGACATGGATATTGTGGGACCGATCACCCCTCCTTCATCAAGAGGATACCGCTTCATCCTAGCCATCACCGACTACTTCTCCAAATGGGCAGAGGCCGGTCCACTGGCAGAAGTGAAAAGCTCTAGGGTGATCAGCTTCATCAAGTACCATGTCATCTACCATTTTGGGGTACCCCAGAGGATCATCCACGATAATGGTCCTCAGTTCATCAGCCATGTTTTCAGCAGATTCTGTGACAAGAATCGCATTCAAAATATGGCATCAACCGCCTACAATCCGGCAGCAAACGGATTGGCCGAGGCGTTCAACAAGACTATCGTCAGGCTACTCAAAAAGGTCGTGTCATCCAACAAATACGACTGGGACGAAAAGCTCGGCGAATGCCTTTGGGCCTACCGCACAACGGTACGGACCCCGACAGGCAACACACCATTCTTCCTGGTCTACGGAAGCGAAGCGGTACTACCTCTCGAGATCCAGATACCCTCACTCCGCGTAGTAATCACAAACCAACTCACAGAAGAGGACAATCAACGTTATCGTCTGCGGGAACTGGAGGCACTTGACGAAAAGCGTCTCCTAGCTCAACAACGCATCGAACTCTACCAAGCCTGTATATCATAGGCTTTCAACAAGAAGGTCAGGCAGAGGACTTTCCAAGTAGGCGACCTGGTTCTGGCAGTCAGGAGGCCGATGGTGTTGACTCACAAGATACCAGAAAAGTTCGAGCCCAAGTGGGAAGGACCTTTCATCATAGAGACGGTATACTCAAACGGTGCTTACCGCCTCGCCAAACCCAATGGGAACTTGTTCATGATGCCCATCAACGGCAAGTTCCTAAAGAATTACTACTCTTGACATCTTTCAGACATGTACTTCCACAAGGGGATCTGTGGACCCAATCATCAGGGCTCGCATACAATTCTCTTCCACAAAATTATACGCTTCCGGAACCCAGCTGTTCCGTGGCATCCTCCAGTAGAAGGACAACCACGTCTACATCACCTCTGAGTTGTTCCCCTACGTCCTACAAAACAGAATCTTACATTCCATAAGACTACGCTACCCATCATGTTTACCACGTCCGCATTACCTCTGAGTAAACATCTCGTACAGACAACCCCTGCATTGCCGTACATTGATCGCAGAACTTCCACGTCCACATTACCTCTGAGTAGTTCGACGTATCCCCCAGAGTCATTCCTACCACGTCCATTGTTACGACCCGCACCCACCATGAGGGTACGAGTACGTAACAACGCCCAGCCTACGCCGCAGTATCGGCGGTAGAACGCTGTTCTAGGTCATGAACTATAACTAGCATAACATGAATACTCTCCATAAGGAGGCCAACACAGAGGTACAACTCAATCACAATCTAAGGTAGAATGATAAAGATAGATAAACATGAAATCCCAAAGAGATACAGGAGATAGAAGTCTAAGTGTCTAAGATACATAATCCCAGAAATACATCTCAAAATTCAAATACAGTAATCCACAAGTAAATACAACTCCAGACAAAATAAAATAACTATCTAAACAACCTCTACTGTGTCTCCTCTAGGCTAGCAGGCAATCCCAGGCTATCTGTAAAATTTATCAACAGGTCCAGTCAGGACAGGAGCGAGCACATTACATCTCAACAGTTCATAGCAGGTTAGAAAATATAATCATGCAGTAAAGTAAGATACAAGATCTGAAGAAATACAGTATATAAACAGAGAGAGAACAGTAATAGAAATATCTAGTATAAATAGAGAACTAACAGTGGCTAGTGATGTAGAGTACAGGATAGCACATGTGAACGGAACAGATTTGTACATGATCTACACTAAAGAGTTGTACATGATCTACACTACTAAAGAATTGTTCACATGACTACTAGCACTCTCCCGTTTTCCCCAATCAGTACACAAGGATCTAAGTAGGTTATATTATTGTACATGATATCACATGGGGCCCTTAAAAGGGTGCACATGATAGTGTACATAAAGGCTCTGTGAACATGAGAGTACATGATTCACAAGAGTGTACATGTATGGTGAAAGCACAGGAGTACATGATGAAAGTGAAACGCACATGACATAATGTACCAAATGCTTCCGAGGGGGATAACATCGCATGAAGAGATCCGTATAGTACTAATCCGTGATAATGTCATGACAGCATCAAGTATAGTAATCTAAAGCAGGAATATAATTCTAAGCAGGATATGAAATGATCAGAGAATGTACTCGCCTGATATCTGAATGTCCAAGGTAAAGATACTGTCCGGGGAGAGGTGTTTGGCTCCTAATTAGAACAGCACAAGTCACAACATGTCCAGAAGGGTAATATAAAGCACTACAATGCATTCTACATGAATCTAGGTCAAACTAGGCCAAAGTCAACCCTTGGTCAACTCTGGTCAACTGCACTAGTCAAACTAGGTCAAACTAGGTCATGTCCTAACCCAGCAAGTCTTACTAGGCCTAACCAAGACTATCCGAGCAAGCACACATCAATACAAGGCTATACAAGCCAACATACACCCAACTCTATATAGCATGCAATTATTCAATACTCAAATAGGCAAGAATTCACATTGGATATACACTAGGTAATCTATTACTTTAAACTATATATGTCTACACATATATACACATGCATATATTTGTATTCAACATTAGGTCTATAATCATGGCATTTCAAATGGTTATATAAACTTATATATTACATCACAATATGCTAACATATATATAATATACATACATAGCTAAGTTAACTGTATTCATAAATACTTATTTAAGAGGCTATGTGTGTGTATGTGAACATGGCAAAGGGGCAAGTGAGGGTTAAATGGGCATACATAGTGTATACATATCAAAGAGTGTCAAAGTGTAAGTGAACAAAGTGTCAAGTGTGATAGTGTCTACATAGTGTAAGGGGTACATGAGGTAATATAGGATTTGTGTTAACATAGAACATTACATCTCATTAACTTGTATATTGAATACATTACATCTATTATTATATTACATTCATGCTTGCATTCATTCATCATTCATTTATTCTCTTGCACTACTATATGCACCATACATTACATACTATGGAACCTACATATTCATTACAAGCCATACTTATACATGCTTACATTAGATAGGATACTTACACTTCATAGATCATTTATTTAAACATTTACTCATGCTTGCATTCTCTATTTAATTACATAATGTATATACATTAACATGGGTTAAAATCAAATAGAACATTATATTACACACAAGGGTGCACAAAATACATATGCCGAATAGTAACTCCTACTAATAATCAATAATGTACCATCTCAGCATGAATTAAAATCTAGGATTAAAGTATGTTATAGATCTATGTGTTAGCTTTCCGAAACTTCAAACGGATCGCGTTTTCGTTTCCGGAAACTCCCGGAATCGCGAAAACACCGAGAACGCGTTTATCTTTCGTACAGCTGACACTCAAATAATTTTCCAGAAAGTTACAGAAGGAATTAGGCCTATTAATATATGTTTTGGAAAGCTAACTTCAATACGCTTCTTTTAAAAAAAACGGGAGATTAAACCGAGCTTTGAGCTAGAAGTTATGACATTTCTAAGTTAGGGCTGAAATTAAAAACGTGGATAAAAATCATGACGGATTTGGGTAGTTTGAGACAAAAGAACACAAGTATATAACATAATATATCAAGAACTAACTCTCTACACTAATATATATATATGAGACACTATATAACACATCTCCAATACAAAAATATGAGATTAAACATGTAATAATTCATTCATACATAACAACAACACATAGTGTGTCCAAATTTGGGGTTTTCCCACATGGACACAACCACAACACAAAGGACACTCCTATGACCTCCAAATGGACACGAAATGGACACAAATGGAGATGCAACCATGGGGGTCATTGGTTCAAAATAGACCTATATACATGAGGAAATGAAAAGAAGAAGGGATTTATACCTCCCGGTAGATCGAATCGAAGAAAAGCCTTCCCGGAGCGACACCGACACGTAGAGATTCCAAAAGGACACAAAAGAGCTCCGAGTCCTCCAAACTTGGGTAGCTTCCTCCTTGGCTAGAATGGAGAAGGAAAGAAAAAGATTTGGTGGCGAAATGGAAGAATTTGGTAGAGAAATTGCTAGGGATTGCTCTCTAGGAATTTGGGGAAGAACAAGAGAGAGAGTATGGATGAGAATAATGAAATGAACTTGAGCCTATCCTCTCCCAAAGTGGCTGGCCATATGGGGCTATTTGTCCTATTATGGTAAGGTCCAAAATGCCCCCACTAACCTATTCTATGAGTATTAGGAAAGGGCTAATTGGTTGGGGCTAAATTAGTCATTCTAAAGTCTCTAATCACACTAACCTTATCCAATATAATTAGTCTAACCTCTAACTAAAATATTTCTATCATGTGGACTAAAATTAATATCATGTTGGCCATGCCTAACTAGTGTGTGGGTCCCACTAAAGTCAAACTACCCCGGGTCCCCGTTTCAAGTCGGATTGAGTTGAAATTCGAACCCAACTCAAATAACCCCAAAACAATATCATAAATAATAAAATAAATTTCAACCCCAAAATAATATCATAAATAATAAAATAAATTTTAAAAATATTCAAAAATGTAAAATGACAAAAATATCCCTGTTTCTGAAAACTGGGGGTGACAAATCTATCCACCTTAAAAAAAATTTCGTCCTCGAAATTAAAACAAAGCAATCACAGGAAACACATGCAGAAAACAATCTCATTCAAATACTTTTCAAAAAAAAATTAGCAATAAAAAAAATCTCTTTGAGGCACATCAAACATTTATAAATAAAAACTGATACGTGTCCGATACGGACACAAAACCATCACAAAATCACACCTATCAAAGGTCAAAATCAACAATCACCCACGCAATAAATATCAAAATAATTCAAAGAGGTCAAATGCAAAATATCCTTAGACCAGAAATGACATTAAAATATCCTAATCACATGGTTAGGTTCTAGGTCAAACAGTCTCTAGGGTTTCACTAGCAAAACATCAAAATAACAAGTCATATTTTTAAATAGTTTTAAAATGATTTAAAAATTACCAAAAATCATATCATGATTTAAATGTCAAATCAATAAATGATTAAAATTACAAAATTTCAAAATTACCCTCATTTTAGAAAACTGGGTGTTACAAGTCTACCCGCCTTAGAAAAATTTTGTCCTCGAAATTAAAATGTTCATACTCCTTCTAGGTCAAACCCCCCACAATCAAAGTCTCAGAACTTAAACAATCATACGATTTAAAAGGATGACATACAGGGTCATGGCATACGGTGGTAGTGAAAGTCTCATCTAGGTATACTAGTCATGCTAAACCAAAACGGTCATAGGATATCAAGACACACAAGCAATCTAGGGTGCTAAACTAGAAAAGATACAGAAATAACAATCATCAAGAATGTAAGGCAGTCTACCATCCTATATGAAAACTGGTACTTATCAAAATAAAATAAAGTTAATTACCATTTATCTAATAAGGGGCACTATTCAAGAAGATCAAAATCGAAAGTTAAAGAATGAAAGCCAATTGCATGGAAATCCAATCACAATATATTTATATATATAGCGTTAGAGAGGGAAAAGCAAGCATTATGTACAAGTTATGTAGTTCGTGTGTGTATGGGTGTATGTGGACATGTTCATATGGTTAGATAGTAGGCATGTGTGTATATGAAATATACATGAAGAGTATAGAAGGATTTGGGTTTCGAAACAATAGCTATCCAGTTACACTACTCATGGCATATTGGTTAAACAATCTACAACACACAACCTATTTACTCATAACATGCATGGCTAACCATATACATATATATATAAAGAGGTAGAGATTTAGTTATGTATCTATATACATTATAACATGTATGCATAAACTCTATATAGATCTATATAGATATATAAACATAACATAGAGAGGAAGGGTTAGGTTTACATGGCAGTGTATACTAAGTTAGGGTGTGTGTGTCCTTGTACAGGGTTATAGCTTAGTATTGAAAGGTTAAACCCAGTTTTAGTTCAGCATTTACGTACAAAATCTGAAAAAAAAAGCTAACATTTAAACCAGTGTAATATTAACATAATGCAGTTTCAGATTTTAGGGATTTGAAACATCACAACCAACTTAATGCTTCCAATACATCCTAACATGATAGAGAAAAAACCCTAACATACTATTCATACATTTAGCTATGCATACAGTTCAATATTACATATTAAATCTGAAATTGATCTAAACATTGGAAATCAATGTCAAAATGTTAACATGTATTCAATTTTAGGATTTGGAGAAATTTGAACACCAACCAACCCAATGTTTATCACAACCTAACATGTAAGAATATGAAACCTAAATTTATATCCCTACATACCACAATGTATATAGCTCAAAATATTACATTTAAAAAAAAATAGCAAATTGAACTAAACATTTGGAATCCAGTATTAAGGGTTAATATGCACACAGTCTCAGATTTGACAAATTTAAACACAAAACTCAACCAAAAGAATTTTTTTTTTTTTTTTGAATTGAAACCCTACGTATAACATACATGTGCAGTGATATAAATAAAACTATTATCATGAAATTTTATATTTAAATTACGAGTTAAGCTAGTAAAAGCAGAGAATCAGAAATATTGGGGTTTTGAAAATTTAAACATTAACGACATATTAATATGTATTCAGATAGGTAGAAATCAAGTGTAGCATGCATAAGTGTCAGGAAAGTGTCCACTATATATATTCATATATATTCTCATGTCCCAATATAAAATTTTAATTCTACGTTAAGACCAACAATTAGATTCCTACCAAGGTTGTAAGCAGGTGATTGACGTAATCAAGACAGTATTATTATTATTATTATTTAATACAAGAATAATAGCAAAAAAAGAAATAACGATAAAATCTGTTTTTGCTTATCTATTTAAAAGAAAAACCCATTTTGAAACCCAGAGCTAAATTTTCAAATCCAAGATAAAGTCTAGCAAAATCATCGATTCATTGTATTAAGAAGAATTTCATAGTAAGAAGTTACACAAAGTTTATAAAAACAGCTAAAGCTACTCCTAAGTTAAATAAATGAGAAACAAAGCAAAACAACAAATAACAATTCTCTCTTTCTTTTTTTTTTTTTGAAGGACTGAAACAAAAGTAGAGAAAACATGTTCAAAAATATTTAAGGAACAATCTGATAATCATATGCGTCTTCTTAAAATTATGTTGTCAGAATTCTGCCATGCCAATAAGCATAGCTGCAATAAACGATAGAGTCCATAATAAGGCATACACCCTATAATCATGTTATCTAGAATTCTTACCACGCCACCCGGTATGGCTGCAAGAAAATCTAGATTTTATAACTAAGATAAGTATAGCTATATCAGGCTCTACGTCCTTGTCATGCTAGCAAATATGACTGCAATGAATTCTAAATTCCATAATAAAGCAGACTTTTACCTTTCTCACTGTCCTTATCAAGTATGTTATCAGGTTATACCTTAATTCCAAAAAAATGTACATATACATATAAATACAAACTCAAATTCAACAACTAACATCAAGATTCAAAATTCAACAATAATCCATCAAAAATCATAAAAATACAGACTCAAATTCAACCACTATCATCAAGATTCAAAATTCAACAATAATCCATCAAAATCAAGTTCAATAACAGGAAGTAAAGGTAAATCAAATCAGGGGAAAAGAGTTTTCAAATCGAAGTTAAATAAGATTCTCCAGGGTCGTCCCGGGAATCTCTCAAGGGTTCCTATCTGTGATTGAGTACCTTCAAAAATATTCTATTTCTAGTGCAGGCTGTAGTGGTACTCTAGTTCGAATACCACTACACTTTTAGTCTCGACCTGCATGGGCCACCACTAAAACCGTGTCACGACCCGCACCCACCGTGAGGGTACGAGTACGTAACAACGCCCAGCCTACGCCGCAGTATCGGCGGTAGAACGCTGTTCTAGGTCATGAACTATAACTACATAATATGAATACTCTCCATAAGGAGGCCAACACAGAGGTACAACTCAATCACAATCTAAGGTAGAATGATAAAGATAGATAAACATGAAATCTAAAAGAGATACAGGAGATAGAAGTCTAAGTGTCTAAGATACATAATCCCAGAAATACATTTCAAAACTCAAATACAGTAATCCACAAGTAAATACAACTCCAGACAAAATGAAATAACTATCTAAACAACCTCTACTGTGTCTCCTCTAGGCTAGCAGGCAATCCCAGGCTATCTGTAAAATTTATCAACAGGTCCAGTCAGGACAGGAGCGAGCACATTACATCTCAACAGTTCATAGCAGGTTAGAAAATATAATCATGCAGTAAAGTAAGATACAAGATCTGAAAAAATACAGTATGTAAACAGAGAGAGAACAGTAATAGAAATATCTAGTATAAATAGAGAACTAACAGTGGCTAGTGATGTAGAGTACAGGATAGCACATGTGAACGGAACAGATTTGTACATGATCTACACTAAAGAGTTGTACATGATCTACACTACTAAAGAATTGTTCACATGACTACTAGCACTCTCCCGTTTTCCCCAATCAGTACACAAGGATCTAAGCAGGTTATGTTATTGTACATGATATCACATGGGGCCCTTAAAAGGGTGCACATGATAGTATACATGAAGGCTCTGTGAACATGAGAGTACATGATTCACAAGAGTGTACATGTATGGTGAAAGCACAGGAGTACATGATGAAAGTGAAACGCACATGACATAATGTACCCGATGCTCCCGAGGGGGATAACATCGCATGAAGAGATCCGTATAGTACTAATCCGAGATAATGTCGTGACAGCATCAAGTATAGTAATCTAAAGCAGGAATATAATTCTAAGCAGGATATGAAATGATCAGAGAATGTACTCGCCTGATATCTGAATGTCCAAGGTAAAGATACTGTCCGAGGAGAGGTGTCTGGCTCCTAATTAGAACAGCACAAGTCACAACATGTCCAGAAGGGTAATATAAAGCACTACAATGCATTCTACATGAATCTAGGTCAAACTAGGCCAAAGTCAACCCTTGGTCAACTCTGGTCAACTGCACTAGTCAAACTAGGTCAAACTAGGTCATGTCCTAACCCAGCAAGTCTTACTAGGCCTAACCAAGACTATCCTAGCAAGCACACATCAATACAAGGCTATATAAGCCAACATACACCCAACTCTATATAGCATACAATTATTCAATACTCAAATAGGCAAGAATTCACATTGGATATACACTAGGTAATCTATTACTTTAAACTATATATGTCTACACATATATACACATGCATATATTGGTATTCAACATTAGGTCTATAATCATGGTATTTCAAATGGTTATATAAACTTATATATTACAACACAATATGCTAACATATATATAATATACATACATAGCTAAGTTAACTGTATTCATAAATACTTATTTAAGAGGCTATGTGTGTGTATGTGAACATGGCAAAGGGGCAAGTGAGGGTTAAATGGGCATACATAGTGTATACATATCAAAGAGTGTCAAAGTGTAAGTGAACAAAGTGTCAAATGTGATAGTGTCTACATAGTGTAAGGGGTACATGAGGTAATATAGGATTTGTGTTAACATAGAACATTACATCTCATTAACTTGTATATTGTATACATTACATCTATTATTATATTACATTCATGCTTGCATTCATTCATCATTCATTTATTCTCTTGCACTACTATATGCACCATACATTACATACTATGGAACCTACATATTCATTACAAGCCATACTTATACATCCTTACATTAGATAGGATACTTACACTTCATAGATCATTTATTTAAACATTTACTCATGCTTGCATTCTCTATTTAATTACATAATGTATATACATTAACATGGGTTAAAATCAAATAGAACATTATATTACACACAAGGGTGCACAAAATACATATGCCGAATAGTAACTCCTACTAATAATCAATAATATACTATCTCAGCATGAATTAAAATCTAGGATTAAAGTATGTTATAGATCTATGTGTTAGCTTTTCGAAACTTCAAACGGATCGCGTTTTCGTTTTCGGAAACTCCCGGAATCGCGAAAACACCGAGAACGCGTTTGTCTTTCATACAGCTGACACTCAAATAATTCTCCAGAAATTTACAAAAGGAATTAGGCCTATTAATATATGTTTTTGGAAAGCTAACTTCAATACGCTTCTTTTAAAAAAAAATGGGAGATTAAACCGAGCTTTGAGCTAGAAGTTATGACATTTCTAAGTTAGGGCTGAAATTAAAAACGTGGATAAAAATCATGACGGATTTGGGTAGTTTGAGACAAAAGAACACAAGTATATAACATAATATATCAAGAACTCACTCTCTACACTAATATATATATATGAGACACTATATAACATATCTCCAATACAAAAATATGAGATTAAACATGTAATAATTCATTCATACATAACAACAACACATAGTGTGTCCAAATTTGGGGTTTTCCCACATGGACACAACCACAACACAAAGGACACTCCTATGACCTCCAAATGAACACGAAATGGACACAAATGGAGATGCAACCATGGGGGTCATTGGTTCAAAATAGACCTATACGCATGAGGAAATGAAAAGGAGAAGGGATTTATACCTCCCGGTAGATCGAATCGAAGAAAAGCCTTCCCGGAGCGACACCGACACGTAGAGATTCCAAAAGGACACAAACGAGCTCCGAGTCCTCCAAACTTGGGTAGCTTCCTCCTTGGCTAGAATGGAGAAGGAAAGAAAAAGATTTGGTGGCGAAATGGAAGAATTTGGTAGAGAAATTGCTAGGGATTGCTCTCTAGGAATTTGGAGAAGAACAAGAGAGAGAGTGTGGATGAGAATAATGAAATGAACTTGAGCCTATCCTCTCCCAAAGTGGCTGGCCATATGGGGCTATTTGTCCTATTATGGTAAGGTAGGAAAATTCTATCATTTGAATCCCATATTTGCCATGTCCACATCACCTCTGAGCAAACATGTGGGTTCTCTCAAACTTATTATCTATACCTAAAAACCAAGGTGCGCAAAAGATAATAGGTCCACACAAATTATCAAGTTCATGACAGCAAAAATGAACACATCACAAAAAAATTTGTATTTCTTTATTCTAAAAAAGAGAGTAAAGGATTACACCCTCCCCAGCAAGAGTTGCAAACACACAAAAAGAAGAGACTACAATCCCTAAACATCCCAGGGTTGGCTGAAAGCTCTTCAATCCGACGCCTCAAGTCTGCCGTCCGAGTCTCCACGGTCGCCAGGACCCGGCGTTCAGCTTCTTGACGCATCACTTCTATGGCCTCAAGAGAAGTGTCATCCTCATGCTTCTCATCCAACTGCTGCCGCTGCTGAGCCAGAGTAAGAGCCCGATGGGTGAAAGCTGCTTCCTCCTTCTTGAATGCTACATGTTTAGCCTGGACACGTTCGACATCTAATAGGAGTCGGGCCCGCTGGTCCTCAAGGCGGCGGATCTGGACATCAACCTCCGCGATACTAGCATCCAACGCAGCTCGCAACTCCACATTCTTCTGCGTAGACTGAGACAACCGCTCCACTGCAGCTTTAGTCTCAGCCACTTCGCGTTCCCAAACACTCACGGTGGCCTGCTAAGAGGACTCAATCTCAGCGATCAGCTTCTCCTTTTTCACGTCTATCAGGACGGAGAGGTTATTTCGCTGGATACACTGAAATTTGGAAAGCCGCTGGTCCAACTCAACCACCGAGGCTTCTAAAATTTTGGCCATATGAGCATGGCCCTGGTGAAGACGGATCAAGTTGATATGAGGCAGTGCCAGAGTTTTTGCCATCGCAAAGCTCCCATTGGCGTCCATCACTGCCGATACGCCCCTCTGCAGCATTTTATACGCCGCCTCGATGATGAACTTCACATATTCATCTGCATCCGCCAGCACCTGCGGCGTCATAGCAGGAGTCGGAGGAGCTGCTCTAGATAGCGGACCGGAAGAAGGCCCGCCTGCCTCAACCTGCGAGGCTGGAACCTCGGCATCAACAGGCTCTTCATCAACAGGGGCTTGACTACTAGCCCGAGGAGCCAAAAGAACGGAGGAAGCCGAGAGAGGCGTCGATATAGTACCCCAAGTAGAATGAGCAACAGAGGGTTCCACCAAACCCTTACCCTTCTCAAGCTCGGAAGAACCACCGACGTCAGTGGCTACCTCATCAGCCCCCAACGTGCTATCAGCAGCCAGTACGGGACATTCCCCCTGGCAGAACGTGGAGATCAACAATTGTCTCCTGACTCGCCCCTAGAGTCAGGACCGGCAAATGAGCCTCGTTTTTATCATCAAATCCCTCTACAGGGACAGGATCTGTTGCTACCTCCCGATCGGCAGCCACCTCAGCTTCCGCTGCTGAGTCTGGGGTAGGGCTCGGCAGCGCTACAGTCGACCTCCCCTCATCATGACAAGGAGGGGAATCAACCCTCTCTGTTCCAATCATATCTGTTGCCCCCGTAACAGACTCATGCAACTCTGGAGGAACGTCATCTGAAGATGACGAACTCCACTCTTCTTCCTCATCAGGAAGCCCCATGTTTGTAGGACCCTCAACGTCCAAGGCCCCCACGGCGGCTTGCACCATCCCGGAAGTTGCTGCAACCTCAGTGTCTCTTCCGACAAAGTCTGGAGATACTAAAATCTCTGCAGGAACAACATCTTCAGGATTCTCCTCCATTGGAGACGTCACCATCGGAGGAATGTGCTTATCAGAAGAGCTTACCATCTTCTTCGGTTTACTGACACCCGATTTTGAAACACGGGTTTTCTTCTTCAACGATCCCTACAAGAAGAAAAGCACAAAGTCACCAAAATGACAAGATGAGCCAAATTGCGGAGGACTCTTTACCTCAGCAGGGACTGATTCCAGTGACGCAGCCTTTGGAGTCGTCACTTTCCTCGGCCTTTTTGGTACAGACGAACCGGCTTCTGCGTCAGTCCGTCTCTTCCTAACAGAGGGATCTCTCACTGATGCTATAGCAGCAGCCCGATATCCCGCCAATTCTGGTGGACGATATGACCGAGCCGCCACCAACATATTCGTTGTAGCCTCTAGCTGTGTTCCAATGATGAAACTGGTCTCCCTATCATAATCAGGAGACACAGTATTCATGGTACAATATAGCTTAACGGTCGAATACAGGATCTGTGGCCAAGGGTTGCGAACTGGCGTAGTAAAATGAACACTAGTGCAACCGGCATTATAATATTGCCAGCCCCGGGCTTCGTCCAGTAAACTCCCGGCAAACCCCAGACTGTTACTGGGATTCCGTAACATTAGCTGGGTTTAACCAAACTGACGAGCAAACTGGCTTGGCAGATACGGCTCCAGATAACACCTATTTTGGTTGCGGTAGACCAAGTGAGAAGGCCGAATACTTTGCAACCAACGAAAATCCCATCTCGGCAGAGTAATTGCATCTTCACCAGAGTCGTCCAAATCTTGGTCAGCCTCGAAATCTTTGAAGATGGGACCGACCTTGACAATCTCCCACCCCTGAAGATAGGACAAAACTCTTCTGCAAACGGGGACGCCAGTGTGTAACCACTTCCTCTTGTAGAAGCGGCGGATAAAGGCATCACCTTCAACGTGATCCTCCTCCGGGCCTGGACTCATCACGTTCGGATAATGCAGAATCAACCATCCCATAAGATAATGGAATGGTAGTTCGGCCCGGGGAAAGTTGTCGTTCCTACCTCTCCCATGGATCACATCCTCAGCAAAGGTCCTCAAGCCCCGCAACAGGTTACACACCATCGCAGGGAGGAGAGCCAAAGGGCGACCAAAAGCCAATTTTACTGCTGGCAAAATGAGGTTCCGGTGTACCCTCTCCACAGAACCAGATCCGCCCGCGAACACACAATCCCGGAGTCATATCATCAAGTACGCAGTCAATACTGCCTTAGATGACATCCGGTGCACACAATGCCAGAAGCAGCTATACGCGTTCTCGTCACTCTCATTTGAACGAGGGGCCCTCTCGTCCAACCGGCTCATTTCAGAAGTCACTTCAGCAGGTTTCAGCCCTTGCGGAGTCATAAACCGGACCTTCGAGGAATCCGCCAAATCCTGCTTGAAGACGTAATCCCTCCAAGCAGTCACAAGAGGCTGAAACTTGTCTTTACCCCTCCGTTGGATCAGATAATGATGGCTCGCTACCTCTTTGAAAATAGCCATCATCTCCGGGTCCTTCTTCTCCAAGACAAGGATCTCTTCGTCTGACGGGAAGTATTCCTCGTACGGTTCCGAGCCCCAGGAAAGCTTGGATATTTCGTACATTTCATGGAGAGCCAATCCCAACTCCCCCACTGGAGTAAAGAAAGTGCCAGTCTGGGTATTGAACATTTCCAAGAGCGCAAGGAACATATGCTTATTGAGATCTACGCCAGCCTGTGTGGCACGGACAGCGGCCGTCAGCCCAATCTCTTTAAGCTCAGCCTTGAACTTCGACAACACCCAAAGGGTCAACTCATCCCACTTCGGCATGTGGTGACACCAACCTTCAATCCTAAAGCTACCTTTCGGATACATGACCCTCGATGTTAGCATCCGATTTGCAAAGGTCGAAGCACTGAAGACAAAGGTGTCATTAGGGACCTCACTATTCCCAGGACGCAAAGTTCGGCAACTAAACGAGGGACCGGCTCGCGAAGCGGCTAAGGTATCCCTTTGATTCGAAGTAGCATCAATCGAAAGAGTACCTCCCAATGCCCCTCCTTCAGAATGAGTAAGTTCCCAGGGCATCCTTCTCTTGGAAGCTAAACGGTAGAAGGCCGTCAGCGGCAACTGACGTTCAAGTTGTCGTATGTACAGAACCATGCCTTTTGCAGAGAAGAACCAGTCTTCTTTGATCTTCAGTATCTTCGCCTCGGAAGAGATCAGTCGGTCACCGAACAAAAAGGCAGGTTTTAAGAAAGTCACATCCTCGGATTCAGCAGATTTCAGTTTACCGCTCTCCATCATACTCTGGAGGAAAATCGGCAACTGATTCTGGATCTGCAACATTCTCTCAGGAGGTTGATTCTGTAAGATAGCATCCTTCGTAGGGTTGATAACCTCCTCGTCAAAATTAACTCCCATTTGACACAGAAAAGCATCCAGAAGGACTTCATTCAGCAAAGGGATTATCATCAACACTGACACAACAAAAACAAAAGTCAGGCAAAGACAAAGTGTGTCAAGCAACCTGGCGCATCATCAGGGTGTGGCGCATCATCAGGGTGTAAACCCATGCGCTGTTAGGGTTATATACTAAAAGTATCACTTTTGTAGTAACCTTATTTCCTTAAATTTTGAATGAGAATCATATGGGCAAATATTTGCATATTGTATTTATTGCAAGTGTTAATGCAAATGTCTGATATTCTATATTATAGATAATATGGTGTGTGGTGTCACACAGAAGATCATATTATCAGTTTCCTATGGAGTATATAAATAGTTCACAACCTAGATGGACTTGGACAATCTATTGGAAAGGTTGTAGTGTTATCTGGTATTAGTCTATCTTGATTATAGGTTTACACTAGTACACTTTGTGTGTATTGAACAGGACCACTTGAGGTTGTTCTCTTTGTACTGACTACATAAGAGAACAAACACCTCTGTTATTATGGATGCTTGTGCTCTTAATCCGGATATAATAACGGACATGTATATACAATGTGCATTACTTTGACTCATAAAAGAGTGAGATTCATTATGGATCAACAACCTCTATGAATTGGGTAATAACATTATATGTATGATGGGGCTGTTGATTATAAATGGAATCCATGTCCCGATACATCGGGTTGATGATGTCCTCTTAAGGAGCTCATAAGGATTGTCATGTAAACCCTGCAGGTGGATTATATCCGACATGACAAATAAAGTTGAGCGGTACTACTTAAGGATAAAAGATGTCGAATCAATATAGTTGTCAGTAACTTAATTTGATCGACGGACATACGATATCTTAACATGGGGAGCCAAACGAGCATATAATAAAAGGAGCCCACAAACATAATTTGGGATTAGGGAGGTAGTGCAACAATAGCTCATTAGTGGACCGAGCTATTATTAATGGGCCTGGATTGTGTGTTCGGGCTGAACACGGGATATCCAGATCCGTTAGGAGGCCTAACCCTAATTTCTCCTCATGGTCCCTGCCGTAGCCTATATATATCCTCTAATCTCTGGCCGCCAGATTACTGATCAGAAATCTGAAATTTTCTCTAAATTCGTGATTCACGTAAGGAGAGAAAGAGAGGGCTGCCAAGGAGAAGAAAAGGTTGGGAGATCGTCGTCCATACGACGTCCAACTCGAGGAAGGAATACGTGCAGAAGATCTTGGGGTCGTCCGCTCGAGATTGCCAGGAATTACTTGTCTTCTTTTCGCCGCAGGTATAATTCGTGAACCCTAGTTTCCGCCTATGAAGGGTTAGAACACGTATTAGATCTGTTTAACTTTCTATCGATCAATACGCACACCAAAGGAAGGGTCCTGGGAATCCCCAGTTTTATCATGCGCGTCAGTAGTGAAGCTTCGGCGCATCATCAGGGTGTGAACCCATGCACGTCAGCATTGAAGCTTCGGCGCATCATCATGGTGTGAACCCATGCACGTCAGCAGTGGTTTCGGCGCATCATCAGGGTGTAAACCCATGCGCGTCAGCTATGAAGCTTCAGCGCATCATCAGGGTGTAAACCCATGCGCGTTAGCAGTTAAACCTCGGTGCATAATAAGGGCCTAAACCCATGCACGTCGGCGGGATAAAACCTCGGCGCATCATCAGGACAGAAGTCAATGCGCGTCGACAGCAGAGAGTTAGGGCACACCAACTCAGCCGTATGATCCAAAGCTCGTCTGAACAAAAAATAGTGGAAAAGACGACACCCACCCGTCACCACAGAACGAACGTCGGCCGGAGTCACAATGGCGATAGGAGCGTCTTCTTCGACGTACTCCGCAGGCTCCTTTCCCTTGCCAGCACCGCCACGAGGAGTCTTGGGGGCCATTCCTTGAAGGAAGAAAGTTAGGGTTTTTCGAAGAAGAACTCTAAAGGACAAAAGCAAGGAAAAGAAGAACTCTCTCTCTCCACCTCACACCTATTTATAGGCTCGGTCGCACGCGTGAACCGATGAGGTGTGACCTTAGCCGCCGCCTCGGGTTCTGTGAGAAGATAACTGTAAATAAATCCAAAAAGATCATCATTAATCTTTTTAGTTATCGAGGCGTTATCATTAACTGAGAGGAGCATGCGCCCCATCACTGATGCGCGGAGTATCTATGCGCGCGAACAGTCATGCGCCCCAACCACCATGCTTCTTATTCAAAGTATTCCAAAACTTTGACAAAAAAAAGTTTTGAAAACTTTGAAGGGGGTCTTGTAGAAGCATGGAATTTCACGATCAGAAATCCTATGCGCCAAATACTACATGCGCCAGGGAGCTCAGACAAAGTACTTGACAAAGCAAAACAGAGATATAGACATTGAAAGAGGATTTTTATTTTCATATAAAAGTCTATTACATGTCTAGAAAAGGCTGTACAAAGGAGAACTTCTACAAAAAGAAAAGACCCTAAGTCTACAGCCAGGCGTAGCGATCATCATGCGCTCTTGAACAGGCGCAGCAGCCATCATGCGCTCTTGAACAGGCGCATCCCAGCATGCGCTCTCAGTCAGGCGCATCCTGTCAGCAGCTCAGTTATGTGCATCCTCAGTTATGTGCATCCCTTCAGCAGCTCAGTTATGTGCCACCCTTCTAGCCAGGCTCACCAGGAGTCTAATACTTCGACTAATGAAGCATTTATTGAGCAGGATGAGGGTGGCAATCAACCCTCTAGCTGGAGAAAGAGCTCCCCAAACCGAGGAAGATAGGAGCACCGCAAATCAACCTGTGGCCAGGGGAGGCTTCGAAAGAGCCTCCAAAGACCAAGGAAGACCGCAATCGAAACCGCGGCTAAAGGAGCAGCTTTCAACACAACCAGAATGGGCAACACCCACTCTGACAGAAGAAAAAGCCTCCAAAGCCGCGGCACCGCAATTCCGATCTGCGGCTCTTCCAGCATAACGGAGACGAGGCTCGAGCATCCCGATCTTTGGATGCAACAGGCACCTTCCGCCTGCCTCAGAAGCCCTCGACTCCGACTTTTGGATGTAACAGTCACCTTCAAGTGCATCAATGAAGACATGGCGTCGCATCTTCACCCTCGGGAGCATCTCATCAACAGAATGTGCTCGAGCAAACAAATTTCACTTCGGGAGGACGTGAGAGAACGAGAAGCAAACTCTCTCCATGCCACTATTTATAGGCCGGGCAAATCAAACCCATGCGCCAAGTGGATGGCTCTCCGAATCCCATGCAATAAATTTACATTAAATGGATGAACCGGACGCTTCGAATTCAGCCAAGTCAAAAACGGCTATTTAAAGCACTCGAAGAACGTAACAGTCGCACCATTAAAGACGTGTCATACGGAGCGGATGCGTCGGCCAGACCGCGCATCACACAGACGCGCCCCTCAACACCAAGCGCCTCCCAAGGATGCGCCCTTCAACACCAAGCGCCTCACAGGGGATGCGCCCACATGCGTCTCCATACGCCTAGTGGAACGCCGATCGATGCGTCCACTCATCGGTCCATCACCTGTCAAAAACATTAAATGCTGAAGTCTAATAGAGTTGGTAGCGCGCCTCCCGAAGACTGAACAGTTGACAACTTTTTTAGAAAACGAAGCGTTGCCAACGTCAGCATCATCATTACTTTTCTCCGACGGTTACAGCCACGTGGCCGTCCAACCACTCGCATGCGCATCCGCAGCCATGCGTCCAAAGCTCTGCATGCGCCTCAAGCCATGCGCATCAGACTTTCTTTCTAATCCCTAAAGACAGAAGTAAAGTCACCACTAAAGCTCTGCATGCGCCTCAAAAGCCATGCGCCCCGGACTTCTCTCTGATCCCAAAAGACAAGAGTAAAGTCACTACTGAAGCTTCGCATGCGCCTCAAAAGCCATGCGCCCTGAATGGTTCGTAACTCCTAAAAGTTATGAACCAAAGTCTCCTCATGCGCCCAGTCCTAGGCGCATCCTACCAAATCATTCCCCACCAAATCCGAGATCTCCGAGCCATGGGCCGATGACACGTGTCCTTTGACTCGATTCACCCAAGATCTCAGCAACAGAAAGATCCTCTTCTCTGCTACGTGCCGGCCCACAACAGCAGCATGAAGAATTCAACCCCTCAATCAGGGCGCATCGTCCATGCGCCTCTATCAGCAATCACCACGTGGCGTCCCCGCGTCCAGGCGCATCCTACATATGCGCGCATGAGTAGCCAGCCTGCAAAGCTATAAATAGAGGGATCATTTCTTTCTTCCACACACACAGAGACGAACATACATATACAGACAG
Organism: Iris pallida; assembly: GCA_029216955.1. Classification (NCBI taxonomy): domain Eukaryota; kingdom Viridiplantae; phylum Streptophyta; class Magnoliopsida; order Asparagales; family Iridaceae; genus Iris; species Iris pallida. The sequence goes on from JANAVB010043019.1 coordinate 8,549,941, forward strand.
AGACGTCGCACAACCGGAGAGGCAGATATAGACACTCAACGTCTTCTTCCTCTTCGCAAGCTCCGGCACCCAGAGCAACCCAGACCTTCAGAGAACCGATAACCGTCGTCAGATCGTCAACGGAGTCAACGCATTACCACTCGCTCCATCGGCACAAGGGACCCAGATAAACAAAAGTGCACTCCTAGGACTACATCTAAGTCCTACATTGTAACACTGTTCTGTTTGTATTGAAATTACATCAAAAGATTTTAATGGAAACAAATAGGTCGTCAAAACGACAAACAAGTCCTCGATCAAGGACGATAAACAAATAAAGATATGATATAATATGATAAAAAATAGTTGAAGGTTATTTATGACTCTTAGATAAAAATTTGGTATAGTTAAAACTCTATAGTAGTATTAGAGTGAAATATGACTCTATCTAAGTCATATTCTAGTGCTCTCTTAGTGTTCGATCAATCAATACATCCTAACATTCACTACCACAATCACAAACAATTTTTCTATATGATGATGTAATTTAGAGAACAACTATTTGAGTAACACATTGTCTAGTTTTCCAACAATAATTTTTCAACCAGGGATTAGGTTATTTTTGGATGACACGGTGCTTAGAGTCTGGTCCCTCACATCATGTGAGTAAAATAAGGTATATAATTCACCTAATTGATTTTTTTAATCAAAATATGTATGTCCAAATTCAAGTACAGGTAAGTGAACTAAGCCTCGTGCACTCACTTCACAAGGTCTTGTAGAATGGGCTAACTACTGATCAACTTTTGTTGTTATTATATTATAGAGATTTCGTATGGGTGGAATTCAAGTTGTTCTTTCCTGCCCAAATGCACTAACCCAGAGCTATAAACAATTCATTTATATTATCTTATTAGCTTTGCTATGTATCTTGTCTCACTTAATTCAAGTGCATATCTTGTCTCAAATACATAATCCAATTGTGTATCAATTTCAAAATTCAAGAATATAACTCATCTTGAATCTCGAAATAACACGAGAATATAAATTCACGTAATAATTTTTTTCAGTTGGAATATAACATAAATACTGAAAACATGATTTGGATTTCGCTTGTGTGACTTTGTGTCTGTGGCCTACGCGTCCTAAACTTTCTCTACTCAACCCCTAACTATTAATCATGACAAAGATTATCGAAAGTTCGTCGCTAATCAAATATACATAATTATCTAGAATGTATGTTTAGTTTAAAGGATAAATTCTAGATTTCAAAATTCTGGTTAATTCCTTAAATTCTTAAAAATTTTGCCAGAGTCTTCTTTGTATTTTGAGTTCCAAAAATTTGACAATTAATATTCAGACCCGGAGCAACCCTCTGTAGCATTCCTTGGAAACACCGACCCCATCGGTGGAACAACTCAACACCGAAAAATACATAGTTTAATATATATATATATATATATATATATATATATATATATATATATATATATATATATATATATATATATATATATATATATAATATATATATATATATATATATATATATATATATATATATATATATATATATATATATATAACACGCGTGTTTAGCATATATTATCAAATTGCAGCAACAAACAATAGTAATTGGTTATAGCTCCGATACTCTATTTACAAACACAAGTGAACTAGTATTTCTCATTAGTAACCAATTCATGAAAATGACATATAATCATAATTATAAAAATTCATATTATTATAGTATTCGTAATTAATTGATCATTCAAAATTCAATTAATAATTCTATATGTATTATTAATCCATACTATATAACAAAAATATTAGAATTTTCATATTTCCGGAGTCCCTGAAGTTCTAGAAAACTTCAAATCGATAAAAAGTCGAATCTATCATGTCATAGGCTGAGTCTGAATTTTACCTATTAGCAACTATGCAGAATTCTATAGAATTTAGGTCAAAATAATTGAAATCAACATCCAATACTATATATTGAATATTCACATCATTCTAATCATTCCATTATAGCATACATGCTGGAATTAATTTATATTTATGTCTAGATAGATATATGTGTAAATTATTATGCATTCACTGTTTTAGAAATTTCAAACTCTGTATTTTAGACTCTGAAATTAAAATATAAAATAACGATCTAACCGAGACCGATGCTTGAATTTGGATCAATGTCATTAAGACAATATTCGTCCCGCACTGGTGCTTAAAGTTTAATGGCGATTAGTCTCCCAGGATATAACGGTTCTTCTCCTATGGTAGCAGCACTTTACACCGCAGTAACTGAACGAAGCAAGTTGTAGTCCCTCTCTCACTCAGACTTAATGCTAGATGGATGAATTGAATAATTGAATTATTCAAACACTATGCTTTTATAAAACAAAGAGACATAATGGAAATGATACACCGTTCCAATAGACCCGTTAAATATATTTGTTGCATAGATTCATTGATAGATTCGTTGAATAGATTCGTTGCATAGAAAATAATAATAATTTTTTTTTTTTAAATATACATTCACTTATCCAACATTCACATATATCACATATTATACTAAATTCATAATTACAATGTTCATTCCTTTGTTGTGTCCACTGTGTCCTAATCTCGTGTCCGTATTACACAAATTCATGTATATAGACACATGATGTTATAGATACCCAAAATAAAATTAGGAATAAACCTAATTCTATTTTAACATTTATACACAATATTAGTTCTAAACCTAAAATTAATGATACCTAACATGGAAATTGCTAGCATGCTGCATATATGATAATTATTCAAATAATATGATAATTACTTGGTAGTTGTTCAAATCATAATTGTTAATTAATCATTAACCAATCAATATAATTATATCAAATTCGATGTGTAGCCAATTAAGGTTAAGGTCATTTACACAAATACTAACGCCTATTATAGTTACTATGAAGTATTAGTACCATTCACACTATTTCTATGGTACTAATGGACGATCCTATATATGCAATAAAATTAGCAATAGCTAATAAGGAAACTACAAACATATATGAAAGTTTTTGAAAAAACGGTCATATTTGTTTTGCTTTAAAATATTTGTACATGGCATATTTGATCTTAAAAAATTTGTACAATAAATGTTTTGTATATATCTATTACGAAATGACCTTAAAATGTTACAATAAATATAAACAATTCTGGGTCCAGCTCGGTCATCTCCAACCTATTGTTTTTCGGGTTCAGGTTGGATTTGAATTTAGGAATTTTTGGTCCAAGTCGACCGGTCCATCTCCACCTTATGTAAAGTCCGACCCAAAAATCGGTCAAGCAAATCAACACTGGACCCAAGTCGGCCGGGCCGACACGAAACATATCACGAGTCCCATGTTGTTAGTTATTAGGGAGCGTTTGGTTCAAGTTTTTGTGGCTTGAAAATGTGTTTTGAATTTCTTACCAATGTTTGGTATGTTTAGGATTGAGAATAAGAAGGGAATATGAGAAGCTTAGGGGGGAAAGCTATTTCCATTGACTTGAAAAAACTATTCACAAGCCCTCCCTTGGAAATATATTTGCTTTTCTAGGAATGATGTTTGGCTATTTTGTTTGGACGGTTATACCCTCCTTTTTTTTCAAATTTTTAACTTCTATCACAAACATGTAAATCATCATGAAATTGATGAAAGAGTATTAAAGGAAAACTAAATAAATTAATATTTTTATCACTTTGTAAACCAAATATGGAGATGAAAATTTCTAAAATTTTGAACTACCTATTTCCAACCTAACCAAACATGAATATAAAAATGTTGAATTTCTTTCCTATGGAAACGGAATAGAAAACTTATTCATAGAAATAAACGAGCCCTTAAAGTTGAACAGTGTATAAGACCAATATTGTACACCCCATTCCTCGAAATATGGTACAGGCTATTGAGTTCATTTGCCCTTCACCCAAGGCTAGTGTCATGCAAGTCCTAAATGAAAATTATAGAAATAAAAATCACTCTAGGTCCTCATCGACATCTTCTAGATGTGATGGCACAGTTGAAAATAATTTTCATACAATTTTTTTCACTTTTATACCACTTACTAATATGAATTTGTAGTTACATTCTTTTTTTTAATTTTACATTTTTTTTCACGTTAGAGGGCAAATTTGTACGAAATTTACACGCAAAGGAGAAATCTAGGCTGGACAGCGGCAAAATATTTTTTCTGAAAGCTTCAGCCAAGTCACTTGGCGAGAGAAATGTTTTAGCCAACTCACTTGGCTCGGAAATACATTTCGCTAAGTGAGTTGGCTAAGGTTTTATGCATAATGGTTTAGCTAACTCACTTGGCTTAGAAGTACTTTTCGCCAAGTGAGTTGGCCAAGAGTTAAATGGAAATTTCATGGAAATTGACAGAAAAATAATTTTGCCAGCTTACTTGGCTAGACTTTTATTTTCGTTGCATTTTTTGCCAACTTAATTGGAGAATAAGTTCCAACGGCTACTTTTTTTGTTAAATATTGTTACAAAATTTTAAACTTTGTTACATATTAACGATAGCCCCGGTTAAGTCGCCTGTAATTCCTGCGGTGTCCCTGTTTGAGCCCTAGTCGCTATCTCCGGCGACTAGTACAATATTTGTAGCAAAGTTTGAAATTGAAAGCTATTTTATATTTTGATTGAGTAGTACAATATTTGGAAGAAAGCTCGAAATTGGAAGCTACTTTGACTAGTACAATATTTGTACAAAAAAAAGTTTGAAATTGAAAGCTATTTTGCATATTGATTGATTAGTACAATATTTGGAAGTCGTAATTGGAAGCTACTTTATTTTCTTAGTTGACTAGTGCATCTTCTCATGTTGTGTCCTATCGCACCACAATTGTCGCAACGGAGTTTAGCCTAGTAAGTTGGCGAAATCATTTTCCTGCCAATTTCCATGAAATTCACATTATAAACTCTTCGCCAACTCACTTGGCGAAAAGTACTAAGCCAAGTGAGTTGGCTAAACCATTATTCATAAAACCTTAACCAACTCACTTGGCGAAATGTACTTCTAAGCCAAGTGAGTTGGCTAAAACATCTCTCGCCAAGTGAGTTGGATGAAACTTTCAGGAAAAAAAATTTCGTCGCTGCTCAGCCAATTCAGTTGGCGATCAATCCGGCGATTTGAAAATTTTACAAAATTTTTTCTTTGTGTGTAATTTCTTACAAAAGTATCCTCCTATATGAAAAAAAAAACTGTTAATTTTATTAGACTTATATTTCACTTTTTGTCACAAAATATTTATTTTGTCAAATATTCGTTTTATCACGAAAAATATTTCGTGACAAAAAGTGGAACGTAAGTCTAATAAAATTTTAAAAAATAAAAGGTAAGTACAAATTTATATTAATAAGTGAGATGAAAGTAAAAAATTCCAATTTTAATTGGTACGCAGGCCTCGTTTGGTTCACGAATTCAAGGAATTCGGAAAGAAAACTTGTTTCTTTCCTTTGTTTGGTAACCACAAACTCGGAAAGTATTTTCCTGACATCTAGAAAAAATAGGAGAAAAAATGATTACTATCAAGACCTATGTGATTCATTTTTCATCCTCCTTTTTCAGCATTAATTACCAAACATTATGACAAAAATAGCCTTTAGTTATTGCCTATCTTGCCAATTAGCTCTTTGTATTATATTGACTATAATTATGTTGATATTGGATATTATTGAAATAATGATATATTTTTTCTTTTTTTTCTATACTAACCAAACGCTGAAAGAAAAATAAACTATTTTTTTTCTTAAATATTTTTCTTATTTTACCAAACATAGGAAACAAGAAATTTAATAGGACATGAAAAATACAATGGAATTGAACCAAACGTGTCACGTCCCGCTTCCCAACTGGAACGGTGACGTCATACACATCCCCAGGCTACGCGCCGAAATCCGCGATTGTCGCCCGTAAACATCAGCAAAAATGGAAAATGCCAGAGATTTCGTCTTATTATACATATGGTAATTATTATACAAGACTTCTTCAACAATACTTTTACAAGTTACAAATTTATTACAAAAATAACTTAGCAAGATAGCTATGGTAGTACTGGTCCTAACTGCAATTACCCAGGCGGCTATTCCTCGTCGTACTGTGGTAGTACCTCGGCGGGTTTGTCTTCTTCTTCACCTAGCGAACAATACTAGGTCGTTTTAGAAAACGACAAGCAAGTCCTCGGTCAAGGACGGTAAAGCATACAAAAGAAAGGTACAGTTTTCTAAAAGAAGGAAATATGCCGACTAGCATTATCATATAAGTTGACTTTACTAAAATCAAAGAAATGTAAATGACATCCATAAATTTGGAAGAATTTCTCTGAGCTTCCCTTGAGCTCTTAACAGGATTTGCTTCCCTTGAGCAATCAAGAACTACCTACCTTTGATAGGTGGGGTTGTTTCTGGAGTGAAATAAAATTTAGTAGACTAAATGCAATGCAATTTTGAGAACAAAACTCTGAATTAATTCCCTAAATAATTCCCGTGAACAATCCCGTTAACCTGGGATCAGGCTGTAATTTCGGAGCCTCCCTTGGGCTAAAACCAACTATCCGATGTTACTGTCGGGATAGAAGCAACAGGCAGGAGCCTCTCTTGGGCTAGTACTTATATAGAAGTACTCTTCAGGAAATTCAGGAGCCTTTCTTGGGCTAGTACTTATATAGAAGTACTCTTCAGGAAATTCAGGAATCGCTGATCAGCTTTTTATGGTTATTATGTTACGGGATATCTAGGGATATTCAGTTGTTCTCCCCGCCCAATGCTTCCTAGAAAAGGAAAATTTCTAAAATTTCCGAAAGTCAGAAATTTGTCTATCTCCTAAATTTTCCAAAAATTTCGGCAGAGTCTCCTTTGTATTTAGGAGCTCCGACAATGTTACAAAACATGATAAAAGTATATACGGGCTCGCCGGCCCCTTCGGTGGAGCAACCCTCAACACCGGAACCACGCAGTTAATAAATGGGTACGCCGACCCCTTCGGCGGAACAACTCAACACCGGCCACGCAAGTATAAATATAAGAATTTATAATACCTCATTAAGTGTGAAAACTCAAATTTGTAGATGCAAGAAGACATAGTTGACTATATTGTTCCATTACTAATTATAAACAATTTAATTCCAAGATTTTAAACATGATCTCATACAAATTTTTAAATTCTAATAATCAAAACAAAGTTTACCAATACCTATATAAAGTATAATTTATTAGAAGAACCTCCGGATTAGACTAATAAAATTTATTTAAGACTAATTACCTTAAAAGTCCATATATTTTACATAATAAGATCAATTTCAACATATTCTTACATACTATAACTTCCAATGATACATATAATAAAGAAGTGTCCATGTCGTGTCCAAATGATTTAAAGTGTCCACTTTGTATTTTCATTTAAGGTATCTATTTGTATATAAAAAAAAAAATGGAGTCTAAACATATTAATTTAGTGATATTTGAGATTTTGGACAGATTTAAGGAATGGATTAATTAATAAATTCTAAATCTTGGATTTACCAAAATTCTCCCGAAATTATGAAATTCACATTGAGACAGGCAAACTCTAAATAGATGCGGTAAAACCATTGCTTGTTGGTTAATTTCTAAATGCCACCAAGATTTACAAGTGTCCACGTAGCCGGATGTCGTGTCCATAATTTGTATAAATGAATATATATATATATATATATATATATATGTATCTCCGTATCCATCAAGGTTGTGCCCTAATTCATATAACTCATTTGTAACGTGTCCAATACCTTCATTCATGTATCCAGTGTATACATACACATATATATGTAGTATAACAACCTAAACTTTCACTTATACTCAACAAAATTGGAATTTTTGGCTAAGATTTCCAAAAATTCCAGAATTAATATATACCTAAATTAATTCAAGAAAATTAAGAGAACAATTTTCAAAGCGATTTACAAGAGGAAAAGGGAGAGGACTTGCCTTGGGTTCTTTGAAGTATTTCTAGGATTCAATTCTCCCAATTTCTAAACCTAGGTCATGAATCCAAGAATAAACCTAAATTAGAATTTAACCTAGATAAATTTGGAAGGAAAAGAGGAGAAATTGAAATTAGAACCTTACCTAGGTTTTTCTTGAAGAGGAGGAAGAAGATGATGATGGAGGGGATGAAGTGGAGGAGGAGGAGGAAGTGGAGAAGAGGGGCCTGGAGGCTGGCCGGCGGCGGGCGGCGCTGGCGGCGGCAGCAAGGAGCGGCAGCAGCAGCAGCAAGGCTAGGAGGGGGGGTCGGGTAGTGTGGGTGTGTGTGTTTGTTTCTTCTTCTTTTTTTTTTTTTTTTGGTTATGAAGAGAATGAATATGTATATATATATATATATAGATAGAAGAGTGTAGGGGGGTGAGGTGTCCCCCCCCCATCCCTTGTAGGGACACCTAGCACCCCCCCCTAGGGCTAGGGTTATGGGTAGGGTGTAGGGATAGGGTTAGGGTTATGGGTAGGGTGTAGGGCTAGGGTTAGGGTTATGGACACATGGTCATGAGAGAAAAAAAAAATCCTAATTACAATATGATAAAAATAAAAGTAATAATAATTATTTGAGTATGACAAGTCTACCCTCCTTAGAAAAATTCCGTCCTCGGAATTTGAAATAATTAGACTAGCAATATGGTTACTGACCTGTCTTAGGGAAATAAATACGGGTATTGCCTCCGCATGTCTTCTTCCTTCTCCCAAGTTGAATCTCCAGGAGAATCCCTGCTCCACGCAACTCGTACTAACGGAATGACCCGGTTGCGGAGTATCTTATCTCTTCGATCCAAGATCCCAACGGGTCTCTGTTCTATCCGGAGTGTAGGCCCGATGGTGATTTCTGAGTGATCGAGTATATGGCTCGTGTCCGGTACATATCTTCGTAGCTGGGAAACATGGAATACATTGTGAACTCCTTCTAGTGCTGGCGGCAAGGCGAGTCGATATGACACATTCCCAACTTTCTCCAGGATGTCAAATGGTCCAATATATCTGGGACTTAGCTTTCCTCTGGTCCCGAATCTGATGGTTCTCTTAGTTGGTGAAATTTTCAGAAATACGTGTTCTCCGGGTTGAAACTCCAATATTCTTCGATGCTTATCCGCCCACATCTTCTGCCTGTCCTGAGCTGCTTGCAGGTGACTTCTTATTGCTTTGATGATATCCACTGTTTGTGTTACTAATTCTGGCCCCAACAATTGTCTTTCTCCTACGTCGGTCCAGCATACCGGCGATCTGCACTTCCTACCATATAGTGCTTCAAAAGGAGCCATCTTGATACTATCATGATAACTGTTGTTATATGAAAATTCTACCAAATGTAGATGATCATCCCATGCTCCTCCAAAATCTAAAGTACACGCTCTCAGCATGTCTTCTAAGGTCTGAATGGTTCTTTCAGACTGGCCGTCCGTTTGGGGATGGTAGGCAGAGCTAAATTTTAATTTAGTGCCAAGACTTTCTTGCAAGCTTCTCCAGAAATGTGAAGTGAATCTGGTATCTCTATCCGATACTATACTCACTGGCACTCCATGCTGGCTAACAATCTGTCTCATGTACATTTCGGCCAGGACCTCCGTTGACTGTCCAACTCGAAAGGGCAGAAAACGAGCGGACTTGGTAAGTCTGTCTACTATGACCCAAATAGCATTATTACCCCTTTGGGTCCTAGGCAATCCTGTCACGAAATCCATGGTGAGGTGCTCCCATTTCCATTCGGGTATGGGTAACGGCTGGAGAAGTCCTGCTGTCCTTTGATGTAGTGCCCCGTCCCGCTCAGTCAATCGGAGGAACAGGAACGCCGACGGCGTTCGGCATTAGCCTTGCAACGGCGACTCGAAGACATTCCGGTCAAGGCGATCGCTCGCTCAGGTGGGGTAGTTTCGGTGAACTTGCCTCATCTTTGCCTTCACATAATAATACGCATGTTTTCAACTTGCACAAGTAGGCTTAATAATAAAAGAGATGAATCCACATAGCTAAAGGGAATAATCCCGACGGGTCGAAATGAGCTAGAACATGGAAAAAGGTCCAACGGTCGGCATAGAGTTGGTGCACGGCGTGCTTTGAAAATGACACTCGGTCCCTCGTCCCGTGGCTTGGGAGAAGGAACGTTGGTCTTTGGTGCAAAAGCTAAGAGTTAGCCTAAGTCATAGGCGTCGCCCACGTAAACGCTTGATAAAGCGTGCACGGTCCCATTGAGCAAGGCTTGGCATAGCCTTTGCTCGTCCCTCGGGTTAAGTCGTAGGCTTGAGTAAGTTAGGCAAAGTTATGCCGGTCGACCTAAGTCGTTCCAAGTGCTGTCCCGCCCATTCTGCGGTTGTCAAGTTAAGTAGTCCTACGATCTCAAGGCCCGTCGACTTGGAAAGGAGTATCACGTAGAGCACGATTGGCTTAAGGCACGATGCACGGGCTTAGTGTCTAAGGCAAGGACTATGATTCAAGGTGAGTTTTAAGAAAGGGATATCAAATAGGCATTTATGAGTTGAACCAAATGATAGGGTCTCAAGGAAAGAATGCTCGCGACCGTGGGTCGTCGAGGGGTCTCAAGGAAAGGAATGCTCGCGACCGTGGGTCGCCGAGGGGTCTCAAGGATAGAAGTCTTGGTTTTAGTAAAGGAATGACTGTGTGAGACGTCAGTTTGCATCGAGTCTTGCATGGTCATTTGACAACTTGTCGACAAGGGCGATGAACCCTCGAGCGGTAACCCCTGGGCCATGGGGGCCGACTCGGCCTAGGAGGGAACAGGGTATAGTCGTGCGTAAGGTTTTGGCACAGGTTAAGCGGGGACTTGCGACGGGGCTAGCTACCTTGCGTCGAAAGGATCCCGATTAACAAAACTATACGTCAAGGTACAGCTTGTGATGCTGGTGGCCAAGTTCATATAGATGTCGGCAAATAGCGGCTAACCGCATGTTATGCCTTTGGATTGAGTTGAGCTGAAGGAGTGTACAATTAGAACACAAAGTTTGGGCCTAAGATTGGATTTCAACATAGGTGTCGTGCTCCGGCACGGGATGTGGCGTCAAGTCTTGAGTTGTCAGCATATAAGTTGCTTAAGTTGGTTGAGTTGTTTAAGTCGGGAAACCGCCGCAAGGCAAAGTTGGTTGAGTGACACTAACATTCACATGTCTAAGTTTGGGTCAGTTGGTGATTAAAGTAGCAAGGGCCGCAAGGCGGCAGGGCCGCGAGGCAGGGATATGGTTAGGTCTCACTAAATTGCGAGGCACGGCCTCAGCAAGGATTTGTAGCACGGTCACAAGGAATTTGGTGGTATCACGTAGTGCGTCTCTGATTTTGGCCGTAAGGCAAACACGACTCGATAGGTTAACGTTGTTGGCACGAGAAGGGTCTTGAGGCAAGGTATGAGTTAACGTCGACATTGTTGTGCAAGCACGGAATGGTCTAAAGACACGAAATAGGCAAGGCGTCGGTCCTAAAACTGATCCTAAGACAAGAATAGAAAGACAATGGATAAAAAGGGACTATGTTGCACAAAGTAAAATAAAACGTGCGGGTTTTGTATGGGTGGGCGAGGAGCTCATTCCACCAGTACAGTGGTACTGACACCCACATAGTTTACATGTGCAGGCACAGGTAGAAGCTCGTGGCGCGGAGCTCGCTTGGATGCGTCGAGGCACGAAGTTCCTTGGCGACTCGAAGCGTGCGGTCGCATGGAGAAAAGACTTATACGGGACATAATGTATGGACATCGCCTTCCGAAGCTTCCGCTGGATCGAGCATTTGCATTGAGAGATGAGAGAGAGCAGAGTGAACTTGTAAATGTGAGGAGAGTGAGCTTGAGTGATTGTAATTTGGCCTTGCGCCCACAAATGTAACCTTGTATTCAGTATCAATAAAAGAGTTTCCTTTGAATGACTTGTGTTCATGTGTTTGCTTCAAATTCCGCTGCTATCATTCAATGTCTCTGCTCGGGACTTCTGTGCGACGACCCCGTCGCAGCCGCTGAAATCGGCCGTTATGGAACCCGCCTTGCACGAGCGCAATCTAGGCTCGTGCGGCATCACGCCTTAGCGAGGACGATCGCTCCTACGGGAGCGGGGCGTGACATAATGGTATCAGAGCACGGCTTTACGTCCTTGGACTATCGATTGAATTCTTTAACTCGTTGTTTCCGCAAACTCTGAATTGTGCTTCCGCAAGTTGATATCGTTGGTGCGCTCTCTCTCAAATGTCCCACGGAATGTCCATACAATAAGTCTATCTATTTTGCAAAACATAGGCGAACAGTTTTTAACAAAACAAAAAGAATGGTTCGCGTAAGCACGGTTGGCTATGTCGGGCTGGGCATATACACCAAGGATTGTGTCGACCTTAGCAAAGTCGAGTGCGGGATTCGTAATGTTTCGAACTAGATTGGGTTGGACTTGGTTGAGTAAGTGGGATGACTGTCGATAGGGGTGCTATCGAGCGACGATATCGTCGGTGCGATATTGATGGTCGTGCTTGGAAATTTAGGAATGGTTCGAACGGGATTCGAAAAGTTGATTTTGATTCAAAGGATAGTTTTGAGGATTTGTTGAATGACTTCATTCCTGAGTGGTGTATGCGATAGGCTCAGGAATTTCGATCGATCAATCGAGGATTCGGGGGTATCGATGAGTCTATCAGCAAGCGTCGCATTATGTAAAGCCATAGATTGAGTATCAATGAATAAATCTTAGTCTTGAAGTTTGACGAGTGGATTCGAACAACCTAGAATTGATGTGCACGGTACGTGCACGGGATTAAGGATTTCGCAAGTATGAAATGCGAAAACGATTGAGTAGGTGAAATCGAATCGAGGAAAAGTTAAGGTGTAGCGAATGGATAACTTGATCGAGGAAATTGATACGGATCATATACGAAAAGTTAGCACGACAGGTAGATAGCGTGCATGGTGATTCATGCCCACTGTGGTAAATCTGACTCGCGTGAGATCGGGGCGCAACGTATTGTTAAGTCAGATGACCTTGTGATCGATTTCGTGGATTGGGATAAATGACTTGGGAGTATGGAATGTGAATTATGGTTTAGCGATGTGTTGTGTCGTAGCGTGCTTGAATTGAGAAGGATTGATAGGTGGATTATACCGAACGTGTTTGAAGGGATAGACTATACGAAATGGCTTGATGAAAGAGCAATGTGTTCATGTCGAGTATTGTTTGAACGTGAGTTGTTGTAGGATGGCTTTGCTGAATGACTCGGACCCCGTGCGACAAAATATTGGGATATGTGTAGGCGATCTATGCTCGATGTTTAGAAATCGGAGTGATGCGAGCTTGGGTAGAAAATCCCGTACTATTAACTTGGTTTGACCTTAGGATGGGGTCAGTGTTGATATCGTTGTTTGGGAACTATGATTCCAATACTGACGGAAAGACATAGCCTAGCAGTTAGGCAGACGTTCCGGTGCGGAGCGATAGGAATGGTGAAGGCACCACTCATGAGGCTCGGTTGACATGCATGTATATCAAGGACGCTCGAATGCGTGCACGATCCGACTCGAGTGGTGATGGCGGGATTCGCTATCACGAGGCTTGGTTGAAATGCATGTATTTTGGGGACGCCTAAGATATGTGCACGATCCATACTAAGTGATACGTTGAATTCAAGTGAGGCTTGAGGAACGGGGAAGCATCGAGGATTTTGAGATGTAAGTTTTGAAGAAAGGATTGAAGGTAGCACGAGCGTGGCTCGGATTTGAGGGAACGCATAGGAGAAGTGTGCGCAAGAGTGCGCGAGAGTTGTTGAACGTTTGTGTAGTAAGTCAAGGAGTAAGTACTCAGTTAGTTTCGAGGACGAAACTTTTTCTGAGTGGTGTATGATGTAGTGCCCCGTCCCGCTCAGTCAATCGGAGGAACAGGAACGCCGACGGCGTTCGGCATTAGCCTTGCAACGGCGACTCGAAGACATTCCGGTCAAGGCGATCGCTCGCTCAGGTGGGGTAGTTTCGGTGAACTTGCCTCATCTTTGCCTTCACATAATAATACGCATGTTTTCAACTTGCACAAGTAGGCTTAATAATAAAAGAGATGAATCCACATAGCTAAAGGGAATAATCCCGACGGGTCGAAATGAGCTAGAACATGGAAAAAGGTCCAACGGTCGGCATAGAGTTGGTGCACGGCGTGCTTTGAAAATGACACTCGGTCCCTCGTCCCGTGGCTTGGGAGAAGGAACGTTGGTCTTTGGTGCAAAAGCTAAGAGTTAGCCTAAGTCATAGGCGTCGCCCACGTAAACGCTTGATAAAGCGTGCACGGTCCCATTGAGCAAGGCTTGGCATAGCCTTTGCTCGTCCCTCGGGTTAAGTCGTAGGCTTGAGTAAGTTAGGCAAAGTTATGCCGGTCGACCTAAGTCGTTCCAAGTGCTGTCCCGCCCATTCTGCGGTTGTCAAGTTAAGTAGTCCTACGATCTCAAGGCCCGTCGACTTGGAAAGGAGTATCACGTAGAGCACGATTGGCTTAAGGCACGATGCACGGGCTTAGTGTCTAAGGCAAGGACTATGATTCAAGGTGAGTTTTAAGAAAGGGATATCAAATAGGCATTTATGAGTTGAACCAAATGATAGGGTCTCAAGGAAAGAATGCTCGCGACCGTGGGTCGTCGAGGGGTCTCAAGGAAAGGAATGCTCGCGACCGTGGGTCGCCGAGGGGTCTCAAGGATAGAAGTCTTGGTTTTAGTAAAGGAATGACTGTGTGAGACGTCAGTTTGCATCGAGTCTTGCATGGTCATTTGACAACTTGTCGACAAGGGCGATGAACCCTCGAGCGGTAACCCCTGGGCCATGGGGGCCGACTCGGCCTAGGAGGGAACAGGGTATAGTCGTGCGTAAGGTTTTGGCACAGGTTAAGCGGGGACTTGCGACGGGGCTAGCTACCTTGCGTCGAAAGGATCCCGATTAACAAAACTATACGTCAAGGTACAGCTTGTGATGCTGGTGGCCAAGTTCATATAGATGTCGGCAAATAGCGGCTAACCGCATGTTATGCCTTTGGATTGAGTTGAGCTGAAGGAGTGTACAATTAGAACACAAAGTTTGGGCCTAAGATTGGATTTCAACATAGGTGTCGTGCTCCGGCACGGGATGTGGCGTCAAGTCTTGAGTTGTCAGCATATAAGTTGCTTAAGTTGGTTGAGTTGTTTAAGTCGGGAAACCGCCGCAAGGCAAAGTTGGTTGAGTGACACTAACATTCACATGTCTAAGTTTGGGTCAGTTGGTGATTAAAGTAGCAAGGGCCGCAAGGCGGCAGGGCCGCGAGGCAGGGATATGGTTAGGTCTCACTAAATTGCGAGGCACGGCCTCAGCAAGGATTTGTAGCACGGTCACAAGGAATTTGGTGGTATCACGTAGTGCGTCTCTGATTTTGGCCGTAAGGCAAACACGACTCGATAGGTTAACGTTGTTGGCACGAGAAGGGTCTTGAGGCAAGGTATGAGTTAACGTCGACATTGTTGTGCAAGCACGGAATGGTCTAAAGACACGAAATAGGCAAGGCGTCGGTCCTAAAACTGATCCTAAGACAAGAATAGAAAGACAATGGATAAAAAGGGACTATGTTGCACAAAGTAAAATAAAACGTGCGGGTTTTGTATGGGTGGGCGAGGAGCTCATTCCACCAGTACAGTGGTACTGACACCCACATAGTTTACATGTGCAGGCACAGGTAGAAGCTCGTGGCGCGGAGCTCGCTTGGATGCGTCGAGGCACGAAGTTCCTTGGCGACTCGAAGCGTGCGGTCGCATGGAGAAAAGACTTATACGGGACATAATGTATGGACATCGCCTTCCGAAGCTTCCGCTGGATCGAGCATTTGCATTGAGAGATGAGAGAGAGCAGAGTGAACTTGTAAATGTGAGGAGAGTGAGCTTGAGTGATTGTAATTTGGCCTTGCGCCCACAAATGTAACCTTGTATTCAGTATCAATAAAAGAGTTTCCTTTGAATGACTTGTGTTCATGTGTTTGCTTCAAATTCCGCTGCTATCATTCAATGTCTCTGCTCGGGACTTCTGTGCGACGACCCCGTCGCAGCCGCTGAAATCGGCCGTTATGGAACCCGCCTTGCACGAGCGCAATCTAGGCTCGTGCGGCATCACGCCTTAGCGAGGACGATCGCTCCTACGGGAGCGGGGCGTGACATTTGATGCTCCGCTTTTACTTGCTGACAGACAAGACATCTTGATACAAATCTGGCGACTTCTCTCTTCATCCCGTGCCACCAAAATATTTGTCTCAAATCTTTGTACATTTTAGTGCTGCCCGGATGAATGGAATATTGTGAGTTGTGGGCTTCTGACATAACCTCTGTTCTTAAGTCTCCACTGGGCACACATAATCGGTCTCCGAATCTTAATGATCCGTCCGGATGCTTCCTTATCCCGGTCTGGAGTCCCTCTTCTGTTTGTTTCCATATTTTCTGAAGTTTTGAATCATTCTGTTGGGCTTCCTTAATTCTATCTATTAAGGAGGACTGTATTTGCAAGTTTTGCCACATTCCTTCGGTTAGCGGGCGTATCACTTCAATTCCCATTTTCCTCAAATCCTCAAGGATTTCTTTGGGTGTATTCATAAAGAAAGCTTCGGGTCTTCTACTTAAGGCATCAGCCACCTTATTAGCCTTGCCCGGATGATAGGTCAACTCCATGTCAAAATTCTTCAGTAACTCCAACCATCTTCTCTGTCTCATATTAATCTCCTTTTGTGTGAAGACATATTTTAAGCTCTTGTGGTCTGTGTATATTTTGATTCTTTCTCCATATAAATAGTGTCTCCACAACTTGAGTGCGAATACTACCGCTGCAAGTTCGAGATCATGAGTTGGATAATTCCTTTCATGTGTCTTTAATTGTCGGGATGCATAGGCTATGACTCTCCCGTGCTGCATCAGTACACATCCTAAACCTTTACCTGATGCATCACTATATATCTCATATCCACCTGAACCAGAGGGTAATGCTAGTATTGGAGCTGTAATTAATCTTTCCTTCAGCTCGTCAAATGCTGCTTGACATTTCTCCGTCCAGTTAAATTTCTCTTCCTTCCGAGTAAGACGGGTTAAAGGTTCTGCAATTCTTGAAAAGTTCTCTACAAATCTCCGATAATAGCCAGCCAATCCTAAGAAGCTTCTGATTTCTGCTACTGACTTAGGTGTTGGCCAAGACTTTACTGCTTCTACTTTCTTTGGATCTACCGAGATGCCTTCTCCACTGACAATATGTCCTAGGAATGGTATTTGGTCCAACCAAAACTCACATTTACTAAGCTTAGCATACAATTGTTCTTCTCGCAGAGTTTGCAATACCATCCTCAAATGTCTTTCATGCTCCTCTTCACTTTTGGAGTATACAAGGATGTCATCAATAAATACAATCACAAATTTATCCAGATATTGATAGAATACTCGATTCATCAGGTCCATAAAGATAGCGGGTGCATTTGTCAACCCGAATGGCATAACTAAGAATTCGTAATGCCCATACCGAGTTCTAAATGCAGTCTTTGGGATGTCTTCCTTTTTCACCTTTACCTGATGATATCCGGATCTCAAATCAATTTTCGAAAATACCCTTGCCTCTCCTAACTGATCAAACAGTTGATCGATCCTAGGTAAGGGATATTTATTCTTGATGGTAACCTCATTCAAAGCCCTATAGTCAATCACCAGGCGTAGGGTACCATCTTTCTTTTTCATAAATAATACTGGTGCACCCCATGGTGAAGCGCTAGGCTGAATAAACCCTTTTGACAATAACTCCTTTATCTGTTTATTTAACTCAACTAGCTCTTCTTTGTTCATTGGGTATATCTTCTTGGCTATGGGTGCAGCTCCCGGTATTAGATCTATAGAAAATTCTACGGCTCTGTCTGGGGGTAGCCCTGGTAATTCTTCTGGGAACACATCCTTGAATTCTTCTACTACCCTTGGAAATGATTGCTCTACTACTCCTTGCAGCAGTACTGGTAATTCAAATCTCTCTAGCTCCTCTGCATTGAACTCATTTTGGTCTCTTGCAAATTCATAAGACTCGCCGTCAGGGAGTTGGAATGAAATTTTCCCCTGACCGCAGTCTATATTGGCTAATGTTGCAGTTAGCCAATCCATACCCAATATTATATCATAATTGCTTGTTGGAAAGACAAGCAATCGGGTACGAAAAGCTCCTCCACCCAATTTAATGGGACATCTATGACATACTCGACTGACTTCTACTATTCTATTACCGGTGAGTACTTTCAATGATTTAGGTAGAGGTTGTGATTCTATTTCACGTTGTGATATAAAAGAAGATGCTATAAATGAATGGGTAGCCCCGGAATCAAATAATACTGAGGCTGGGTATGAAGAAACTAAAATAGTACCTGAAACTACTTCTCCAGGGATATTCGCATCTTCAGTTCCCATTATGAATGCTCGCCCTTGCCTATTCCTTTTCTTGTTATTATTTTGAGCTTGAGCTGCTCGTTGTGCTTGTTGAAACTGATAAGCCTGAGGGGCATAGGGCGGCCTTTGCTGATTTCCATAAGCCATTCCCGCTTGCGCTGTTGGTGCCTGTATCATTGGTCGAGGTTGGTTCCCTTGAACTGGAGGTCGGTATCCTTGAGTGAAGCCTTGTATCCTTGCTCCATTCGCAGGCGGCTGAGGACATTGACTGATTGGATGATTTGCTCCACACCTCAAGCAAAGCCCCAATCTTCTCCTACATACACTCTTCTTATGTCCTGGCTTCTGGCAGAAATCACAGATAAGGAATTTGTCCGAGTTGCCATTCTGAGGACGCTTAGGTGGTCCTTGCCAGTGATTCTTGTTAGAGGATGATCCTTCCTCAAAAGTTCTCTTGGGTTGTGATGACCGGAAAGGTTGCTCCTCTTTCAGGATTCTCTCCTGGTCTCGAGCAGCTTCTGTTACCTCAGAAAAGGTCTGGCACCGGTAGGACGCGACCCTGCTTTTCAATTGGGTCCCGAGCCCTTCCAGGAACCTAGAAATTTTTGTTTCTTCGTCGGCTATCATGTTAGGAGCAAAGCGACTGAGTCTGGAAAACTCTACAGCATATTCATCGACGGTGCGTCTTCCTTGTTTAAGATAGTTGAATTGCCGCTCTAACTCTATTCGTGCTGATTTAGGATAGAATCTTTCCTCAAACTTCTTCTTGAATTCTGCCCATGTCATGACCTCATCGGAATCTTCAGGGTACTCAGCACTCCACCAGTATCCAGCGATATCTTCTAGCTGGATACGGATTGCTGGCACCATATCTTCGGTTTTGAGCTTTGCGGCCTTCATTAAGCCTTCAATGGTTTTCAACCATTGACCCGCTTCCATTGCATTTTCAGTTCCCTTGAACTTAGGTGGCTTAAGATCTCGAAAATCTTTTAGGTTTCTCTCTTCTGTTTTCTTGGGGTTCTGCATTTGTTCCAATATGGTTGTATTGGCAACATGGGCTGCATTGGCCTGCTGATTATGGGATTCCAATAATTGCTGGAATAATCGAAACATATCGGCCACAGTTGGTTCTTGAGGGGGCGGAGTACTTGACTGGCCGTGGTTGTCCATATCCTGAGATTTGGAAAAACGCAATTCTTAGGGAAGTATTTAACTCATAATCTCCAACAAGAGTGTATCATGAAACTTCGTACATATATATATATATATTCATTCATTAAAATGAGAGTAATTACAAAATGGTGCTCCTTACTCTCATTTTTCATTTACATACATTCTTGCTACTTAGTTACTCATGTCACCCATCATTCCAAAACGCGACATGGTAAACTATTCTACTACATACAAGTACATATCTGCAGATGCCAAAATACAAGGAAAAGGGCTCCTTCTTCACTATGTACAGGGTTAAGACATCTTATGCTACGGCTTCAATAAGCTCCCTCCCTTCAGCAAGGATCTCCACTTCTGTATACATCCTCTCAAAGTCATCCATGGTGCCTTCGTAGCCGTGCAATCCGACATAGATGCGGTTCGGGTCTCGGACATAAAGACAGTAGGTGATGTACTCAAAGTATACTTCAGCGCCATCCTCCACGTCTCGTACCATAGGACGCCTGACTCCATAGAATACTTGGTAGACATGAATGTCATACCAGTCGGGTGCGTTCCATAGCATCCTGGCATAGCGTTGGTACAGGTACAAGGTGTACTCGCTTCCATCCCATTCCAAACTGGGTATAAACAGGTCCATATCCTGGATATCCTATGTAAGAATTTCTTATAAGGAACATAAGGAGAAAAGCATATTTTATTTATTTATAGATCAATATGCCCTTGGCTTACATACATACTTGGTCATATTCTACCTACATGCAGATATATCTTACATTCCATTCATTCTAGCTACACACACATACTTATCATCTATAGATACTAGGGATCTAAGTCCATATTCCCTACTTACTTGCATTCTTACTACATATATTACATACATTCCATATACATATATGCTTGAGGATCTAAATCCACATCTTCCTGATGTTGTGCACTATTGCGTTTGGATGAGTCTGCAGCCATTCTTCCAAGGTACCATTGCGATCAGTCTTTGGGCCTTTGGTGGGTTCTGCCTTTATCAGGACATAATAATGTACCGAGTTGTAATACTCCTTCCTTTCATCATCTATGTCTGACACTACTGGATATTTCAATTCGTAGTGTACTCCATAGGCTTCGATCATTCCTTTACGGGCTACGTGCCACATCTTCTTTACAAATGCATAATACTCGTCTAGGCTGTGACTATCATTTCCCAGTCTTGCGAAGGGTGCAAACCGAGGCATGACCTAGATTGAAAAGAAAATAAAAGTATTTCTTCCTTAGGTTAGTAACTCCTTAGTAGGATTTAAGATCTAGACAGGAAAGAGGAATTTGTAAGGAAAAGCTACCAACTATTTATCTACCTTACTTAAGGATTTCTAAGATATGATTGGAAATCAAAGCTTTCTATCTGAGTATAAAACCTACGTCTAGGCCTAAGGTCCGTTCTGGATTTTCCATTTTCGCTCACCTGCATGGGCCACCACTAAAAGGACGTGTCACGTCCCGCTTCCCAACTGGAACGGTGACGTCATACACATCCCCAGGCTACGCGCCGAAATCCGCGATTGTCGCCCGTAAACATCAGCAAAAATGGAAAATGCCAGAGATTTCGTCTTATTATACATATGGTAATTATTATACAAGACTTCTTCAACAATACTTTTACAAGTTACAAATTTATTACAAAAATAACTTAGCAAGATAGCTATGGTAGTACTGGTCCTAACTGCAATTACCCAGGCGGCTATTCCTCGTCGTACTGTGGTAGTACCTCGGCGGGTTTGTCTTCTTCTTCACCTAGCGAACAATACTAGGTCGTTTTAGAAAACGACAAGCAAGTCCTCGGTCAAGGACGGTAAAGCATACAAAAGAAAGGTACAGTTTTCTAAAAGAAGGAAATATGCCGACTAGCATTATCATATAAGTTGACTTTACTAAAATCAAAGAAATGTAAATGACATCCATAAATTTGGAAGAATTTCTCTGAGCTTCCCTTGAGCTCTTAACAGGATTTGCTTCCCTTGAGCAATCAAGAACTACCTACCTTTGATAGGTGGGGTTGTTTCTGGAGTGAAATAAAATTTAGTAGACTAAATGCAATGCAATTTTGAGAACAAAACTCTGAATTAATTCCCTAAATAATTCCCGTGAACAATCCCGTTAACCTGGGATCAGGCTGTAATTTCGGAGCCTCCCTTGGGCTAAAACCAACTATCCGATGTTACTGTCGGGATAGAAGCAACAGGCAGGAGCCTCTCTTGGGCTAGTACTTATATAGAAGTACTCTTCAGGAAATTCAGGAGCCTTTCTTGGGCTAGTACTTATATAGAAGTACTCTTCAGGAAATTCAGGAATCGCTGATCAGCTTTTTATGGTTATTATGTTACGGGATATCTAGGGATATTCAGTTGTTCTCCCCGCCCAATGCTTCCTAGAAAAGGAAAATTTCTAAAATTTCCGAAAGTCAGAAATTTGTCTATCTCCTAAATTTTCCAAAAATTTCGGCAGAGTCTCCTTTGTATTTAGGAGCTCCGACAATGTTACAAAACATGATAAAAGTATATACGGGCTCGCCGGCCCCTTCGGTGGAGCAACCCTCAACACCGGAACCACGCAGTTAATAAATGGGTACGCCGACCCCTTCGGCGGAACAACTCAACACCGGCCACGCAAGTATAAATATAAGAATTTATAATACCTCATTAAGTGTGAAAACTCAAATTTGTAGATGCAAGAAGACATAGTTGACTATATTGTTCCATTACTAATTATAAACAATTTAATTCCAAGATTTTAAACATGATCTCATACAAATTTTTAAATTCTAATAATCAAAACAAAGTTTACCAATACCTATATAAAGTATAATTTATTAGAAGAACCTCCGGATTAGACTAATAAAATTTATTTAAGACTAATTACCTTAAAAGTCCATATATTTTACATAATAAGATCAATTTCAACATATTCTTACATACTATAACTTCCAATGATATATATAATAAAGAAGTGTCCATGTCGTGTCCAAATGATTTAAAGTGTCCACTTTGTATTTTCATTTAAGGTATCTATTTGTATATAAAAAAAAAAATGGAGTCTAAACATATTAATTTAGTGATATTTGAGATTTTGGACAGATTTAAGGAATGGATTAATTAATAAATTCTAAATCTTGGATTTACCAAAATTCTCCCGAAATTATGAAATTCACATTGAGACAGGCAAACTCTAAATAGATGCGGGAAAACCATTGCTTGTTGGTTAATTTCTAAATGCCACCAAGATTTACAAGTGTCCACGTAGCCGGATGTCGTGTCCATAATTTGTATAAATGAATATATATATATATATATATATGTATCTCCGTATCCATCAAGGTTGTGCCCTAATTCATATAACTCATTTGTAACGTGTCCAATACCTTCATTCATGTATCCAGTGTATACATACACATATATATGTAGTATAACAACCTAAACTTTCACTTATACTCAACAAAATTGGAATTTTTGGCTAAGATTTCCAAAAATTCCAGAATTAATATATACCTAAATTAATTCAAGAAAATTAAGAGAACAATTTTCAAAGCGATTTACAAGAGGAAAAGGGAGAGGACTTGCCTTGGGTTCTTTGAAGTATTTCTAGGATTCAATTCTCCCAATTTCTAAACCTAGGTCATGAATCCAAGAATAAACCTAAATTAGAATTTAACCTAGATAAATTTGGAAGGAAAAGAGGAGAAATTGAAATTAGAACCTTACCTAGGTTTTTCTTGAAGAGGAGGAAGAAGATGATGATGGAGGGGATGAAGTGGAGGAGGAGGAGGAAGTGGAGAAGAGGGGGCTGGAGGCTGGCCGGCGGCGGGCGGCGCTGGCGGCGGCAGCAAGGAGCGGCAGCAGCAGCAGCAAGGCTAGGAGGGGGGGTCGGGTAGTGTGGGTGTGTGTGTTTGTTTCTTCTTCTTTTTTTTTTTTTTGGTTATGAAGAGAATGAATATGTATATATATATATATATAGATAGAAGAGTGTAGGGGGGTGAGGTGTCCCCCCCCCCATCCCTTGTAGGGACACCTAGCACCCCCCCCCTAGGGCTAGGGTTATGGGTAGGGTGTAGGGATAGGGTTAGGGTTATGGGTAGGGTGTAGGGCTAGGGTTAGGGTTATGGACACATGGTCATGAGAGAAAAAAAAATCCTAATTACAATATGATAAAAATAAAAGTAATAATAATTATTTGAGTATGACAAAACGAGACGTTAATGCAAGTACACCTATAACAAATAGGTCTCAATCGACTGAAAAGAAAACTCAAATACTTTTAGGGGCTGTTTGGTTGCAAGTATCTATGTTGTAACCGTCCCATTATGCTGCAACTGAAAGGAGCAGCGGAGAGTTCCGTCGTTTGGTTCGCAACAAGTAGAGGAAAAAAGTGGAGAATCTCAGTTGCAGTTCAGTTTTTGTCCCCTCTTTTTTACCCCTCTCCACTTGCAGCCCAAAAGAGGGGGAAGTGTGCTGCAAGTGGTGAGCTTGGCGTCGGTGGTGGTGGAGAGGTGGGATGGTGTCTGGAGGTGGCGACGGCGGTGGTGGTGGAGGGGGTGGTGGTCTGGAGGTGGCGGTGAAGAGGTGGGATGGGGGTCTGGGGTGGTGGCAGCGGCGGCGGTGGTGGTGGAGAGGGCGGTGGCGGTGTGGTGGTGGCAGTGGCGGTGGAGAGGGATTTGTGGTCTGGAGGTGGCGATAGAGAGGGTGGTGGTGGAGAGGGATTTGTGGTCTGGAGGTGGCGATAGAGAGGGGTTTGTGGTCTGGAGGTGGCGGTCGGGACTGGTGGCGGTGTGGTGGTGGTGGAGAGGGCGGTGGAGGGGCTCTGGAGAGGGCGGTGTGGTGGTGGTGGTGAGGGTGGTGGAGAGGGCGGTGGCCGGCCAGGCCGGAGGGGCAACAGAGAGAGAGAGATATATGAAGAATAAGAAGAAGAAGAACTCGTAGAAAAGTCCAGAGACAGAGGAGAGAGAGAGGGGGGAAGTTAATATTAATAGGTAAGAATAATTCTATAGAGACACACTTTTATTGACATACTTTACACACACACTTATGTGGCAGATGATTTGGTATTCCATGTCACCCGAATTAATTGAGAGCTTATTAATTGTTTTTTTGGTATGTCCAATTTTGTATGTATGGAAGGTTTTCAATCTTTGGCATGTGTTGCAATTTTGCATGGCCAATTAATAGCCACACTTATTATCTTCTTTATTTTTTTCTGCTCATCTCCATTTCCTTCTTCTACTCATCTCCATTTTAAAACTTTTAGAACTTTGTACAAAATTATTTTACTTTCGTTGGAGCGCTCATGAAGTTGACGAGGGTAGATTGCTTGGATTCTATACATGCAAGAAGATTGAATCTTTTGTATGGATTGTGAACTAATTAATTTGACATGGACAATTTTGGCAAGTGAATAATTAATTGGCCATGCAAAATTGTAACACATGAACTAATTAAATGGACATGAACAATTTTGGCAAGTGAATAATTAATTGGTCATGCAAAATTGCAACACATGCCAAAGATTGAAAATCTTTCATACATACAAAATTGGACATAAAAAAAAATTTAATAAGCCCTCAATTAATTCGGATGACATGGAATGCCAAATCACCTACCACATAAGTGTGTCAACAAAGTATGTCAATAAAAGTGTGTCTCTATATAATTACTCTAATAGGTAATTAATATATTATGGTAATTAATAGCTAATTATGGCATATAATTAGCAGCTAATTATGGTAGCTAATTAATTTATTTAGTTTTATTTATTTATTTTTTTGGTTTAATTATGATAACTAATTTAATTATTGGGGGTAACCATACCTAGGTTTACCACATCTCAAAAGAAAACTTTCACTTTCTACTTACATAACTATCCAAACACCAAACCAATTTTTTTTCCACTTGCAGCAGACAAAAAATATTCTATCCAAACATATTTTGGAAAGTGCCACTTGCTGTAAGTCCACGAAAATTCAGCTTGCTGCAAGTACCACTTTTACACTTTCAAAGAGTTACATCTATCCAAACAGTCCCCTAATATTAGTGAAATATACATGTCACAACTATGTTATAATTTTTTATTATAATTTTTTTTATGTGTACTGTTTTTTTTGACCGACGAACAATACCAATACCAAGAAAAAGATTAGAACCGTGCCTATTCTAGAACCTCCGGACCACTTCCTTGGATACTACGGATTTCCAGGTCACAACGCACACGTTTCGCGAAACCATTGGCTGGGATTCATTGATGGTCCCACCGCCTACGCTATAAATAAGGTCCCTCGGCTTCTTCTCCTTCCATCCCAATTTCTCTCTCTCTTAATCGGAAAAAAAAAAAGAGCCTTCTTTTCTCAAGGTTAGTTCTCTTTCCATTAATTGTCAGATCCCTTTGACATGTGTATGGAAAATTGTAAGCTTTGCATGGGCTCCTTTGATTGATGATCTGATCTACGAAATTTACTAATGCTCTATTTTGCACCGATTCGACACGACACGACACGTTCCGGACACGCGACATGGATTTGACATCTGTTTGTGTGTTCTTGTGTATTTCGAAGGTGTCTGATACGTGTATGACACGGACACGGACACGGACACGACATAGAGTTCGGAGTGTATGTGCTTCTTAGTTGGTCATAAGAGTCTTTGGAGGATAGTAAAAAAAAGTCACCTTTTGATTTTCTATTTAGGGTTATTCTGTTGAAGGTGTTGATTCTTTCATGATTGGACGAATTTCTATTTTCTCGAGACTTTTTTTAAGCCTTTTTTAGCAGGAAAAATGCCAAGAAGTCACTTAATACTACCTACGGTGACCGTGATTTTAGTTTGTGAACACAGTTTGCTAAAATTGAGATGTGTTTATTTTGGGATTTGGAGTTATAATTTAGGGGTTCTTTTCTTTTAAAAAAGAGAGGGAGGCGGTTTTGCACTTAATTGAAGAACCTAATATTATCTTCTAAACCCTAATTTCATCTTTTCCCCTAATTGAAGAACCCTATGATAATTTTATTCGCCAAATCCGAACCCTATTATCCATAATATTAATTAAAAACACAAAAGTTCATAGTTTGGTGTATTCTAGTTTTCTATTTTTATTTTGGAGTTTAGTGACGAGTCTTGTGTAGTTTCGTCCAACCTTAATAACACCCAAGTTCCTCAAAACACTATATATAATCTGTTTCCGGTTTATAGTGCTTAGTTTGTGATCTTAACTCATCCATCAAACTCTAGTTCTCTTCTCCACACACTATTTCACGAAGAGGTCTTATGATGGTTAGATTTATTCTTGGCCCTTTATCCTCTTATAAAAGGAAGAGGAGTTTAGTCTGCTTGGTAACCGTGTTTTCACCGGTGTTGGGGTGTTTTTGAACCGATCGTTTATGAAAACCCCTGTTTGTTAATTTTTCTGAGGCACCGGTTTTGGTCGGCTCAAAAATCCCCCAAAACCGGTGTAATGTATTTTTGGGTGGCTTTATAAACATCCCAAATCGGTGGGTTTTGAGCGGCTCTGTTTTTTTTTATTCCATTTATATCCAAACAAAAATATATATAATGATAACTACTGATATCCTTCCCTATTTAATTTATTCGTGTAAAGAAACTTTCAGAACCGCTCGTTAGTGAATTACCAAGCATGGATTGGACTGGTTTAAAAGCCGGTACTTAAAAATCATCCAAAACCGGACCCCTCATAACCGCTCATAACCGGTACTCTAAAAACACCTCATAACCGCTACCCCTACAACTGCCAAACAGACCCTAAAGTTCCTTCTTTTGGTGACACTCCCGAGTCCACCAAAACCCTACTTTCTGAAAGAGTACCTATAGTGGTTGGTTTGGTCATCACTCCTCGAAAACCCTTTTCTCTTTTCCCTCCAAACTCTCTTTGACAAAAGAGGTCTTGTAATGTTGTTATTTTGATCCTAACTCCTATTATCAGTTGTTAGTTTGGTTCTTTGCCCTTTCCTACTGCATTTTTTGGAACAATTTTTTTTTTAATAAATCTATTTTCTTTCAACAGATGCAAATCTTCGTCAAGACCCTCACCGGTAAAACAATCACCCTCGAGGTGGAAAGCTCGGACACAATCGACAATGTCAAAGCTAAGATCCAGGATAAGGAGGGTATCCCCCCAGATCAGCAGAGGCTCATCTTTGCTGGCAAGCAGCTGGAGGATGGACGCACCCTAGCTGACTACAACATCCAGAAGGAGTCCACACTTCACTTGGTCCTCCGCCTCCGTGGTGGCATGCAGATCTTTGTCAAGACCCTCACTGGTAAAACAATCACCCTCGAGGTGGAAAGCTCAGACACAATCGACAACGTCAAAGCTAAGATCCAGGACAAGGAGGGTATCCCCCCAGACCAGCAGAGGCTCATCTTCGCTGGCAAGCAGCTGGAGGATGGACGCACCCTTGCTGACTACAACATCCAGAAGGAGTCCACCCTTCACTTGGTCCTTCGCCTTCGTGGTGGCATGCAGATTTTTGTCAAGACTCTTACTGGCAAGACCATCACCTTGGAGGTCGAGAGCTCTGACACTATTGACAATGTGAAGGCTAAAATTCAGGACAAGGAGGGTATCCCCCCTGACCAGCAGAGGCTTATCTTTGCCGGCAAGCAATTGGAGGACGGCCGCACCCTTGCGGATTATAACATTCAGAAGGAATCAACCCTTCATTTGGTCCTCAGGCTCAGGGGAGGGATGCAGATTTTTGTGAAGACCCTCACAGGAAAGACCATCACGTTGGAGGTTGAGAGCTCCGATACTATTGACAATGTCAAGGCAAAGATTCAAGACAAGGAGGGTATCCCACCTGACCAGCAGAGGCTCATCTTTGCTGGGAAACAGCTAGAGGACGGCCGCACATTGGCCGACTATAACATCCAAAAGGAATCCACCCTGCATCTCGTGCTTCGTCTCAGGGGTGGCATGCAGATTTTTGTCAAGACCCTTACTGGAAAGACCATCACTTTGGAGGTGGAGAGCTCGGATACCATCGACAACGTGAAGGCAAAGATTCAGGACAAGGAGGGCATTCCTCCGGACCAGCAGAGGTTGATATTTGCTGGTAAGCAGCTGGAGGACGGGCGTACCCTTGCTGACTACAACATTCAGAAGGAGTCGACCCTCCATCTGGTACTTCGCCTTCGTGGTGGTATGTGAAGTTGTGGACTGGTTCTATTTGGTTTGAGGTTCCGGTTACCTTGTTCTAGAGTCTGTTTGGGGGAACTGCCGGATAAATAAGTACCCTAAGTATGTCCAATGTCTAAACTCTGTCTGTGTTCAATCCTTATTAAGCTGGCCCTAAGTATGGCTGATGTTTAAACTCCATCTATATCCAATCCTGCTATGTTGGGATTTATTTATATGACGACTTTATGCTTATTAATAAATTGTTAATCTAGCAGATAAAATATTGCCTGCTTATGATTACGTTTGCTATTATACTTTAATTCTAATACTAGTGATTGTGTTAATCTTGGAATCCTGCTTGCTATGGTCATTGTGCTATTCTCTTGGTTGTGTTGATGTAGTATGGGCAAGTTTGGTCTAGGTTTCCATGCATTCCCTTTCACTTCAATAATTTAGTTATAATACTAGTGGTTATGTTGATCTGAATCCTGCTTGCTTGCCATTGTCTTTCTGCTGTTCTCTTTGTGGTGTTGGGCAAGTTTAGTCTAGGTTCCATGCATTCTCTTTTATTTTAATCCTAAATATTGCATGATTTGATTATTTAAGTATCTTCTTATTTAGGTTCCTTCTACTTATTGACACAATATAGAAACCCTGATAGCTAAAAAAACAAGAGTAATTCTATAGGGACACACTTTTATTGACATACTTTGTTGACACACTTATGTGGCAGGTGATTTGGCATTCCATGTCACCCGAATTAATTGAGGTCTTATTAATTGTTTTGGTATGTCCAATTTTGTATGTATGGAAGGTTTTCAATGTTTGGCATGTGTTGCAATTTTGCATGGCCAATTAATTATTAATTTGCCAAAATTGTCCATGTCCATTTAATTAGTTCATGTGTTGCAATTTTGCATGGACAATTAATTATTCACTTGCCAAAATTGTCCATGTCAAATTAATTAGTTCACAATCCATGCAAATCTTCTTGCATGTATAGAATCCAAGCAATCCACCCTCGTCAACTTCATGAGTAGGCTCCAACGAAAGTAAAATAATTTTGTACAAAGTTATTTTAGGTTTATGGTCTTGTTGGGCTGATCTCCTCTTTCAATTCAGAGCCGAAGAGGAGCTGAATGCATTACAGTCTATTATCTTCCTTGAAATGGCTTGCATTTTTTTTTTCCTCAAAATGTAAAACTCTGGATTCGTCACGGTTATGGTTTTCTTTCTTTGTTCTTATGGTGGAGTTAGAGAAGAAAATGGAGATGAGTAGAAGAAGGAAATAGAGATAAGTAGAAGAAAATAAAGAAGATAATAAGTGTGGCTATTAATTGGCCATGCAAAAATTGCTATTAATTGGAAACCTTCCATACATGCAAAATTGTACATACCAAAAAGAAACAATTAATAAGACACCTCAATTAATTCGGGTGACATGGAATGCCAAATCACCTGCCACATAAGTGTGTCAACAAAGTATGTCAATAAAAGTGTGTCCCTATAGAATTACTCAAAAAACAAACCAAGATAACGAACCTAATTCTCAATCACAAGAGAACTATTTAATGTTTTAACAATGAACTGAAAGGGACCCAAAACTAGGCTCTCTAGTTGGGTGGTGGTGGTGGTTTTTTTTTTGGTTTGGGGGGGTTGTTTAGGCTATCCAAAATGATGGTCGTGTCAGGTCCTCTTTTTACAAAACTCGACCCCCTTCTCTTTTTTACAAAACTCGACCCAAATTCTTGTGTCGTTGTTTGGGTCATGAGTCCAACGACATCATCGCCTTCGGCAATCCCTATCAACTTTGGAAATCTTGCTTTCGGTATTGGTGTGGGAACTTCTGTAGCAACTTATTTCATCTCGTACTAACCTTCTGTAATCGCTCCTGAACCTTCTCTTGAACTGTATGGACATCATCCCGTAAAATTTCTACTCTTCTTCGGCCTATCTAAAACTTTCTTCAAATACATCTCTTGCGCCTTCTTCCCAAGAAATTTGTCCTCCCATGGGTCAATTTGGTAAGGTGAAAAACTCAATTTGCCTAGGAAACAAAATGTTGATCACCACATGGTTGGTAGTCCTCAAAGAAACTCCTTAACGTTACAAAATTCGTCAAGTACTAGTTGTAAGGTTGTTAAAGGCGCAAGGCGCACTCGAGGCGCAAAGGGTCTATATCGCCCGAGGCGCAAGGCGCACTTAAGGCGCACGTCCGAGCGATGCAAGGCGCATATATATATATATATATATATATATATATATATATATATATATAAAGTTATAAACATTGATAAACTTGTGTTACCTCTCTACTCTAGTCTTCGTCTCTCTATATATATAATTCACAATTCACATTGACTCATTTATTTTGTATCCATCAAATGTACACACAAATGTAGTCTACAAAAAAAAGTAACAAAAAAACTATTAACAAAAAATCAGTAACAAAAACATTAACAAAAAAAATTAAACAAAAATCAGTATATATATACAATAAGTGTCAGGATCATATAGAGAGAGATCGAGAGAGAGGTAATGAAATCACTAACACCAAAAACCATTAACAAAAAAAACAGTAATGAAATCACTAACACAGCAGTAACAAAAACCATTAACAAAAACCACTAACACAGAAGTAATATTATTGAGGCGCGCCTTAACAGAAAACAGCGCCTAGGGAAAAGGCGCGCCTTTGGCGCGCCTCGATGATTGCGCCTCGCCTCGAGGCTACAGAGGCTCAACACCTGCACCTAGGGCCTAGGCGCGCCTTAGGCACGCCTTTAATAACACTAGTTGTACCTCTGTTGGATTTGTTCCTTCCTTCGTTCACTTGTCGTAACTCATAAAGATTTATAGATAGATTTACCAGACCTTGGACAACGTATACCTACCAAGTAGGGTAAGAATCTGCTTGATACAACCTGGTTATTACGTGTCCTAGTCCTCGGTATTTTGGGACTGTAACATACACATGGCTACCACTGTCTATCAAAACTTCAAACCTTTTACACTTGAAAGTACATCGAGTTCGGAAAAGCTTGTTCCTTTGTAAAGAATCTTTATTTTTGGTGTCAGCATCCTTGCTTACTACGCCGACGAACGTCTCTTCCTCTTCGGATTTGTCAGGGCCGTAGTATATATTGTCCATCTGCCCCTTCGTTGAGTACTTGATCAACATAAGCCACATGCTTTCTTCGTGGACAATCACTCGAGCGATGACGAGACTTATTGCACTTAAAACACTTGCGAAGACGCGTTTGGCATAAGGATTTTGGGTCGAGTAGTCTCTATGGTTTTCTTTCTTGTCGCTTTCTCTGTCGTTATGTCCTATTTGGATGTTTCTTCCGTTGACTCGGTATTGGTTCGATCCACAGTCTCCAATTACCATCTCGATTTGTCGTTCGACTCGCATCTTTCTTGTAGCAATTCCTTAGCTTACAAAGCTCGATTTTTTTGCCTCCGTTAGGTTAGGGATGCATTGAGCGTCGAACCGTCCTCCAATCACCAGTTTGAACCAATCTATGGAGTGAGATACCTGCTGTCCATTGGTTTCATTAAGATAAATTCTGCTTAGCAAGATGCAAATTTTTTGCAGTTTCCTCGTTGATGCTCTGTTGGCACTTTGCATATCTATGGTACCGATGGAAAATGTGTTCCTCATAGTCATCGGGTAGGAAGTGCGTCTTAAGCTTCTTCAACATCTTTTCCCTAGAGGTGATATGTCTATTCCCTTTCCTTCTTCGCTTATCATGCTTCATGTCCTATCAAGATGACGCCCCCGACTTCAATCGAGCCTCTAGTTTTACCTTCTTGTCCATCTGGATTTTCATGTAATTGAAGAATCAATTTACCTCTGACAATCAGTCATAATCTCCTCGCTATCGAGATCGTCATAGAACATCAGAATATCGACCTTCAATTTGAAGTATTCTGCTCGCCCTTACGAACACAAAAGTCGGTTCTTTCCATGGTCGTCAAATATAATGCCTATGCAGAAGCTATATGCCGATAGCCGTAATTTCATCGATCGTCATAGAACATTAGAATATCGACCTTCAATTTGAAGTAATTTGCTCGCCCTTACGAACACAAAAAACGTTCTTCCCATGGTCGTCAAATAGAATGCCTATGCAGAAGCTATATGCCGATAGCCGTAATTTCGTCGATCAGGCAGTCTGTCACCGTCATGATCGTCATGGCGACATTGACTAGTGAAATCATCAAACTCTTGCTCAAGCTCGACTAATCTATTTGAGCCTTTCGTGGACGATGTCCTCAATGTTGATACTTGTCCTTCCTTCGGGTGGTTGCTGACGTTTATCATCCACGATGTCGTTTCATCATTTCAGGATCTGCTACTTCATTTCAGCGTTTCAGCATTCCAAGATCACTCTGGTTGCCTCATTTTTTCTTTTTTGAAAACACTTTTGAGAGAAGATGTTATAAAACTATTTCCTTGATATAGATATTCTGAGTTTGTGTTTGGTTACTTTCATCTGAAAAATAATTTTCTGAAAATAATTAAAATTTTGTTTGGTAAATTTTTTTCATAAAATAATTTTTAAGCTGTATCCGTTCTGTGTTCCCAACAAATATGTCCTTGTGTCCCAAAAATTAGTCATCACCTCAATTTGTGTCTGACACAGAGAAAACTCTAACCCTCTAGAAAACCCTAAACTTAGCTTCTGCTCCATAGAGAAAACCCATAACCCTAGCTTCAAAACCCTATAAAAATTCGATATGGGTCGTCGACGTGCCCTCGAGTTCATCATCGATGCCTGCAGATCTCTCCGTCTCGTCCTTCCGACGAGAAGATGGAGGCACCACCTCCTCTTTGGCCGGGGCTCCTCCGCTTCGGTGTTCCTTCCGTCGATGCCAGCAGTCCGCAGACGACGACGTCCCTCGCCGCGTAGTCCTCTGTGCGGCGCTTGAACAGACGACGTCGTCCCCCACCGTGTAGTGCTCCGTGGGTCAGGATGTTGCGCTCGGAGAGCTCGGGGACGACGAGTTCGGAGTCGCCCTCGGAGTCGGAGAGCTCGGGACGACGAGTTAGGGGACGAGGATCTCGAGGACGACGAGCTCGGAGTCCTCCTCAGAGTTGGAGAAGCCGTCGCGCTCAGAGAGCTCGGGTACATGGGGGAGGAAAAATTTATGGGGGAGGGAAAAAATTTTGAGGTCGCGGCTAGGGATTTCTAATGGAGCGGAGGAAATTTTTTTTTTGAGAAAAGAGATTTTTTTCATCTCTCTGAAAACAGAGTTTAAAAGTAGATTTTGTGAATTTTTTTTTTTGAGTGGAGACATGGGTTGTGCAGAGCCAAACATTATTTCCTTTCGTTTGTGGTTTGACACCCTCAAAATCGATTTTAAACGTAGAACCAAACGGAGCCTAACCTTCCAATGAGTTTGTTCAATTGTTGGAGTAGCTTTTCATAGTAGTGGTAGGCTATCAAAAGCTATTTTTTAAGAAGCATCAGTAAATCTGTTCTAAAAGGCGGCCGCCTAGGCGCTAGCCGCCAGTGTCTACCCGATGTCCGCTTAGGTGTCCGCCTAGTCCCTTGACAGCCGATTATGCATGTTTTGGTGTTCTATGGTTTTTTCTGCAATTTTTAGTAGATTTGTTTGGATTATTTTTATTTTTTTGACCCGCCTAGATCTAGGCGGCTGCCTAGGAACCCGCCTAGGCGGACTAGGCGCTAGGCAGAAGGTGCCCGCCCGACTAGCGTCTAGCACTTTTCCTAACCTTGATCAGTAATGCCAACGAGGCCTGTACTTTTAGATAAATTCTTGCTGGGTGATTCAGAATTTGACATTGATGCGTGTGTGGTTTGTATTAGGTTTGCTGCTTCATTATCTTTGCTTAATTCTTGCGCTAGCCATTAATATTTATATCTTCTCTCTCGTCAAAATTCTTATGTTTTAAATTGTATGTAATCATTTACTTTTGTGCAGCTCGAGCTGTTGGGTTAGTTTCTTTTTTAGGGTGTCCTTGTTTGAATTTGTGTGAAGGAAGCCAAAATTGCTCTTGTGATCACATATGTTCTCGGCAAACTACTTTCAACATCAACATATTGCAGATCCGGCGAGATCATCCGTTCTCTGCATATTACTTTCAAGATTGACATTATCTCAGTCTGGTGAGATTATCTGTTCTCTGTGCATTACTTTCGAAATTAACAAACTGGATAGATCATCTGTTCTCAGCACGTTAGATACTTTCGAGACCATTTGTCATCTATGATTCTTTTTATTCATCAACTGGATATCCTTTCCTGCTACTTTTCTTTTGCATCCAAACAAAATGAATGACTTTTTCTTTTCGAAGGCCCTGATTCCGCGAACCAAAGGTGGCTCAAGTACTTTACCCCGTTCTCTTTTTATTTGATTGCTAAAAGAACGTGGCTTACTTTGCAATCATGGGTGTATTATGACAATGGTCGTCTATCAATTATTGTCCATAGGCTTTTTAAATTCTGTACTAGATTAAGCTCCACTAGTTTGCTCAATGATATTGACAAAATCAACACTTCCTGTTTGGTTGATCGCTTGCAATTATTTGTGCTACCTAGTGGTTTGAGATGTCAATGACGTGTGGCAATTTAGGCCTGGTTTTGGTATTATTTTGCTTTCAAAGAGACAGGACCAAGCAGCAATTTGATGAAGTTTGCTATTATTTGGATTACTAGTTTAGTTCTAATGCTATTATTTTGCTCATCTAGCTACCTTTTGCTTATTGTTTAAAAAGTTATTTGGTAACAACTGATTTCTGATAAGTTATTAATTCATCAAAAGCTGCTGGTGCATAGCCAAACAAGACCTTGAGTAGTTTTGAGCCTATATTGGGTTGATAAAAATTCTAGTCAGGATTTGGAATCCGGAATTGCCGCAGATGTGGTTTGTATTAGTGAGTTTGGTTAGACTGTAGGAGTTGGTTTAGTTTCATGTAGTCAGTTATATATTTTTGTGCAGTTCCTGCGGTGTTGGGATTCGCAGATTTTGGTGAATTTGGTAGGGTCTGGTTGGAGAGAATTAAGCCCTCATCTTAATATCTTGTATTTCACTTGTCTATGCACTACACATGGACTTGGTCATGAGCTTTATCCTTATACAACAAGATTCATTGTGGTCATGAGCTTTATCCTTGTACAACAAGATTCAATGTAGTTATCTTAGGTTTTTTTTTTTTCATATTTGTATATAGTAGTTGATACCTGTAGATTTTCTTCTGTCTCGTTGTTTTAGAGGTAACAACATAAATACTAGAGTAATAT
Source organism: Iris pallida (assembly GCA_029216955.1). Taxonomy (NCBI): domain Eukaryota; kingdom Viridiplantae; phylum Streptophyta; class Magnoliopsida; order Asparagales; family Iridaceae; genus Iris; species Iris pallida. The sequence continues at coordinate 8,585,957 of JANAVB010043019.1, forward strand.
TTTGACCACTCTCATTTAAGAGGACGACATAGAGATTTGCGTTCTAAATTCAAATATATTCTAATTTAGAAGTAGTTGGATGATGTTTTTTGTGCGTAGATGATGAATATTTGTGGTACAGCTACACAACTACCAGTAGTTGACATCTAGTAGTTGACATGTATTTATCTATTACATCTGTTCTCCGCACACTACTTTCAACATCAACATATTGCGAAACTGGCAAGATCATCTGTTCTCTGCATATTACTTGCAAGATTGACATATCTCAGTCTGGTGAGATCATCTGAGCATTACTTTCGAGTTTTAACAAACTGGTAGATCATTTGTTCTCAGCACATTACTTTCCAGATTAACATGTTGGTATACCATTTGTCATCTATGATTCTATTTATTCATCAACTGGATATCCTTTCCTGCTATTTTCTTATGCTACTTTTCTTTCGCATCCAAACACAGAAAATGAATGACTTCTCTTTTCGAAGGCCATGATTCCGCGAACCAAAGGTGGCCTAAGTACTTTGCCCCGTTCTCTTTTTATTTGATTGCTAAAAGAACGTGGCTTACCTTTACAATCATGGGTTTATTTTGACAATGGTCGTCTATCAATTATTCTTCTTCTGCATTCCGTTGTTAAATTCTTTGCTGGATTATTAGTTTAATCCTAATGGTATTCTTTTATATTATTACTTTAATCCTAATGCTATTATTTTGCTCATTTAGCTTCCTTCTGCTTATTGTTTATAAAGTTATTTAGTAACTGCTTTCTACGAGTTAATTCATCAAAAGCTGCTAGTGCGTTGCCAAACAAAGACCTTGAGCACTTTTGAGCCTATTTTGGGATGATAAAAATTCTTCTAGTCAGGATTCGGGAATCCGGCATTGTTGCAGATGTGGTTTGTATTAATCAGTGTGGTTTGTATTAATCAGTTTGGTTAGACTGTTGGAGTTTAGTTTCATGTAGTCAGTTATATATTTTTGTGCAGTTCCTGTTGTGTTAAGCCCTAGTCTTACATATCTTGTATTTCTACACATGGACTTGGTCAAGAGCTTTATCCTTATACAAACAAGATTCAACGGACTTATCTTAGTTTTTTTTTTCTTTCCAGATTTGTATATAAGTCGTTATTTGTATATAGGTGGTTGATACTTGTACATATATGTATATAGGTAGTTGATACTTGTAGATTTTCTTCTATTTAGAGGTAACAACATAAATACTAGAGTATTATTTTGGTCACACTCATTCAAGAGAATGACGTAAAAATTTGTTCTAATTTAGAAGTAGTTGGATGAGGTTTTAATGTGTTGCTAACTTTTCTATTCTGCCCCAGTTGTGCGTAAAAGCCGTAAATGATGAATATTTGTGGGACAGCTACACAACTATCCAGTGGTTGACATGTATTTATTTATTACCATTAATGAGATTTGGTGATTTAGGTTTGGTTTGGTATTGATTATGTCCAATCTACAATCTACCCGGTGGTTGACATGTATTTATGTACTACCATTAATGGGATTTGGTGATTTAGGTTTGCTTATCCTTGATGAAATGGAAGATCTAGTCCCTATTCAACTCCATTTTCATAACTAAAAAAAAAAGGTTTTGAGGCCAAAACTCGGTGTTTGGTTTGGTTAATTAACAAAACCAATATTAGACTTTTCTTGGTTATAGCCTTAACCAATTTGGCGTAATAAAAAAAAAAGGAGAAGATTGTTAGCCAATGATTAATTTGAATTTTTGATCGTGATTAATCGATTAAATTTAGTATTATAACATAATTAATGATAAAGCAATAACTATATTGTTAAACTTGGCATAGTTCTAGTGTGCATTAGTCTTATCATCCTTGTTACTATATATATTGTTTTATTCGTCTAATAGTTTTTTTTGTAAAACAATAATAAGCAACATCCATTATGGACTTATGCAAATGAATAAATCGTGACGAACCAAAGATAATGTTGACTCAATGGTTTTTTTTTTCAATCGTCCAAATAATCTATGAACAGAGTTTCGAGGGTTCAGGGGTGAATCCCCTAAAAGCTAATCAGATTTTCAGACATAGTTTGCTTCGGACGATTACCATCATGATGAACATAGATGAAGAAAGGCAATCTATCAAGTTCTCGAGTTCAGTTTAATATTTTATTTATATTTTCTCTAGGAGACTTTGTAATTCAATAAGTAAAGGCAAACATAAGCTTCAAAACCCAAATTAAGCCAATCAGCAAAATTCCAAAAATAGCCTTCTGACAGTATATTATCGATATATCGATAATATATCGTTGGTATACTGTGGGTAGGAACAACAAATTTGTACAACAACTTACTATAATTTTCAGCCACATATAAATTTTCATAATAGTATAATGATGGTATACTATCTGTGAGTAGCCCGTTCAATATTAAATGTTACAACGACTATATTTATAGTCGTTACTGTGCATACATTATATTGGTGGTATACTGTCTGCAGAATAATATCTCAAATGTTGTTAACTGTTTCGAGTACTATAAGTACACCTTTTCCCCCTATTTTATTCCCTCTTCTTGGAGCATAACATTTTTACCTATCATATACAAAGCTCTCAATATATATGAGCTTTGCCAAATCTATTTGGATATAGTTTAATTGAGTTGTAAAGTGAGATCTTCAGATTGTTGTGATAATATCAAAATCATTCTTGAAAAATGTTGAAGTCTGCAAGCTTTCGGATGGAAGTTGGTGAGCCATTCGAATCAAAGCTCATGTATAAGAAGTCAATGAAGCCTTCGATCAAAGCTTGCAATTGTAACTATTTTCGTAATAGTGGATTAAAGCTGGAGAGAATTCCGGAACTGGAGTATCTTACGGAGGATACCAGGATAGATCATGTGTCAGTGTTCTCGACATATTTTTAGCACTTGTTTTAAATTTTAGATTACCATCATGATTAATTATTGGTTAAACCGTATCCACCCTTCGCCTCTAGGGTGCTTTTAGCTTCAACTCCATTGTTCTGGTATCACGTCCTCCCACTTGTTGCATATCATCCACATAAGTAGCAAATGATGAAATCATCCTCTGTAAAGTACTTTACAAATACATAGTAATCCAATGTCGTCCCAACATAACCATGCTCCCTCATGAACGACTCAAACTTCTTATATCATTGTTGTCGAGCCTACTTCAACATATAAAGACTCTTCTTCAACTATACCAAATATGATTTGTCCTTCTCCCTTTGAAGCCCTCATACTTCTCCATTACAACTCTTCCAAATTACCATGAAGAAACATCATCTTGACATCCATCTACTCGACCTTCAAATCGAAACATGATGCCAAACATAACACCACATGAATGGATGACGACTTAACGACTTGCAAAAAATTATCATCAAAATTAATGCCTTTCTACTAACTGTAGCCCTTGATTACCAGCCTCACCTTGTATTGCGAGAAAGCAGTATCTATCTTTTTCCTGCTTCGCTACGAAAATCCATCGATTCTTGAAGGCCATCTTGCCCTACGACAATCACACTTGTAGATCGTAAGGGTGATTGGTCTGCAATGAACTCATCTTCTCCTGCATAATCTGCATCCACTCCTGACTATTCTAGTCCTTTATTGCCTCTGCAAAACTTTCTGGCTCTCCCTCATCTGTGAAACCCAGTTTTTGGATCTGTAATTTATTATTACTATTATATAATATTATTACTATTATTATTATTATATTGTGGGTTTGAAATTATTTTTCAAAATAATAATTTGGATTTTTGTTTGCGAGACCGAGCCTGGACCGTTTTCTCGAAACCCAATCCCGATCCGAACCCATTCTTTTATTTTAAATCCTGATCTATTAGTTATTAAAATATATATATATATATATATATATATATATATATATATATATATATATATATATATATATATATATTTATAAAAAACCCTTGGCCTGGTCTCCCCACGACCAAGCCATTCACGCACCCTACCTATTCTTTTGGATCCCACAACTACTCTCACTCCACAACTCCTCTCCACCTTTCTCTCCCCACTCCCCCATTTAAACCAACACCAACACCCTCACTTCACCCCCACGTTTAATCTCTCCTCCTTAAGTAATCCCACCACCACCAACTCTCTTTCCCAACTCCCTTTCCCAACTCTCTTTCCCACTCCCTTTTCCAAACTCCAGAGCCCTTCCCGCGAGCACCCCGACCCGCTCGGCCACCTCCGGCCGACCCGCCGCTCCTCCGCACCCCTGCCGTGCGCCGCCCCCAGCCTCCCCTGCCGGACCCGCGCTCGAGGCCGCGTTCCCGGCCCCGGTCGGGACCCGCAACCCCGACGCCCAGCCGGCCCCGGCGCCGCCCCACTCCGCGAGCCTCCCCGCGCGAGCTCCGGCGACCCCAGCCGGCGACCCCGCGCGCCCCTGCGCTGTCTCCAGCGCCGTCCTATTCTCTGGCGCGGTTTCCCAACGCCTCCCCTTCTCCGATGCTGTCCCGCGGCTGTGCCCTAGCCGTTCCCCTCTGTCCCGGTTCCCGCAAGCTTTCCCGCGAGCCCCGTGCCCCGCTGATCTGTCCAGCGCTGTTCGCGGGTTTCTCGACCTGCTGCCGTGCTTTTCTGTGCCGGATCCCGCCGTCCAGCGCAGCCGTACCCCGGCGAGGCGCTGTCCCGAGCCGGTCCACTGTCCGCGGATATCTTTTCTTCTTTATCTACATTTGAGAGCTCTAGCCGAGCAACCCAAGGTATAATTTCGTGTCCCCGTTTCCAATACGTAGTCGATGATGAAATTGGTCCCCGATTCCCTCCCGGGAATTCGGTTTTAGAGCGACGTAGTGACTTCGGATTTTCCGAAGACGTTTCTGTGATGTTTTGTGGTTATTTCAGATTTTTTCGAAATGGGTTTTTTGGATTTTTTGGGTGCTGTGGTTTCCGATTTCATTTCGGGAATTTTCGATTATATTTCGGGTTCCGATTAAGCTTCGAAAATTATTCTGTGAATTTAATTTTGTGTAAAAATGGTTTTGGAAGTTAATTCTTGGGGTTTTTCCTGGTTTGGGATAATTGTTGGAATTGTTGGCGCATTTTTCCAGTTTTGGGTTATCCCGAATATGGAGGGAATGCTGTCCAAATTTTTATAAAATTTTATAAATGAGTTTTAAATTGGTTTTCGGAAATATTTATTAAAATAGATTTTTGGGCGACGACCATACCGGTCCGTGGGCCATAGCGAAATGCAAACGAAACCGGTTTTACCCGGACGTTGAGGCATTAACTAACTGTGACGATTGGACCAAGTCTGAGACTCCTAATATTTAATTAAATTTATTTTTAGTTTTGTTTTCGATATTTAAAATACGGGACATTAGTCAGAGCTAACTAATTTTTTCTTATTTTATTTATGTAAAGTTTGTAAGGGCATAAGCCCAGATTTCTATTCTGTTAGCTGTGTCCCGTATTGTGTAGATTAGGATTTTTCCTTTATTTTCTGGATGGTTTTATCATTTTCATAATTAGGTGCTTCGTGACAAAATGGCTATTAAATATTTTTGTATAAATTAATAATAATTTCTCACGATATAATAACTTGAATAAAATATTGGTAGTTAACAAAATCCACGTTTTATCATTGAAAGAAAATGTAGTTTTATACGTATAATATTAAAAATACAAAGTTTTGCATATTAACCGGTAACGACAATTTTTCCAAGTCAACCAGAAACTGGCTATCCAACTAAATGAGAACCAACGTAGCACGCGTCGTAAACCGTTAGCAGTAGATTAAATAAACAAACTTAAAATCTGACTAGGACCTGCTACTAGAGATTGTAACTAGCACACCTAGCTTGGTTTCACAATGGTTCTAAGTCAAGTTCTTCAACTGTAGGATCTCGGAGACGAACCTAGCATCTTTCCGGAACCAACACCGTTTCCAGTCATAAACAAAGGCAAGTACATTTCGTGTTAGTTTACAATTATTTAGTAATCGTTTTATTACAAGTTTAAACAACGATACAACACGGAACTCTCTCTGAGAGCATTGACTGATTGACTGTTGGGTACTGGGGGAGTAGTGTAATGAGTATGACCACATCCAAAGTAGTGTAATGACTGTATTAGCTTATCCCTCATACACACGGGGATAAGCCATATCGTATCAATATGATACAACTGTACAACCCAATCCGGTCATATTCATTGCCTATTCACATCACAATATTTTAACTACTGGAGAACTGTTTATTTCAAATTGTTTAAAAGTGCATAACTCTATTATTATCTTAATTGTTGGATTATCATGAATTGTACTTTGCTCCCTCCTGACTTGAGACTACATTTTTATGGGATTTTGAGGATGCTGAGTTGTTATACAACAGCTATTATGATCCAGTTCTGTACCCTGTGGTATTGTCAGAGTCCCCATTGAAGGACGCAGGACCTGAGGCCGACGAGCCGAACGCTCAGCTAGATTTTTCCTGTTTCTAGTTTTGTTGTTTGGAATTTTTGTTAATTTGAATTCAGTATTCATTTCAGTTCTTTTAATTCCAGTTGTACTTTTTTTTAAAATGTTAAATAAAGTTTTAAATTCCCGAATAATCAGTTGTGACAAATGTATATAGATGTTGTTGTGATTACCTGCTAATGGAACAACTTACTGCCGCCGTCTCACAACGGTGCAGGCTGGGCATGATCTGGTTCGACCCAATTATTTGGGATCGGGTCGTGACATGTTTTTAGTGGTGGCCCATGCTGGTCGAAACAACAACTTAGGAAAATATACCTAGAAACAATTAGAACACTAGAACATTGATTTGTCACAACATAGGTCCGAATTATATATATAAATATTTTTGTTTGATTATAGACTGGTAGGATACCTTGCTTATGTTTGTATCCTAAACCTTCCAGAGTATGGCCAAAGGGAAGACTACCCGTTCCGGCCCTGCTGAAGATGAGGTGTCATCTACAAATCACACCCCACCTCCTCAAGCACGCCGGGACCTACCTCCTTTGCAGCTGACTGACCGTCCCCATGCTGCACCAGCACCCCGTCCCGTTTACGCTACAACAGCGCAAACGGCAGAACCGGTGCTTCCTCGGACTGAGCCGCAGTCCCCTGCGGTAGTGCCCGCACCAGTTGTCCCACCAGTGCCCGTGGATCCCACCGATCTAGTGGGCATGCTACGAGGAGTGCTTGAAGCCCAGAGAGCCCAAGCAGAAGCTCATCGAGAACAGACTGCAGCCCAAACTGAAGCCCATCGCGAGCAGACCGCGATCATGAGAGAAGGCATGGAGAATGCCCATAACGTGGCTATGGCTGCCCTCGAGAGAGGAGCAACAACTTCATTGGAGCCACGTGTAGTGTCCCAAATTCGTGATACGTATTTAGTGTACGTATACGAATTTTGGACCCGTATTTTGTTAATCATGATTAGTTAATTTTGATTAATTTTGTTTGATTGGTTTAATTGGCTTATGGTTCATCATGGTAATTGCATTGGCTTGGTTCGGTTCGGTTTATTTGACCTTGCTTGTTTTGGTTTATCATGTGGAGAACCACTCCCACCTACCACCACTCCCACCATAAATATCAATCCCACTCTCTCTCTTCCATTATTACTCATTACTCATTTCTTCTTCTCCATCTTTACTCTTCACCTACCAGGAGAGAGAGAGAGAGCTTAGGCAAGTGCATCTTGCTTCATGGGGGAACTCCATTTTTATTGTTCCATTGTCTTTCTCATGTGTTTCTAACCCACTTTAGTACTTCGCACTTTTCATTTCTGTGGTTAATTTCTTATAGATCTAGCTTTGTGGTATTTTCGGTTTTCGTGGGTTTTGATCCATCAAACTTGTATATTTTTGCTAGTTGATGGTTCCTTGTTGTAGAGAATTTCATTCTGTCCCATATTGACCCATGAAAGTTTGGATTTGGGTTCCTATTGTTGTTTGGTGGAGCATGGAAGCCATGGTATTTTTCATGGACATGTTCTCTGTGGGAAGCAAAAATTTGTATTTCCTGGCCGCATGAATATTCCAGAATCTTGGCCGCATAAATATTTAAATATTGTGGCCGCATAGGCCATTATTAATTGCATGATATTTATTATTATTATTATTTATTTAATTGTATATTCCTGGCCGCATGCTATAATGGGCCGCATGCATTTTACTTACGTAAGAATATACATTGCATGCTAGTGTTTGCATGCTTTTGCATGCATAAGATTATTTATATATAGCTTTGCATGCGTTAGTGCATGCTTATAATAATTACATTAACTTGCATTAACTCCCATGCTTGTATATATGTGGCTCTGCATGCATGCTTATAATAGTTGTATTAATTTGCATTAACTCCCATGCTTATTTATATATGGCTCTTAATTAAGCTTACATGCATTACTTACATGTTCAAGTAGTTGGCCATGTATTGCTTTAATTCATAGCCACATGGAGTTACTTTAAGTGGTTGGCCGTACATTGATTAATTCATAGCCGCATGGCCAAGTAAATTTAATGGCAGCTTGCATGCTTGAAAATATTAATCTCAGCCGCACATGGCCTAGCATATATGGCTGCATGGCCATTTGTAATATATTGGCCGCATATGGCTTTGCTAGTATTAAATGCTTGCATGTTGCAAGCATTTTTATATATTAAACTTGCAAGCATTTTGGTCGCATGGCCTTATATACTTGTATGGCATATTATATTGTATATAATAATTGCTTGGCCACGTGGCCTTATTTGCATAGGCCGCAGGGCAACATTTGTACAGTTGTATTTTGTGGGCCCCATGACATTTCTTTGTTTGCTAAATGCAAGCTTACCTTGTGGCCGCATGGCCTATATATTATTATTCTTGCCGCATGGCCTACGTAATATTTTGGCCGCATGACCCTTGTTTGATGGTTGCTGCGTGACAATTTTTGGTGTTGGCCGCATGGCCACATAATATTTATTTCTCTCGGCCACGTGAACCATTAGTTAAATGGTTCACGTGTATCTTTTCCTTGCTGCCCTTATTGTGGGGGTCCCACATAGCTTCTTTTAGTTGACTTGCTTGCTGAAGTGAGAGCTTGCAATTATTGCGAGTCCCACTATCTTTTGTCTTACTTGATTTCATGTCCTCTTGTTATATTGGCCGCATGGGTGGCCTCCCACTCTCTTTGGCCGCATGTATGTTTTTCCCCTTTTGGGCCGCATGGGGTCCACTTTGATTGTTTAAATGTTTTATTTGCCTGAATTGTGGTCAGAATTTCTTCCCACTCCCAACATGAAAGTTGTGGAGTTTCTCCTTGGCTTCAATAATATATATGTATATATATATATATATATATATATATATATATATATATATATATATATATAAGATATTATTATTTAATTGCACAAGTTTCTTCCCTCCTTGATAAATGACATGACTTGATAGTGACCCGCCGTGGTGCACTCCTGACAAGATAACTTGACCTGACAAATTTGACATGATAACTTGACATGATAAATCTTGATAGTGGCCCGCCGTAGCGCACTCTTGACATGATAAACCTGACATGATATTTCTCGAATTGCTGTTGCGACGGCCAACACGACATGATAAGATTGAATAACCTGGACACCGTGGACGATTGTGCTTGTACAAATGAACCTGTCTTGTCTTGCATCATGTCTAGGATGAGACCCTTGAGTACCACGGTCAGGGGTACCTACTGTAAATGGCTAAGGCTAATAACTAGAATAATACAGTAGTTCATGAAGATACTTTTCCAGTTACCTGTTGCCCCTTTGATCCCGGCCTTATATATATATACATGGGACTTGGAGCTATCTGTCATGATGAGCACATTTCCAGCCTGCCGTCGAGTGTGGCACCTCTTTAGGACACATGTATCTCACTGCAGTGTGTCTGCTATACTTGTTTTCTTTTGCTGGGGTCACTCAGGTAGCAGCAGGCGGGTAACTGGACTTGGAAATCTCTTTGCATCTTGCTAGTAACTAGGCCTGTGATAATCCTAGTTAGTTAAAGTATCAAGCCGTACTTATTGCTTGGCCGTGATTGTTGGATGGAGTTCAATCAGTCTAGTATTGTCTTGATCCTGTACGAGATTGTTACATGTCCTGATTTCTTATTTTATCTTACCGATAAATGGTGGGAGAAACCAAGTTCTGTTCAGACGAAGGGTTACAACCCCGGTCCTTGTTTGGTTTACGGGTTGTAACCTGGTTATCTGAATAGTCCCATGGTTATCTCATCGTATATCACCTGTCATGTTCGATACGTTTTACCTTACCAACAAGATTTGGAGACGAAGTCCTATTCAGGTGAAGGGTTACAATCCCGGTCCTTGTTTGATTTAAGGGTTGTGACTTGGCTACTTGAATGGTTCCCTCGTACTCCATTATGACTGTTGTTATTCTTTTAATATCAAGCCTTAATTACTGTCTTTTATTATGTAATTATATTCTTGTGCTAATTGCTGGTTTTAGTTCCTAAGTGAAGCCTCCTTTGTGGCACTTGCTCTTTCTGGGGTCTGACCCAGCTGGTTTTGTATGGCCAGATACCGGAGCAGCACCAGAGGATCTACAGACCTTCCAGCCACATTGTGACCACTAGACGGAATCCTGGCAACGAGTGTGTTATTTTTGGCTCTCCCACTCTATTGTAAAATTATTCTTTTGAGGCGTTTAGCCGCCGAGCCAGTGTTAGCTCGTGTACATTTTACTTACTGTCTGCCTACGGGCTGTAACATGATTGGCAACCTAGGGTTGATCATATATGACTAAAACTCTTGCTAGTCCTCACATTTTGTAACGACTAGCTTCATGATCAGCTGAATATGTAATGTTTGGGACGTCTTACTATTGTATATTTGGTGATCTTACATTTTGTAATATTTACCTGCTTGCTTGTGATTGAGACACTAGGCTTATTCATGACCATAAGAGACTGTTGGCTTGTAGATAAACCCTCATATATCTAGACAGCCGTGACCGTATAGTGGAGTGGATCCCATTTCATTATACGTAGCTGGCTATGTCTGCCCCCGCTCTCCAGTGTTCTGGTTCTGGGGCGTGACATGGTTTAAGTGGTGGCCCGTGCAGGTCTTGTAAATCAAGATATGTGAGGGTTTACCGAATAGATGTCTCAATCAGTACTCGTCCTTGATCCCAGCTCGTATCTTCTGAAATCCCTGAAATTTTTGTCCTGATCACATGCTTGTAATCATTGATCTGTCCTGGTCCTTCCTTATTATTCCCTATGTCGTCTTCTTCAGCGGCATTATTCCTGGACCTGCCGATCAGCAAGGCGGAGCACCTCCCGTGGACCAGCAGCAACTAGAAGATCAGGCCCAGCACTCAGGAGCATCCTCCCGAGTCATGCCTACCGGGGACTCCGAGCCACCAGTTCAGCCCGTCCAGCCTGCAGAGCCTGATGATGGCACTTTGGTGTGTCTCATCAGGTCACTATTAGCTTCCCAGGATCGTAGAGGAGATGTCTTGCACCAGGCAGTGGAAGATGCTCTGAACAGAGGAGGTCATCATGGGAACAGTGCAGCCAACAGTTTCAAGCGCCTGAACCCTCCATTCTTCGATGGCAGCGAAGATGCTATCGCTGCTGATGCGTGGCTTCAGGACACAGAGGTGATATTGGAGGCAGCAAAAATCCCAGAAGACGAGAAGGTGGCCGTGGTGCGCCTGCAGTTATTGGATCTTGCCCGCAGCTGGTGGGCGGCACAGGCTGTAGGATTAGTGACCCCTATTTCATGGGCAGTATTCAGAGAGAGATTTCAGACCAAGTACTTCGATGATGTGGCTCGGTACGATCTACAGACCAAGTTCACCAATTTGAAGCAGATGGGCAGGATGGTCGATGGGTATGCGGCCGAGTTTTCTAGGCTCAGTCGGTTTGCTCCAACCTTGGTGGCGACCGAGTTTGGCAGAGCCCAGCGGTTCCAGCAAGGGCTCCATCTCGAGATTTTGTTGGCAGTGGAGCAGTTTGAGCATCAGACTTTTGATGCAGTACTGAGGACAGCCAGGAGGCACGAGTATACCTTCCACAGGATAGTGGACAGGACCGGAGGTCGGAAGCGATCTCACGGCCAGATGACCCAGTCAACAGCACCAGCCCCGGCAGTCAGGGCTTTGACAATTGGAACTCCGAGGCAGGCGGCCTCAGTGACGTCGGTCACGTCCCCTCAGCAACAGAAGCATAAGCAGTCTTCTGCAATGGGCTGCACTCATTGTGGGAAGCCAGGACACGTTGTTTCGGAGTGTCGCAGAGCACAGGGATTGTGTTTGGCTTGTGGGGCACCGAACCACAAGATAGGGTCCTGTCCGAATAGAGCCGGTTCCTCCTCATCGGCCCAGACTAGTCCCTCGGTAAGGGGACCAGCACCAGTGCAGTAGCAGCAGTACCAGCCTCCGAGGCCATTGCCGCCTCAGACACAAGTCTTCCAGCAGCAGAGACCCCAGCAGTATGCCCTGGTCCAAGCTCAGATTCATAACCGGCAGAGAGGTTTCTAGCAGGATGTCTTCCCTCTTCCTTATGCCTTCAATTCCTTGCTTGCGTGATTGATTGTTTGATTGATTGCTTAGTATAGCTTGTCCCTGCATCTCTAGCCACTTGATTAAATTCCGAGGACGAAATTCTTTTAAGGTCGGTAGGATGTAGTGTCCCAAATTCGTGATACGTATTTAGTGTACGTATACGAATTTTGGACCCGTATTTTGTTAATCATGATTAGTTAATTTTGGTTAATTTTGTTTGATTGGTTTAATTGGCTTATGGTTCATCATGGTAATTGCATTGGCTTGGTTCGGTTAGGTTTATTTGACCTTGCTTGTTTTGGTTTATCATGTGGAGAACCACTCCCACCTACCACCACTCCCACCATAAATATCAATCCCACTCTCTCTCTTCCATTATTACTCATTACTCATTTCTTCTTCTCCATCTTTACTCTTCACCTACCAGGAGAGAGAGAGAGAGAGAGAGCTTAGGCAAGTGCATCTTGCTTCATGGGGGAACTCCATTTTTATTGTTCCATTGTCTTCCTCATGTGTTTCTAACCCACTTTAGTACTTAGCACATTTCATTTCTGTGGTTAATTTCTTGTAGATCTAGTTTTGTGGTATTTACGGTTTTCATGGGTTTTGATCCATCAAACTTGTATATTTTTGCTAGTTGATGGTTCCATGTTGTAGAGAATTTCATTCTGTCCCATATTGACCCATGAAAGTTTGGATTTGGGTTCCTATTGTTGTTTGGTGGAGCATGGAGGCCATGGTATTTTTCATGGACATGTTCTCTGTGGGAAGCAAAAATTTGCATTTCCTGGCCGCATGAATATTCCAGAATCATGGCTGCATAAATATTTAAATATTGTGGCCGTATAGGCCATTATTAATTGCATGACATTTATTATTATTATTTATTTAATTGTATATTCCTGGCCGCATGCTACTAATGGGCCGCATGCATTTTACTTACGTAAGAATATACATTGCATGCTAGTGTTTGCATGCTTTTGCATGCATAAGATTATTTATATATAGCTTTGCATGCGTTAGTGCATGCTTATAATAATTACATTAACTTGCATTAACTCCCATGCTTGTATATATATGGCTCTGCATGCATGCTTATAATAGTTGTATTAATTTGCATTAACTCCCATGCTTATTTATATATGGCTCTTAATTAAGCTTACATGCATTACTTGCATGTTCAAGTAGTTGGCCATGTATTGCTTTAATTCATAGCCACATGGAGTTGCTTTAAGTGGTTGGCCGTACATTGATTAATTCATAGCCGCATGGCCAAGTAAATTTAATGGCAGCTTGCATGCTTGAAAATATTAATCTCAGCCGCATATGGCCTAGCATATATGGCTGCATGGCCATTTGTAATATATTGGCCGCATATGGCTTTGCTAGTATTAAATGCTTGCATGTTGCAAGCATTTTTATATATTAAACTTGCAATCATTTTGGCCGCATGGCCTTATATACTTGCATGGCATATTATATTGTATATAATAATTGCTTGGCCACGTGGCCTTATTTGCATAGGCCGCAGGACAACATTTGTACAGTTGTATTTTGTGGGCCCCATGATATTTCTTTGTTTGCTAAATGCAAGCTTACCTTATGGCCGCATGGCCTATATATTATTATTTTTGCCGCATGGCCTACGTAATATTTTGGCCGCATGGCCCTTGTTTGATGGTTGCTGCGTGACAATTTTTGGTGTTGGCCACATGGCCACATAATATTTATTTCTCTCAGCCACGTGAACCATTAGTTAAATGGTTCACGTGTATCTTTTCCTTGCTGCCTTATTGTGGGGGTCCCACATAGCTTCTTTTAGTTGACTTGCTTGCTGAAGTGAGTGCTTGCAATTATTGCGAGTCCCACTATCTTTTGTCTTACTTGATTTCATGTCCTCTTGTTATATTGGCCGCATGGGTGGCCTCCCACTCTCTTTGGCCGCATGTATGTTTTTCCCCTTTTGGGCCGCATGGGGTCCACTTTGATTGTTTAAATGTTTTATTTGCCTGAATTGTGGTCAGAATTTCTTCCCACTCCCAACATGAAAGTTGTAGAGTTTCTCCTTGGCTTCAAGAATATATATATATATATATATAAGATATTATTATTTAATTGCACAAGTTTCTCCCCTCCTTGATAAATGACATGACTTGATAGTGACCCGCCGTGGTGCACTCCTGACAAGATAACTTGATCTGACAAATTTGTCATGATAACTTGACATGATAAATCTTGATAGTGGCCCGCCGTAGCGCACTCTTGACATGATAAACCTGACATGATATTTCTCGAATTGCTGTTGCGACGGCCAACACGACATGACAAGATTGAATAACCTGGACACCGTGGACGATTGTGCTTGTACAAATGAACCTGTCTTGTCTTGCATCATGTCTAGGATGGGGACCCCTGAGTACCACGGTCAGGGGTACCTACTGTAAATGGCTAAGGCTAATAACTAGAATAATACAGTAGTTCATGAAGATACTTTTCCAGTTACCTATTGCCCCTTTGATCCCGGCCTTATATATATATACATGGGACTTGGAGCTATCTGTCATGATGAGCACATTTCCAGCCTGTCGTCGAGTGGGGCACCTCTTTAGGACACATGTATCTCACTGCAGTGTGTCTGCTATACTTGTTTTCTTTTGCTGGGGTCACTCAGGTAGCAGCAGGCGGGTAACTGGACTTGGAAATCTCTTTGCATCTTGCTAGTAACTAGGCCTGTGATAATCCTAGTTAGTTAAAGTATCAAGCCGTACTTATTGCTTGGCCGTGATTGTTGGATGGAGTTTAATCAGTCTAGTCTTGTCTTGATCCTGTACGAGATTGTTACATGTCCTGATTTCTTATTTTATCTTACCGATAAATGGTGGGAGAAACCAAGTTCTGTTCAGACGAAGGGTTACAACCCCGGTCCTTGTTTGATTTACGGGTTGTAATCTGGTTATCTGAATAGTCCCATGGTTATCTCATCGTATATCACCTGTCATGCCCGATACGTTTTACCTTACCAACAAGATTTGGAGACGAAGTCCTATTCAGGTGAAGGGTTACAACTCCGGTCCTTGTTTGGTTTAAGGGTTGTGACCTGGCTACTTGAATGGTTCCCTCGTACTCCATTATGACTGTTGTTATTCTTTTAATATCAAGCCTTAATTACTGTCTTTTATTATGTAATTATATTCTTGTGCTAATTTCTGGTTTTAGTTCCTAAGTGAAGCCTCCTTTGTGGCACTTGCTCTTTCTGGGGTCTGACCCAGCTGGTTTTGTATGGCCAGATACCGGAGCAGCACCAGAGGATCTACCGACCTTCCAGCCACATGGTGACCACTAGACGGAATCCTGGCAACGAGTGTGTTATTTTTGGCTCTCCCACTCTATTGTAAAATTATTCTTTTGAGGCGTTTAGCCGTCGAGCCAGTGTTAGATCGTGTACATTTTACTTACTGTCTGCCTACGGGCTGTAACATGATTGGCAACCTAGGGTTGATCATGTATGACTAAAACTCTTGCTAGTCCTCACATTTTGTAACGACTAGCTTCATGATCAGCTGAATATGTAATATTTGGGACGTCTTACTATTGTATATTTGGTGATTTTACATTTTATAACATTTACCTGCTTGCTTGTGATTGAGACACTAGGCTTATTCATGACCATAAGAGACTGTTGGCTTGTAGATAAACCCTCATATATCTAGACAGCCGTGACCGTATAGTGGAGTGGATCCCATTTCATTATACGTAGCTGGCTATGTCTGCCCCCGCTCTCCAGTGTTCTGGTTCTGGGGCATGACACCACGACCTGCCAAAGTAAACATAAATCCAGGAGTTAAGATTATGTATCATTAGGCCATTCTTTTGATAAGAGGCGTATTATTATGTGAAGGTCGGAGATATAGAGAGTTTCAAGAAGCAGGGCCCTCGACCTTTCAAAGGAACCGAGGGTATCATCTACGCCGATGAATGGCTAGACAACATGGAGCGTCTCTTGAGCGTTGCTCGACTCCTAGAGGACCTCAAGTCCGAAGCAGTAGGACTCCAACTGCAAGATGTGGCAAGCACCTGGTATCGGAATGAACCCCGACTCCAGGACAAGCAGCTTGACTGGGACACCTTCAAGAGGCTGTTCCGCAGGAAGTTCTTCCCAACATCAGAGATGCGGGAGATGGAAAGACAGTTCCAGGACCTGATGTAAAGGAACATGACGGTTGGAGAGTATGCGACAGAGTTCGGCCGACTTAGCCGCTTTGCCCAGAACTTGGTTGCGGACCCCAAGGATCGTACTGAGAGATTCAGGTATGGACTAAGGGAGGAAATTCGCACCCCTGTGATTGCAGGTGGCGCCAAGACATATGAGAAGATTCTGATACGAGCTCAGGACGTGGAAAAGAGCCAGCCTTCTCGTTCAAAAAGGGAGTATCCTGGAACTAGCAACTTCCAGGGTAACCAGAAGAGGCCCAACAATAACAACAACAGGCCTTCGCACCATCAGCAGCAGCACCATCAAGCAAGGACCAATGAACGAGCGCCTCAGAAGCAGATCCCTGTCTGCGATTTCTACAAGAGGCCAGGACATCAGGCGCTCATCTGCAGGAAGAGGCTAGGACACTGCCTAGTCTGTGGGTCTGCCACTCACCAAGTGAAGGACTGCCCCTCGTCAGTCCACCGGACTGGAGCAACTCAGCAAAGAGCTCCCCTACCCACTCAGCAACAACGGTTCGGACAACACCAGCAGAAGACCGGGCGAGCTTTTTCCCTAGCAGCAGAAGATCAGGAACCAGAACAGGAACCCACCGCTGATGTCATTACAGGTTCCATTTATGTGTTTTCACATCCTGCTCTAGCATTATTTGATTTGGGTGCATCACATAGTTTCATATCATCAAAGTTTATTTCTGCACACCACCTAGATACGGGACTTAGCAAGATGATTAGTAGAGTTATGACCGATGGTGGACCCATACCCATCACTGAGGCTTGTAACTGTCCCATAACTATCTCAGGCCACAAATTCTTAACACCCTTACTTGTGATGCCCTTGCCCAACTATGATGTAGTCCTAGGGATGGACTGGTTAAGTGAGCAGCATGCGCTGATAGATTGTCATAGAGGATGTGTAATCTTCAGCCCACCAGGAGAACCGGAGTTTGAAATCTCTCGAGCTCCGGAAGACATGAAGAGTGTTACCTACTCCTCTATCACCGAAGAACCCGGGCCTCCTCACCCTATCATAGAGGAATTCATGGACGTCTTTCCAGATAGTCTTCCAGGATTGCCGCCAGATCGAGGTGTGGAATTCACCATCGACCTAGTACCCGGCTCTTTCCCTATTTCTTGGGGATGCTACAGAGTCAACCCCAAGGAGGCAAAGGAGATGAAGGATCAGATTGACGAACTGAAGGCACAAGGATTTATTAGAGACGAGGCTTCACCCTGGGGAGCACCAGTTTTGTTCGTGCCTAAGAAGGATGGAACCATGCGGATGTGTATCGATTACCGGGCGCTGAACAACATCACCATCCCTCTGCCCCGGATCGACGACATGTTTGATCAACTAAGTGGAGCCAAGGTATTTTCGAAGATAGATCTCAAATCAGGCTACCACCAAATCAAGGTCAGGAAGGAGGATATCCTGAAAACGGCATTCAACACCAAATATGGGCAGTTTAAATTCTTGGTCATGCCGTTTGGACTGACGAATGCTCCTGCGGTATTCATGAACCTCATGAACAAGGTCTTCCATGAATACCTGGATCAGTTTGTTGTTGTCTTCATCGATGACATACTAATCTACTCGAAGACTGAAGAAGAGCATGAAGAGCACCTGAGAAAAGTTTTGAGCACCTTGAGGAATGAGAAGCTTTATGGTAAGCTATCTAAATGCGAATTCTTTTTAGACAAAGTAGAATTTCTTGGCCATGTTGTCACAGGAAAAGGAATTTCGGTGGATCCAAAGAAGATAGCTGCTATTGAGAAGTGGACTGCACCAAGTTTGGTTGCAGAATCAGAAGCTTTTTGGGTTTAGCTGGCTACTACCGTAAGTTTGTGAAGGATTTCTCCAGGATTGCTGAACCAATGACGAAGCTCACCAGGAAGAACGAAGAATTCATTTGGTCTTAAGCTTGCCAGTCAGCTTTTGAGGAACTGAAGAAGAGGCTTACAACGGCGCCGATACTTGCGCTACCCGCAGGCACCGGAGGTTTCTCAATTTATAGTGATGCTTCCGGTAAGGGATTGGGCTGCGTTCTTCAACAACACGGAAAGTAATTGCTTACGCATCTAGGCAATTACGGACTCATGAGAAGAACTATCCCACACATGATTTGGAGCTTGCAGCGGTGATATTTGCATTGAAGCTATGGAAGCACTACCTTTATGGAGAGAGAGTGGAAATATTTACAGACCACCAAAGTCTTAAATATGTTTTCACTCAGAAGGAGCTGAACATGCGACAGAGACTGATGGCTGGAGCTGATGAAGGATTTCGACATCAACCTGCAGTATCATCCGGGTAAGGCTAATGTTGTTGCAGATGCACTTAGTCGATACCCGATGGCAATGTTCTTGACCAAGGAGCGTCATTTGCTGGAGGACATGGAAAAGCTTGGACTAGAGATTGTACTGCCTAAAGAAGAAATGAAGAAACTGGGAAGAGAAGCCATTGTACCAGGAGCTGATTCAACAATGATACAGTTGCAAGTGCGTTCAAGTCTTATGGACAGAGTCAAGGAGACGAGATGCTTTGCAAACTCAGAGATCAAGTGCTGGCAGGATCACTTGAAGGATTCTCAATCGCCAGTGACGGAGCACTGAAGAATGGTACGAGACTTTGCGTACCAACTGGCGAACTGAGGAACGAGCTGATGCAAGAAGCGCACCAGTCGCAATATTCCATACATCCTGGAGCCAACAAAATGTATCGGGATATATACTATAGTGTGGTGGTACGGAATGAAGAAGGACGTATCCAGGTATGTGGCTAGATGTTTAATTTGTCAATAAGTAAAAGCTAGCAGACAGAGACCAGCATGACTGTTGCAGCCGTTTGACATCCCGGAGTGGAAATGGGAGCACATAACAATGGATTTTGTGTCGGGACTGCCTCGATCCCAAGGAGGGAAGGATGCCATTTGGGTAATCGTGGACCGACTGACGAAGTCAGCTCACTTTATCCCCTTCAAGGTTGGTCTATCCACCGAAAAGTTGGCAGCACTGTACATGCGGCCCATCTACCGGATTCATGGAGTTCCAGTAAGTATTGTGTCTGACAGAGATACTAGATTTACCTCTCACTTTTGGAAGAGTTTGCATGACAGTTTGGGAACACAACTGAAGTTCAGCACCGCCTACCATCCCCAGACAGACGGACAAACGGAGAGAACAATCCAGACGCTAGAAGACATGCTGAGATCATGCGTCTTGGAATTTGGAGGGTCTTGGGAAGACCATTTGTACTTGGTAGAGTTCTCTTACAACAACAGCTACCAAGCTAGCATCGGTATGACACCGTTCGAGGCACTCTATGGACGCCGTTGCTGCACTCCACTTGCTTGGGACGACGTCGGAGAACGAGTATTGCTGGGACCTGAGATGGTGACCGATGTAGCAGAGAAGGTAAGAATGATCAGAGATAAGCTCAGGATCGCCCAGGACAGACAAAAGCATTGGGCCGATAGCAGCCGATGGCCTTTGGAATTTGAAGAAGGTGACAGTGTGTTCGTGAAGATCTCTCCTACCAGAGGAACCATCCATTTCGGCAGAGCAGGAAAGCTAAGCCCCAGGTATATTGGTCCTTTTGAAGTACTTAACAGGATTGGAGAGTGGCTTATCGGGTGGCTCTACCCCAAGTCTCGAAGGCGTCCACAACGTCTTCCACGTTTCGCAGCTGAGACGCTACATCCCGGACCCGAGCCACATCTTGGACCATTCGGAGCTGGAAGTTGGACCGAGTCTCACAATGCCAGAGAAGCCAGTGGCAATATTAGACAGAGGAGAGAAGAGAACCAGGAACTCTGTGACGCCGATAGTCAGAGTCATGTGGCGGCACAACTCACCAGGCGAGTCGACCTGAGAGCGAGAAGACCAGATACGGGAGTAGTATCCGTACCTGTTTGAGACTTGAGGTACTCCCTAACCCTGCCTTTAATTTCGAGGACGGAATTTTCTAAGGAGGGAAGATTGTGAAACCCAGATTTTGGATTTGTAATTTATTATTACTATTATATAATATTATTACTATTATTATTATTATATTGTGGGTTCGAAATTATTTTTCAAAATAATAATTTGGATTTTTGTTTGCGACACCGAGCCTGGACCGTTTTTCCGAAACCCAATCCCGATCCGAACCCATTCTTTTATTTTAAATCCTGATCTATTAGTTATTAAAAAATATATATATATATTTAAAAAACCCTTGGCCTGGTCTCCCCACGACCAGGCCATTCACGCACCCTACCTATTCTTTTGGATCCCACAACTACTCTCACTCCACAACTCCTCTCCACCTTTCTCTCCCCACTCCTCATTTAAACCAACACCAGCACCCTCACTTCACCCCCACGTTTAATCTCTCCTCCTTAAGTAATCCCACCACCACCAACTCTCTTTCCCAACTCCCTTTCCCAACTCTCTTTTCTACTCCCTTTTTCCAAACTCCAGAGCCCTTCCCGCGAGAGCTTTCCCGCGAGCACCCCGACCCGCCCGGCCACCTCCGGCCGACCCGCCGCTCCTCCGCACCCCTGTCGCGCGCCGCCCCCGGCCTCCCCTGTCGGACCCGCGCCCCAGGCCGTTTCCGGCCCCGATCGGGACCCGCAACCCCGACGCCCAGCCGGCCCCGGCGCCGCCCCACTCCGTGCGAGCTCCGGCGACCCCAGCCGGCCACCCCGCGCACCCCGGCGCTGTCTCCAGCGCCGCCCCCTCTCTGGCGCGGTTTCCCAACGCTGTCCCTTCTCCGACGCTGTCCCGCGGCTGTGCCCTAGCCGTTCTCCTCTGTCCTGGTTCCCGCAAGCTTTTCCGTGAGCCCCGTGCCCCGCTGATCTGTCCAGCGCTGTCCGCGGGTTTTCTGACCTGCTACCGTGCTTTTCCGTGCCGGATCCCGCCGTCCAGCGCAGCCGTACCCCGGCGAGGCGCTGCCCCGAGCCGGTCCACTGTCCGCGGATATCTTTTCTTCTTTATCTACATCTGAGAGCTCTAGCCGAGCAACCCAAGGTATAATTTCGTGTCCCGTTTCCAATACGTAGTCGATGATGAAATTGGTTCCCGATTCCCTCCCGGGAATTCGGTTTTAGAGAGACGTAGTGACTTCGAATTTTTCGGAGACGTTTCTGTGATGTTCAGTGGTTATTTCGGATTTTTTCGAAATGGATTTTTTGGATTTTTTGGGTGTTGTGGTTTCCGATTTCATTTCGAGAATTTTCGATTATATTTCGGGTTCCGATTAAGCTTCGGAAATTATTCTGTGAATTTAATTTTGTGTAAAAATGGTTTTGGAAGTTAATTCTTGGGGTTTTTCCTGGTTTGGGATAATTGTTGGAATTGTTGGCGCATTTTCCCAGTTTTGGGTTATCCCGAATATAGAGGGAATGCTGCCCAATTTTCTATAAAATTTTATAAATGAGTTTTAAATTGGTTTTCGGAAATATTTATTAAAATGGATTTTTGGACGACGACAATACCGGTCCGTGGGCCCTAGCGAAATGCAAACGAAACCGATTTTACCCGGACGTTGAGGCATTAGCTAACTGTGACGATTGGACCAAGTCTGAGACTCCTAATATTTAATTAAATTTATTTTTAGTTTTGTTTTCGATATTTAAAATACGGGACATTAGTCAGAGCTAAGTAATTTTCTCTTATTTTATTTATGTTTGTAAGGACATAAGCCCAGATTTCTATTCTGTTAGCTGTGCCCCTATATTGTGTAGATTAGGATTTTTTCTTTATTTTCTGGATGGTTTTATCATTTTCATAATTAGGCACTTCGTGACAAAATGGCTATTAAATATTTTTGTATAAATTAATAAGAATTTCTCACGATATAATAACTTGAATAAAATATTGGTAGTTAACAAAACCCACGCTTTATCATTGAAAGAAAATGTAGTTTTATACGTATAATATTAAAAATACAAAGTTTTGCGAATTAACCGATAACGACAATTTTTCCAAGTCAACCAGAAACTGGCTATCCAACTAAATGAGAACCAACGTAGCACGCGTTGTAAACCGTTAGCAGTAGATTAAATAAACAAACTTAAAATCTGACTAGGACCTGCTACTAGAGATTGTAACTAGCACACCTAGCTTGGTTTCACAATGGTTCTAAGTCAAGTTCTCCAACTGTAGGATCTCGGAGACGAACCTAGCATCTTTTCGGAACCAACACCGTTTCCAGTCATAAACAAAGGCAAGTACATTTCGTGTTAGTTTACAATTATTTAGTAATCGTTTTATTGCAAGTTTAAATTACGATGCAACACGGAACTCTCTCTGAGAGCATTGACTGATTGACTGTTGGGTAATGGGGGAGTAGTGTAATGAGTATGACCACATCCAAAGTAGTGTAATGACCGTATTAGCTTACCCCTCATACACACGGGGATAAGCCATATCGTATCAATAGGATACAACTGTACAACCCAATCCGGTCATATTCATTGTCTATTCACATCACAATATTTTAACTGCTGGAGAACTGTTTATTTCAAATTGTTTAAAAGTGCATAACTCTATTATTATCTTAATTGTTGGATTATCATGAATTGTACTTTGCTCCCTCCTGACTGGAGACTACATTTTTAGGGGATTTTGAGGATGCTGAGCTTTTATACAACAGCTATTATGATCCAGTTCTGTACCCTGTGGTATTGTCAGAGTCCCCATTGGAGGACGCAGGACCTGAGGCCGACGAGCCGAACGCTTAGCTAGATTTTTCCTGTTTCCAGTTTTGTTGTTTGGAATTTTTGTTAATTTGAATTCAGTATTCATTTCAGTTCTTTTAATTCCAGTTGTACTTTTTTTTAAATGTTAAATAAAATTTTAAATTTCCGAATATTCAGTTGTGACAAATATATATAGATGTTGTTGTGATTACCTGCTAATGGAACAACTTACTGCCGCCGTCTCACAACGGTGCAGGCTGGACATGATCCGGTTCGACCCAATTATTTGGGATCGGGTCGTGACATCATCAGTTAGTAACACATACTCATTAGCTGAGTACCTTACAGATGGTCGACGCTCTTTGGTATCTCTCTTCAACAAAGCCTCTAGTGATGGTTGTTCACCGACAACCTCAACTCCCTTAGAAATTACCCCTTATGCATGTTTATCACCTTGAAGGTCATCCTAATCATCCTCAACAGACTGATAGTCAAGGTTGGAGCAACTCCATGTATTTGATCCCTCTGATATGGTACATTCATAATCATTTCTAGAACTGGCTCGAACTCGATTGACTCAAAATATGACAAACGCTTAGCCTTAGAAAGCATCTTGGATTCTTGAATGCCAGTTACTCCTTGATCCTCGACGAATACCACGTCTCAGCTTCTGTACAGCTTCTTTCCCACTAGGTCGTAGAGTATATCCGAAATAGTCCCACCCATGGTCAACAAAGACATATACATCTTCGTCTTCGGCTAAAGTTTGGACCTCTCGTCCTCCGTACATGCATGAAGGCATTACACTAAAACAACCAAGTGACTGTATGACAACTCCTTGCCTAACCATACTTTATCAAGAACTATTATGTCCTAATCCTAAAATACGGGAAGACAAAGATGGACGAGGCCAACTACGCCATAAGAGGTATACCAGAACGTCATATAGCGGTCGCGGCTGCACAAATCGACGAATGGGAGAACTCTATCATGCAAGTGACGTCAGTCATATAGTCGACAAATCCTAACTCTTAATCCATCAACAACAACTACAAGGTTAAGGCATATGAACTATATTTCTCAATATGCAATGCTTAATTTTAGGAAACTCTAGATTTAAGGCATATGAACTTCAGGTTCTATTTATGAATTTTGGGTTCTTATGAACTTCGGATTCACTTATGAACTTCAAGTTCAATTTTTAACTTTTCTTCCAACGAAGCTAATGTTGCAACGATGTTAGCATTACGGCGAAGGTAACCTTTACCATATAGTTTTGCTTCTGGCTAAGATATGATGTAGCACTAGCCTGAAAGTGAGGATAAGTAACTCATATACTTTAGATCTTCGTCCAGCAGGCTTATGATGTAGCAGTCGTAGCTTCGCTTCTGGCAAAGCTAGATTGGACTTTGCTAAGATTTTCTTCTGGCAAAGTTTATATGGTGAGGCTAAAAACTTTGATTCTTGCAAAGATTTTATGGCTAGGTTAGGCCTATGCTTTGCTTCTGGCAATGATTTTACGACGAGGCTAGACCTCTACTGAGCTTTGCTTCTAACAAATCTTTTACGGCAAGGTTAATGCCTTACCCGAAAAGTTTAGCTTTGCTTTAGGCAACGCTAGAAGGAAAAAACTTGACCAAATTTTGCTTCTAGCAAACTTATCATTGCGAGCGATATGGCGAGGCTAGGACCTCTACTATTTTGTAGCTTTAATTATAGTCAAGCTAACAATAAATCAAGGTTCGGTCAGCCAATATTTATTATTGACAAATTTATGACACCGTGGTTATGCCTATGTGAAGTTGTCACGGTGAGGCTAGGCGTCATCTAAAGTTGCTTCTGACAAATTCGGAACAACGAGCTACATGTATTAGTTGTAATTTTTTACTTATGGTAAAATGCTAAGCCTTTGCGCGGCTAGTAGGGTGGGTTTATGTTGTCGCCTAATTTTGCTTCTAGCAAAATCTTGACAAACCAAACTAAATTTTGACCCCTATGATATCTCCGAGTATGTTAATAGGGATAAAGGGGGGCAATGCTCCCTTGCGGGCAAACTACTATCAATGGAGCTAGGCTCCATGAGGCAGCTGTGCCTCAGTGCGAAGTTTGCTTCAGGCAAACTGTTGGCAGCGGGGCTAGGCTTTATGTGGCTATGTTTGTTTAGTTTCATGGGATTAAGTTTTATGGGACTGTTCCATTCCGCATGGCTAAGTTTCATGGGGATGCTCAACTATGCGGAGCTGTTCCATTATGCGGAGCTAAGTTCCATTGCTCCATTTCGCAGAGCTAAGTTCCACTGGACTACTCCATTCGATAAAGCTGTTGCATTCCGCTGAGTTGAGTTCCACGATGCTGGATTCCGCGGGGCTAAGCCTTAGCGCCAAATTTGCTTTTGGCAAAATTTTAAGCCGCAGGGTTATGCTTCGACAGAGCTCCCCCTGACCGCGAGTCTACTCTATTCAGCGGAATTTCTCTATTTCACAGAGTTTATTCCATTTCGCAGAGCTAATGACTTAATCAATTATGATTATCGCTTCAAATGATATTGTACCCGTTGTTAGCCTCACGTACATCAAGTTTGGACAGAAGTCATTATCATTAGGGATGCTGCAAATGACGGAGAGTGAGCCTCCAGCCGTTTTGATAGCGTTGTAGACGTTGATTTTGAGATCCAATGATAGATAATTTATCCAAAAGGATCTAAAGAATATTTAAAGTCATTGCTGGCTGATAGATCATAAGCTCTTAAATAAAAGCAATTTTGACTTGTAGCTTAAAAGATCTAAATAAAAGACATTTCTGGGGTTCGGATTCACCCTCTATTCTGTTCACCCTATTATCATTCCTATCTCATCCGTTGGATCAGATTCAATTAACTATCTACATTAAATATCTACATAAGATTAACCAAAAATAGAAAAAAAAAAAACCCCTCTCGAGAGAAACAAAACAAAAAGGGAAACCAAATTTTTTAAGACACCTCAGCTCCGCTCCCGCTCCCGCCCTCGCTCCTCAGCTCCACCTCCGCCGGATCAAAATTTTTGATGTTCGAAACCTGTAACAATAATTTTAAATACGGAATCAGGACGTGGTTTTGCATCCAATCTTACTCATTCATTCTCCGCTTAAAGATTAAAGATGTTGTCGTTAGCTTTACGTCGAAGTCTGCTCTATAGTTGTTTTGACTTTTGATGTCTTGCTTGAAATTTTTTTGTGGAGTTTTGTACTCGACATCTAAATCATTCCATACCGCTTGCATCAAACAATGGCTTATGCAGAAGAACTTGTGCCCAATTTGCAGAGCCTCAAGGATCGACTTTCTTTTCCACTGTAGGTTACAGAGAAAAAGCTCATATTGGTTGGATTATTACATTCTTGACTTGTTTATGTACTTGAAATATGTTTTCTTTGTTCTACAATATATAGTTACAATCTTCTCCTTATTTTTTCTGTCATCTGAAGCAATCTGTTATGCAAATGAATGTTATTTAGCTGCTTTTTAGTTCTTGGTTCTTAAATATGCATTATGAAGGTTTTTGCATGTATGCATTTGCTGGTGTTGTGGCTTTGGTTTGGGAAGAATTTCCTGTTCAATTTGGACTGTTAGCTGATTGAAGTTTGTGTACATTGTTCATTATTCTAAGTCTAAGGTCTCACATCTGCTTGTTGTCTTCTAATTGCTTTGTAGCATTAGATTGCACTTTTGCTTAACTCTACTTTTTTTTCCCTCCTTTTATTGTCATGGATATGTACAGGCATCATAAGTGCTATTTGGAAAAGTCTTTGCTTTTAAAACTTGTTGATTGCAAGTCTGTCTCAGACTGCATAATAACTTAACCAAGCTAATGGAAGAGAACAGATGTCCATTTACCATCTTGATTCTTACATTTATCTGCAGTGTAATCTTTTGAAACTCTGGAAACATGGTATCTTGTGGAACCTTGATAATTTAATTGCCATGGGTTTGACATGATCAGGTTCAAGTAGGACTCCGGCCAAGGCTCGAGTTCAGGAAGAGATCATAACCAGGGGCGGAACCACATGGACGACAGTGGGGGCACATTGCTAAAATGAGCAAATATATTTTCAGCCTCCACTATTTTTAATTTCTTTGAAATTGCAGTCCAACTGCCAAAATATTCATGTTTTATAATGTAGGTCTTAGGTTCGATCATCACAATAATGTAGGTCGTAGGTTCAATCATCAAATTTTCCAGCAGGTGGGTCTCTAGTCCAGATGCCTCCACCATTAAACCTTGTTAGATATCTGATGCTCGGTTGAAGAAGCTGTCCAGTTGTAGACAAAATTTATGCTCGTTGTTTGGTCTCCAGAATAATGGCCTTGGAAAAGGAAAGTTATTTCTTTCCTATGTTTGGATGCATGAAGGAAAGCGGAATCTCGGGGTTGGGAAAGGAAAGTGATTACTTTTCTATGTTTTGGTGCCAAAGGAATTGAGGAGGAAAGGAAAGTGATTCTCAATGGAAGGAAAATTAGAGGGGAAAGTGTTTCCATTCATCCAAACAAGGAGTCACTTTTCCACAGTGAGACCTCGTTTGGTTC
Source organism: Iris pallida (assembly GCA_029216955.1). Classification (NCBI taxonomy): domain Eukaryota; kingdom Viridiplantae; phylum Streptophyta; class Magnoliopsida; order Asparagales; family Iridaceae; genus Iris; species Iris pallida. Next base: position 8,613,951 of record JANAVB010043019.1, read on the forward strand.
ACGGAAAGGAAATGAATTCCCTTGTATTTTTCATGGAAATGAGAAAGTAGGATTTCTGTCACATTTTCTTTTCGTTGTTTGGTAAAACAAGAAAACTACCTAGGAAAGAAAAACAAAATATAACAATGTTCCAATAATATCCTTACCTTTTAAAATAAAAAAATATTATAAAAAATAACATTAATGGTAAAATAAACAATGACACATGGTTACTTTTGTCATAACTTTTGTAATAAATGTTGGAAAATGAGGAAAAATCAATCTCATGGGCCTTGAGTGGAACCATATTTTCACCAATTTTTTCCTTGTTAGGAAATTGATTCCCAAGTTTGTGGTTACCAAACAAAGAAAAGGAACAAATTTCCTTTCTTGGTTCCTTAAATTCGTGAACCAAACGAGCACTGAAGTAATCACTTTCCTTTCCAAATTTTTTGGCATTTTCAAAAATCGGAAAGAAAAATCAATGGAAAATAAAAAATTCAAAGGAAAGGAAATGACAAGGAATTGATTTCCTTTCCCTTCCATTCCGCGAACCGATCGAGGCCTAAGGATTTACTTTACCTTCTAATTTTATTGGCCTTCCCAAACCACCAAAAAGAAAAATAGATATGAATAGCAATTTCCTAAAGGAAAGTAAATAACAAGGAATTGATTTTCTTTCCATTCCGTGAACCAAACGAGGCTTAGAGCATCTCCAACCCTATTGTCTTATTTTGTGTTGTGAATCTTAGGTGGCATGGGACACAAGATAATGTCTTGTATAGGTGGCAAGATTATATTCACAAATAACAATGAGTTTAAAAAATCATCTCCAATGCAAAAGTATTGAGAAGACAATACAAAGTAATTTTTTACAACTTCCAAAATAACTTTTACTCTTCTACTTCTTTTTATAAATATTTTTATTCACAAATGATGATGTGGACATAAAGACATTGTGAAGTGCATTGTCTAGATCTAGACAACCAACTTCACATTGTCTTTGTCATGTCATTGCCATGTCAACTCCACATTTTATTTCACATTTGCATTGGAGGAGTACTTTTGGAAAAAATGGTTGTCATTCCTATGTGGCAACCATTTTTTTCAAGTTGGAGATGCTCTTAGTATTTTATACCTGGGCCGCATCTATGTATTCTTAGATTTCAAGTTCTCTAGGGTCTAGGCGTAGTTTTGTGTGTGTGTGTGATATGGTATGTGTGTTACTATATTATATTAATATGTGTATTATATATTAGATATATTTTGACATGTGTTATGTGAGTATGGTTTGGTTCATAGGCATGGTATAGCCTAGGCTCTTAGCCTATGGATGTATATGTGTGTCAGTATAGAGTCTAGTTAGACTTGTGTAGCCTTGCTAGACCTAGAATAGACTAGTTAGACTAGTATAGACTTGTTTGACTTAGGTTTGACCTAGTTGACCTAGTTTGACTTCTAGGGTTGACCAGAGTTGACCAAGAGTTGACTTTGGCCTAGATTGACCTAGATTCATGTAGAATGCATTAACTTGCATCTTATTACCATTCTGGACTTGTTGTGACTTGTACTGTTCTAAATAGGAGCCAGACACCACTCCTCGGACAGTACTTTCATCTTGGACATTCAGATAGCAGGCGAGTACATTCTCTGATCTTTTTTATACCTGTCTGGACTATATTATTGCTCTAGATTACTTTACTTGATGCTGATACGTATCTTCACGGATTAGTACTATATGGATCCTTTCCTGAGATGTTATCCCTCTACGGGTGCATCGGGTATTTCATGTTCATGTACTTTATCATGTGCATCAGGTACTCCTTGTACTCGTACTAGTTCATATATTTACATGTTCTCATGTGCTTTCATGTGCTATCATGTGCCTCATGTACTACTCATTACATGAGTTCACGTATCTTTAGCTGTATTCATGTGCCAATAACGTAACTTGAATGGATCCTTGTGTATTGATTGGGGCGGGATGAGTAGAATTGGTTATGTGATCATTATCCCCAGTAGGTATTCATGTGCCTCTTAGTGTATTCATGTGCTTCTTAGTTGTATTCACGTGCTCCTAAACCGTTTACATAACCATATTGTACTCTAAATCACTAGCCACTTACAGTCTTTACTTATCATGTATTTACTTTCAGTTACAAATATCTTCTGTTTTTTCCGTACTTCCTTTCCAGCATTTCCTGTATTTTACTCTATTGCATGATTTATACTCCTAACTTGTTATGAACTGTTTTGAGAGATATGTGCTCGTTCCCGTCCTGATTGGACCTGTTGAAAATTTTACAGAGGACGAGGAGGAGGCCTGCTTAGATACTTCTCTGGGACAGCCTTAGAGGACGCTTGCGATCCGGACTTCCAGTCGGATCCCTTAGCTGTAGAGACTGTTGCTCCATAGATATCTTTATCTTATTTCATAGTATTGGAGATTTAGTTGTTTATTTGGATCTGTATTATTCTGGATGTTAGTGGAGTTTATCTAGACACTTAGCTTTCTCTCTATTTGTATTTCCTGTGGATTGGATCTTGCATCTTTTATATCATTCTATGTTATCGTATTCTACCTTAGATGTGATTGGGATATATTCTGTTATGTCACCCCCATTCGGGGAGTATAACTGTTTATCACCTTAATATACAACAAATTCTATAATATATTTAATATTCAAATTATATTTAAATTAAGTACATAATGTTATCTAACTAAACACATATTCAAAATTCTAAATAATATGTAATAGATTTTAATTAAAATATATTCAAATAATAATATATATATATAGGGTGGGGATCATGTGACACATAGAATTTGACATCTAAACAAACACAAATCCTATCCACACATCATTTAAAATAAATATTCAAATTTAAATACATACCAAATTTACGTCCATGGAAATCAAATTTGACATGCATACTTATTAATAGTTTGTTGTATTAATTAGTGGGATATTCAATTTAACATGCATGCTAATTAATACAAATTACTCTATTAAATATGAACCATTTATTTTAAATGATGCGTGGCCGAGATTGCGTATTTTTTTTAGATGTCAAATACTATGTGTCACATAATCCCCTCCCATCTATATATATATATATATATATATATATATATATATATATATATATATATATATATATATATATATATATATATATATATATTGGTTAGAATGAGACATATGTCCCCTAGAGGTTGTAGGTTCGATCAATGGAGAAACACATTTTATTCCATGTGGAGGAATTAATATGAGGATAGCCTGAATGCAAGACGGGTGCAGTACGATATAAGTGCAGGTCTTTGGGCAAAGAGTGTGGCCTTCGGACCGAGTTTGTAGACTTTCTGTCACTCCCCGTTCCCAGAATGCGTAGTCTTATTCATGTACAACTCATGTGTATTTATTTTAGTATTTATCATGTATTACCCTGTATTTAAATTCCTTTAATTCATGTTAATTAAGTTTCTGTTAATTAATTATCTGCTCTTTAATTCTTATGTTAATTTATTTCCTGCAATTAATTTTTCGTAATTTATTTCTGTATTTTATTTCCTGCAATTTACTTCTCTGCTTTAGTTTTATTTTCGGTTGGATGAGCCCCTTAAACCCGACCCATTAAGAACCCGGCCCAACTCCCACCTACCACCCCTTTGCTACTTAAAGCTACCCTCTCCCTTCTCTCTCCTCATTCACTCCTTCTTCACCATTACTTCTTCTTCTTCCTTTCATTACTCTCTCCACCTACCAACTAGGCAAGTACATCTTGCTCTACATGAGGACCATATTTTATGGTCCAATATTCTTCCTCTCATGATTCTAAGAGAGTTTAGTGCTTAGTATTTTTGATTTCATTGGTTCATTTCTTGTAGATCTAAGTTATTGTATTTTCGGTTGTCTATGGGTTTTGATCTAGCAAACTCCTTTGTTCTCAAGATTTGATGGTTCCATGTCGTAGAGCAGTTCATCCTACCCAATTTTGACCTTTGGAAAGCTGGATTCGGACTTATTTTGACAGAGTTATGGACTTTTGAAGCTTTGGGGTGCAACCATGGAGTTTTTGCTGTTTGGAGAAGACAGTGAGCAGTGTATGCTAGCTTTTTAGCTACGTCATTGAGCTGTGCGCGCTCTTTAGCGCAGCGCAGTATGGAGTCCATACGCTGCCTTTTTAGGAAGCGTGTGTCTTGCATACGCTACCTTTTGGAAGCGTGTGTCGTATGGAGTTCATATGCTACCTTTTGGGAGCGTATGACTTGCATACGCTGACTTGGATGGTCAGGAGTCGTATGGAGTTCATACGCTACCTTTTGGGAGCGTATGACTTGCATACGCTGACTTGGATGGTCAGGAGTCGTATGGAGTTCATACGCTACCTTTTGGGAGCGTATGACTTGCATACGCTGACTTGGATAGTAAGGAGTCGTATGGAGTTCATACGCTGCCTTTTGGAAGCGTATGACTCCCATACGCTAGCTTGGCTTGAGCGTAGCTTGACCTGGGCGTACGCTGGCTTGAGCGTAGCTTGACCTGAGCGTACGCTGGCATAAGCGTAGGCTGACATGAGAGTAGCCTGCTTACCCTGGATCTTCTATAGCCCTGTATATTGATATCTTATTAGATGTTTAACGTCCATTTTATATCCTTACGCCTTTTTGCATAAACTTGATATAATCATGATATGCTAGTAATTCTGTTAATTATAGATTGTTACGTGGGATGTACCATATGTCATGAATTGAGTTATAGATACCCGGATTGACTAGAATTAAACCCTGAGAGTTGTAGACTCGACCCCACTGAATGCTAGTTGACTTTCATGCCTTGCCACCATTGATAATGATTGTGATCTTGACTAAATTGATCATGCGTTCCTAATTGGAACTAAGAGACTGGCTAGTCGTCTTATTGAATGAAATGAATGAGACACGTTCATGTTATGAACTATTGTACTCGACTGGCTGATCCCGAATATTGACATACATGCACATGCAGGCTTCAATCTATTTATTTATTTATTTATTTATTTAATTAATTATTTTTTTCTACAAAAGAAGCATGTGTACTTTATGGTCAAGGCATGATTACCGTGGATAGATTTGATTGTTGCATTACGCTATGTAAGACCTGCAACCTAACCGCACTGGTATCGTTGTAGAGTTGTGCATATCGTACCCCGTACGAAAGTACTCATTTGAATGACCATGATCCACGGCATGGAATTTCACTCAACGTAGAGACTATTAAGTTAAATAAAATAATGATTGCATGGAGAGAATGGATTTCCGAATTCTTACATGGCAGCCCCCTTGGGACGAGTAGTACCCGACGGGCCGGCTGGTTCCCACAGATACTATAAAACTGCCACACGGGCAGGGAACAGTATCTGCTTTTATTATTATTGTATATTGTATATTGACGGGCGTCCTGCTAGGACTCGTCTAATTCATGCATGGGCCAATTGATCGACTGGATAGACTAGCCTTGCTTGCACATAGTAAGAACTGAGGAATCCCTAATTGCATTATTCCAGGATAACTTGGGACTCATAATAGCAAGCCGTAGGAGTTGATTGGCCGTTCAAGATGATTTGTTTGTGCACTGTACTCTGTTACCTAACTGGGATGATCCGAATATCAGGACATGACGGGCCAACTTCTGTCCTTGTTTGGTTGGGAGGTTGGTTCGAAGTGTCTTGATGTGATGTGAATTCTAGTAGCAAGCAGAGATCTATTATTATATTCTCTTACTTACTGGTTTTAGTTCTCATGTCGTGCTCCCTTGTGGTACTTGCTATTAGAGGTTTAACCTCTCTGGTTTTGTATGGCCAGATTTAGAGCCAGTTCCCGAGGACTCAGCGTACTTCCACCTCCAGGATGGTCAATACTAGAGGAATGATCGCAGGAGGCCTCGAGTGGGTTCCTTAACTTCACCACTCGTTTTGTTATCTACTTTATACCTTGCCGTTTGGCACCGACATGTTAGTCGGATTGTCTTGTACTTTTGCATAATTGTAATTAAGTCAGACTGCAGCTGATAACAATTGTGTATACTTGCTATATCATCTGGCTATGTTTTGTAAAGCCAGATCTCAAGAACATTTTGACTGAGCGTTTGGGACGCCTTACTGCTTTACCTTACATGTTCTATGTTTCTGTTTCTTGTTTGAATGATTGAGACAATAGATGTGTAATGACCATAGTAAGACTTTTATGTAGTATGCACCCCCTCGTCTGGTTAGACAGCATTGATCGTATTATACGGTATTCATCTACCCGTAATACATAGCTGGCTGAGTCACTCCCCCGCTCTCCAGTATTTTGGTTCTGGGACGTGACAAGGTTTTAGTGGTGGCCCATGCAGGTCTGATTTCAGACTTGTGGGGTGTTTTGATTTATAGGATGTCTCAATCACACATGTTTTCCCTTGATCTCATGATTCGTTACTCTCAACTCTAGTTTGACATTCCAGTATCCTTTGACTTCATTGATCCTTCATGTCCGGTCGTTTGATTGTTCTCTTGTCCCTTTTCTTAGGGGCACTTCGTCCGTATCGGTCAGAGCTGGACAGCAACAACATGGACAGCAACATGGACAACCTGACCCTGTTGGTCAGCAACAAGGGCCAGTCTCACCTCAGGAGACTACCCAGGAAGAAGTGATAGTAGAAGCAGCAGCTGGATCGCAGTATCCGGATGTTCCACCACCACCAACAGTTCCACCTACCCAAGTGGACACACCAGCCCTTCTGTAGATCATGAGAGGGATGATGGCTACTCAGCAACATCAGATGTTGGCCCAGCAGCGCATGCACGCTCAGTTGCAAGAGCAGAATGTACTACTCAACCAAGGATTACAGACGGCATTAGAAAGAGGGGCGAGGACAGATTCAGGAGCGTCAGCCCGGTTTTGCAAGTACAACCCCCGCCGTTTCGAGGGCACGGAGGATGCCATCTCAGCAGATGCATGGCTTAAGGATATTGAGGCTATTCTGACAGCAGCTAAGGTGCCGGCAGAAGAACGTGTGGATCTAGTGAAGTTGTTACTTCAGGATCTCGCACGTGATTGGTGGGAATCAGAGGAAGTAGGCATCAGACGTCCTGTTGCTTGGGACGATTTCACCGCAAGATTCAAGACGAAGTACTATGGAGTTGTGGCGCAGTTTGAGCTACAACAGAAGTTTATCAGCCTCAGGCAGGCTGGCAAGACGGTAGATGCTTATGCAGCGGAGTTCTGCAGATTGAGTAGGTTTGCCCCAGAGATGGTAGCAACGGAACGCCAGAGGGCGATGAGGTTCCAGCAAGGGTTTCATCTTGAGCTCTTGCAATTGATAGAGGGGCACAATTACCAGACTTTTGATGAGATATTGACGGCGACTCGAAGGCATGAGATCACCATTCAGAGGCTTGCGGCAAGGACTGGGGGTCAGAAGAGATCCCACAGTCAGATTGAAGGAGGAGGGGGAGCAGCGCCCCGAACAACAGCACCATCCCCTGGCATTCGTATCCACGATGTGGCGATACGAGGGCCAGCACCACCACCCAGGCAGCAGCAACAGAGGAAGAACCAGCAACCCCCGACGGGCTGCACTTATTGTGGGAAGATGGGGCACACTAGAGATGTGTGTCGGACATTGAATGGACTATGTTTGATATGTGGAAATCCAGATCATCGGGTTACCACATGTCCCATGAATTCGAGGTCAGGAGGACCAGGGCAGCAGTTTCCTGCTCTGCCAGCACCAGGGACAGGGCAGTATCGAGGACCAGCATTGGCAGTGAGGCCGTTGGCGCAGCGTCCGTTAGTATCACAGGCTCAGATGTTTCGGCAGCAGGGGCCGCCGATGCAACAACACCAGCATAGACCACCCCAGCATCATCAAGGCAGGGGCCAGCAGCAGCACCAGGCTAGGCCACATCATGGGAACCAGCAAGGAGGTCGAGGGCAGGCATTCACACTGTCCTTGGAAGAGGCATTGGCATCGGAAGATGTTGTGGCAGGTAACATTCTCGTCGCCTCATATCCCGCAGTAGCATTGTTTGATTCGGGAGCATCCCATTCATTTATATCTATACAATTTGCGACACGACTAGGAGTGGAGTTCGAGGCATTGCCAGGGAGGTTGAATATACTCACTGGTAATGGGCTCGTGGGAGTTAGTAGAGTTAGTTTAGCATGTAGTGTTGTAGTGTGCGGGCATCCTTTACCCGTCCGGTTGATAGAATTTCCTGTTGGAAATTTCGACGTTATCTTAGGCATGGACTGGCTGAAAGACAGTCATGCGACAATAGATTGTCGTAGTGGAAGTGTATCTTTTGATATTCCAGGCATGGAGAGGTTCACCTTGGTCAGATCAGAGGCAATTCAGCAAGAGCATGGAGTAGTAACAGCAATGGAAGAAGTTTCAGTTCCGAAGGTAGTTGAAGAATTTCTAGACGTATTTCCCGAAGAACTTCCCGGTCTGCCACCAGTTAGAGATATTGAGTTCAGTATAGAATTGGCACCTGGAACTAAACCGATATCAGATCGAGTTTACAGAATGGCGGATTCGGAACAGGCCAAGGTTTATCAGCATATAGAGGAATTGAAGGAGAAGAAGTTCATCCAAGCTAGCATATCACCATGGGCAGCGCCAGTGGTACTTATAGGGAAGAAGGATGGGTCATCCAGATTATGCATCGATTACAGGAAGCTTAACGCGGCGACAGTAAAGAACAAGTACCCACTACCAAGGATCGACGACTTATTTGATCAGTTGAGCAAGGCTAGAGTTTTCTCCAAGATAGATCTTCGTTCAGGGTATCATCAGGTGAGGGTTCGGAAGGAGGATATTCCCAAGACAGCATTCAGGTCGAAGTATGGGCATTATGAGTTCTTAGTAATGCCGTTTGGTTTGACCAATGCTCCAGCTATATTCATGGATTTGATGAACCGCATCTTTATGCCATACTTAGATCAGTTTGTCGTAGTATTTCTCGACGACATTCTTGTGTACTCTGCTAGTGAAGAGGAGCATGAAGACCACCTCAGGAAAGTGTTGCAGGTTTTGAGAGAGAACCAGTTGTATGCCAAGCTCAGCAAGTGTGAGTTCTGGACGGATCACATTTCATTTTTGGGTCATATCGTATCAGGAGCTGGAGTAGCAGTGGATCCCAAGAAGGTAGAAGCAGTAGAGAGTTGGCCAGTACCCAAGACCGTAGCTGATGTACGGATTTTCTTAGGATTGGCAGGATATTACAGAAGATTTGTGTCAGATTTTGCAAGACTTTCAGCACCCATGACCCGCTTGACACGGAAGGATGTGCCATTCGTTTGGTCGACAGAATGCCAGTCATCGTTTGAGAATTTGAAGCAGAAGTTGATATCAGCGTCTATTCTTACATTGCCAGTTGGACCCGGAGGTTTTACAGTATATTGTGATGCGTCAGGTAAAGGACTTGGATGCGTCCTTATGCAACATGGGAAGGTGATAGCATATGCATCTAGGCAGCTTCGGAACCACGAGAAGAATTACCCAACTCATGATTTGGAGTTAGCGGCAGTAGTATTTGCTCTGAAGCTATGGAGACATTACTTATATGGTGACCGAGTGGAAATGTACACAGACCACAAAAGTCTGAAGTACATCTTTACTCAGAAGGAACTGAACATGAGGCAGAGAAGGTGGCTGGAGTTGATCAAGGATTATGACGTGGAGCTTCAGTATCATCCAGGCAAGGCGAATGTAGTAGCAGACGCCCTTAGCAGAAGAGACGGCGCATTTATGTTGACAACGCAGAGACATATCTTAGAAGACCTTCAGGAGATGGGCATAGAAGTTATACTTCCTAGTGATGTAGGAGTTCTGGCTAGTCTACAAGTCCAATCTGACTTGGTAGATAGGATCAAGGCAGCTCAGGCACAAGACCCAAGGATTCAGAAGCTTAGGGCAGATTGTGAGTCAGGACTCAAAAAGGAGATGCAAATTCATGAAGATGGTACGCTTAGGTTTGGATCACGTCTATGTGTACCTAGTGGAGATATCAGACAGGAAGTTATGGCAGAAGCTCACAGTTTCCAGTATTCTATACATCCTGGAGGGACCAAGATGTACCAAGATATCAAGCAGCACTTCTGGTGGAACGGGATAAAGAGGGAGATAGCTAGGTTTATTTTCCGTTGCTTGATATGTCAGCATGTAAAGGCGGAACAGCAGAGGCCAGCTGGATTATTGCAACCGCTTCCTATTCCAGAATGGAAATGGGAGCATATCACAATGGACTTCGTGACCGGTTTACCGAGATCACCAAGTGGTAAGGACGCTATTTGGGTGATAGTGGACCGACTTACGAAGGTAGCACATTTTCTTCCTTTCAGAGTAGGGCAATCTACAGAAAAGTTGGCAGAGTTGTACATGCAGCAGATAGTCAGGCAGCATGGACTCCCTGTCAGTATCATGTCAGATCGAGATACCCGTTTCATATCACATTTCTGGAAGAGCTTGCATCATAGTCTGGATACCAAGTTGAGATTTAGCACGGCTTACCATCCGCAGACGGACGGGCAATCAGAAAGGACAATCCAAACTTTAGAAGATATGTTGCGAGCTTGCACTCTGGATTTTGGAGGATCTTGGGAAAGCCACCTGCACTTAGTTGAGTTCTCATACAACAACAGTTATCAAGCCAGTATCCAGATGGCGCCATTTGAAGCACTATATGGTAAGAAGTGTAGATCGCCGCTAGCATGGGATGATATTGGGGAAAGGAAGATGTTAGGCCCAGAAATAATTATCCAGACGGTTGAAGTGATTAAGGGAATTAGAGAGCGACTTCGTATTGCGCAGGATCGGCATCGTCATTGGGCGGACCAGCATCGTAGGCCGCTAGAGTTTTCTGTTGGGGACCACGTGTTCTTGCGGATCTCACCTACCCGTAGGGTTATTAGATTTGGCGTTCGCGGGAAGTTGAGTCCGCGATACGTAGGCCCATTTGCTATTCTTGATAGGGTAGGCGATGTTGCTTATCGTTTGTCCCTTCCACCTTCGTTACGAGAGGTGCATGACGTGTTTCATGTATCTCAATTGCGAAGGTATGTATCGGACCCCAGCCATATCCTCGATCATTCAGAACTGGTTGTTGGTACCAACCTGTCTTACGAGGAGCAGCCTGTGTCCATCTTGGACCGAAGAGAGAAGATACTCAAGAACCGAACAATTAACTTTGTCCGGGTTGCTTGGGATCATCACTCTTTGGGAGAGTCAACGTGGGAACGTGAGGATGATATCCGATCACGGTATCCACATCTGTTTGACTCACAAGGTATATCTTTTTCTGTGTACCTGATTGTCTTGATTCCTCATGCTTATCACCTTATGGGTAAAATTGCTTGATATCGTAGATTGATGGATTTACATATATGTTACTTGCTATGGACATTGTAAAATGATTGCTTGATTGAATTGCTTGTACTTAGATTAGTTTAGCCCCGATGTTTCTATCCTGCTTGGATTTCAAATTCCGAGGACGGAATTTTTCTAAGGTGGGTAGAGATGTCACTTCCCGTTCCCAGAATGCGTAGTCTTATTCATGTACAACTCATGTGTATTTATTTTAGTATTTATCATGTATTACCCTGTATTTAAATTTCTTTAATTCATGTTAATTAAGTTTCTGTTAATTAATTATCTGCTCTTTAATTCTTATGTTAATTTATTTCCTGCAATTAATTTTTCGTAATTTATTTCTGTATTTTATTTCCTGCAATTTACTTCTCTGCTTTAGTTTTATTTTCGGTTGGATGAGCCCCTTAAACCCGACCCATTAAGAACCCGGCCCAACTCCCACCTACCACCCCTTTGCTACTTAAAGCTACCCTCTCCCTTCTCTCTCCTCATTCACTCCTTCTTCACCATTACTTCTTCTTCTTCCTTTCATTACTCTCTCCACCTACCAACTAGGCAAGTACATCTTGCTCTACATGAGGACCATATTTTATGGTCCAATATTCTTCCTCTCATGATTCTAAGAGAGTTTAGTGCTTAGTATTTTTGATTTCATTGGTTCATTTCTTGTAGATCTAAGTTATTGTATTTTCGGTTGTCTATGGGTTTTGATCTAGCAAACTCCTTTGTTCTCAAGATTTGATGGTTCCATGTCGTAGAGCAGTTCATCCTACCCAATTTTGACCTTTGGAAAGCTGGATTCGGACTTATTTTGACAGAGTTATGGACTTTTGAAGCTTTGGGGTGCAACCATGGAGTTTTTGCTGTTTGGAGAAGACAGTGAGCAGTGTATGCTAGCTTTTTAGCTGCGTCATTGAGCTGTGCGCGCTCTTTAGCGCAGCGCAGTATGGAGTCCATACGCTGCCTTTTTAGGAAGCGTGTGTCTTGCATACGCTACCTTTTGGAAGCGTGTGTCGTATGGAGTTCAT